>BMAV01010699.1:0-86679 GCA_019973955.1 Trichonephila inaurata madagascariensis | reverse complement strand
GATTTGGCGGTGGAAAATCCCAGCCCACGTTAGTGAAGTTTTCCCATCGTTTCTAGATTTGGCAACTAATTGCATAAACCATTTTTAGATTTGGCGACTAATTCCATATGCCATTTCTAGATTTGGCGACTAATTCAAGATTTAGCTACTAAAAGATTAAGGTGCAACCCGTAAAACCGCAAAATAGGTTTTGGTTAATAATAAAAAAAAATGTCCTTAATGTGAAAAAAGGTAGGATGGGTGGGTGCATAGTTTTTCTGAAAATGAAAATAAAAAAAAAAAAAAGACTCGTGCAAGTAAATAAAACGAACAGCTAATTTTTTATTATTTTTATAAAGCAATACGTTTAGAAGTGATGATACAAATTAACATTATAGGAATCCGACGCCCCGTTAACGGAGAGAGTAAATACCCTTCACACACACACACAGATCCATTAATTAATATCCATTAAAGAGCAAGACTAATTCCAGCAGCCACATCATTCTGGCCCCAAATATCGAACTCAAGGATAAATTCAACAAAGAATAAATGATAGGCTTTTGTTGTAGATCGAACTAAAAAAAGGAAAAATGAATTATAGTTAAAAAAAAAACAAAAAAACTAACAAACACGCTTTTATAGTGACGCGAACTAAATAGTAAACAAAATAATTCTTAATATGAGAATAAAATGATTAACGAGAAAATATTAATGTCATTGGGGTAAAAGCGTGGGGTGTTTTGAACTACATTTTTACACTAACTCAGCATTTCGGAATAGAACTAGTAAGAAATTATAACAATTAATATAGAGCAACCCACGCTTTTATCCCAATGGCATTAATTTTCTCGTTAATCATTTTATTTTTATATTAAGAATTATTTTTTTTACATTTTAGTTCGATTCACTATTAACGCTTGTTTTTAGTTTTTTTTAAAACTACAATTTTAGTGATATGAATACGTAAATATGTATTCAAGCTGCAACAATCAACAAACACTGGTAACAAAAATCAAACTAATAAGAGTATAAATGTTTATGAATTATATTTTTGACTAAATGATTTGTTTCAAAATTTTGGCAGATTATGATGTATTCTGTGAATGAACGCACTGGTAGTGCATTAAATTGTGGTAAAACTTCAATAACGTGGGCTGGGATTTTCCACTGCCAAATCCTCTTTCCTAGCCAAAGGTGGATCGCCAAGGCGAGTCCTTGAAAAGAACCGGTTTGTAGTAACCATATGTGTGTTTGTGCAATATGATTCTCCTCAGAAAAAAATAACTCCGCGTAGTAATACATCGTATTCCTGACATTCGGCTTTTTTGTTAATGCTAATGTTTTCTGAAAATATTACCAGTGTAATTTAAGAGGTAGGTTAAAAGATTTCTCGAATTCACGTTTCAAACTTTTTTCTCACAAAAACAGATAAAAAAAGAAAAACTTTACGTATAAGTTAAATTTCAAGTTTCCCCCCAAAAGTAAAGAATTATTTAAATTTGAAGCTAAATTACATTATTTTTACAAATACGAGACATAAGTATCAAACTAAACATAGTTTTAATTCTTTGTCAGTACAAAGGAAAACAATTATTTATAGGCCGTGGGTATCCTAGTGGTTAGAGCACCGGACTCCGGACCGGAAGCCCTGGGTTCAATGCCCGTACCGCCAAATACCCTCCGAGTACGTGCTCGTTAAATCTGTGGGTCCGAAAGTCTTGTGGGTTGAATCCCGAGTGCAGGGAACTGGAGAAAATTCCCTCCAATTCAGTTCCATGCCTAAATTGTAGAGGTGGAGATAGGTGGTGTCGCCATCTATCGTCCTTTCGGGAAATTCACCGAGTTAAATCGTACTGTCACCCCTGTATGGTGCTCAAGGCTAAGGCCAACGACAGGCGTACATCTAGTCCATTGCCACGATGAATTTCGTGGGCCTCGATCTGACTATGTCAGACAGGTGGCATGAACAACAACACAATTTTTTATAATTATGAAAAACACATATTTTAGTATAATCAATGCAGAATGTCTAGTCAACATTGCGATAGAATTTAATCTAGAAATCTCATATATCTTACAATTCTAAATCTCATTTATTTTATCTCTATCATTACCTTAATTTCTAAAAGAGATAACCATTCAGATTTTTTGAAATAATCAAATGATTTCCTGAATTTTCTTCCTTTATATTTATTCAAAGATTATTTATTTTTTACAATACAGGTTATTTCGTACTGGTTTTTTTCATCAATATAATAGTTATAAGGAATTTGTTACAATTTGGAAGGGAATATATACTTACAGTACAGTATTTTACACATTTCGCAATTTTCATAATTTTTCTCTTTTTTTATTTACAGATTTTCGAAAAAATAGCTATTTACAAAAAACTGTTGATATTGTATGAGTTTGTGAATAGTTTAAGGTATCCGACTACGTTTGGAACCGTAATTTTGCAAAAGCGTATAAATGGATAATATTTACGATATTTAGTGTCACTTAGATTAGAAAATGTATATAAAATTGTTTTAAGAATACTATTACAATAAAAAATTATTTAAGTACAATATTTTGACAAAAAATGAACATAGAATAAAAATTTTTGAAAGTATTCTCCTTTTGTGAAAAATGCTTCTATTATAATAATATTTTGCCTGTATATAGCTCAGACCTCTGTACAGAGGCTCAACTAGAATTTTTGAAATATATAACTTAGAAGTGGGTTTATCCAAGTTTTACGACAACAGAGGAGAGATTTTTTAAGAAAAAAAAACGCCGATAATTATTTCAAATAGTTGTAACTCTGAAAATAATGTGAGTTTTTCAATAATCATAGTTGAGCCTCTGTACAGAGGTCTGAGCCACACATATACAGGCAAAATATTATTATATATAATATAAGCTTCTTTCACAAAAGGAGAAGATTTTGAAAAAAGGTTATTCTAAGTTAATTTTTAACCGAAATATTGTATTTAAATAATTTTTTTTGTCAAAATGTCCTTAAAACAATTTTATACATGTATTCTAATCTAAGTGACACTAAATATTATGAAAATTATCCATTTATGCGCCTTTTTTAAATCGCGGTTCCGAACGTAGTCGGATACCTTAAAAAAATTCATTTCTGCTCCAGATAATAAAAGTGGCCGCGGTAACTTAGTGGCCGAAGCGGATTCGTGGCCAGCGTGTCATGAGTTCGAGCCCAACACCGCTGAAGACCCGCAATGTAGGGGCGATGCACGAAAAATCTATCTATTCTCAAACGTTCTCCCGTTGGTATGGTGTGGAAGTTAGGAGAGGAGGTGCCAGCTCTTTCTCGTCACTTGACCATAGTTCAAAATTATGAGGTCCGTCTCCAAAAGCCCTCGAGTAGCTGAATGTGTGACGTCAATATTTACTCACTCCAGATAATAAATGTGTTGAAAGTAAATCTTGAATTATCTACGGATAATAAATCTGGAATTTTCAACATCACGACTCCTAGGATTCCTGGAAAGGGTTGACTGTAAGTTGATATCTTATCTGTACCACTTTGTATGAACGGGAAATTGAGCAATAAAGAATTTATTAGGGATATAAACATATTTATCTTAAATTAACATTTCAAAACTTAGTATTTTTTTATAAAACTAATTAACACAATTCAAAACGAATGACTCTGGAACTTACTAATGCCTTTTTCAAATCATACATAATTTTATTCTTTTTTTTTTAACACTTTTATATATATTGTACACTTTTATATATACAGTGTAAAATAATTAATTTTGTTTTTCTGAACAGGACATAAGATGTAAAATTTCTTTTCAATGGAAATAAGTGATTTCCATTTTGTACAACTTATATTTCAATATTTGAACCATATTCAACTACAATTATAGCAAAAATTATAATTTTCGTAGTTTAAATATCCATGTAAAAATTGATATAGAATTTGCAATCAGACAATAATGAAATAACAAGATTTATGTGCGCCTTAATCCATTGTGTGTGTCTTCTAATAAAAGTTAATAAACATTTAAAATCATGTAAATCTCAATAACTTGGAGAATAATTTAAAAATATTTTATCAATTGCTAAAGGTTGAATATTATAACTGCAAAATTTTAAAATGAATGTTGTAAAAAATGAAAATGTTGAATAAAAAAGAATATGTTCTGGAAAGTACTTTTCTCTCCTTGCAAAACAAGAACGCGAATGTTTTAATCAACAAGACAGAGTTTTTCAGAGGTTGTAGCCAATTTTTAAAAAAAAATGATAGCATTAATTTTAGATTTATTTATAGACCATAGCGAATAAAAAACTGATTAATAGAATTTTCTTGATTTCAGTACTTAAAACCAAAATTAGTAAGAAAAATTATTTAAAAAAAATTAATTAATCGGTAAACTTATTATTTTAGAATATCATACATAATGATGAGAGTAGTAGTATGAGTTATAGCATACCACATTCGTGCTCGCGCGATTCTGTCATATGTAACATCTAAGTACTGAAGTATCAGAATAATAAAGTAAAGAATTTTGTGGATAGGATGTAAAAAGGAGAAAAACTTATAAAATTAATGTACTTAATAATGTATTTATCTCAATTTGTAAAAAATAAAAATTAACTGATTCCCCGTAGTTTTACCTCATGTAGTAAAATTCTATAAAATTTTAATTTCCTTTTTGTTTAGAAATATCAGCAAAATTTTCAATTTTATTATAAAAAAAATAAAATATATCTACACTTAAATACTTAAAATATGCATATATTCATCATATATTTAAAATATTTAAGGAGAAATGGCACCTTTTGAATAACTTTTTTCATTTATGTTTTATTTTAGCATTTCATATAATGCTTCTATTCAAGAAAATGATACGAGATAAAATTTTGTACGTATCATTTTAAAAACTTAAATTTTCTCAAGAAAATGTGGAAAATTACTTTTTTTTGTATTGACTAATTTTTTTACCCCTGAAATATTTTTGTAATATTCCTAAGAATGTTTTAAATACTCTTAAGGATCGATTTAACAATAGCTTAATTGGTTTTGGGGGGGAAAAATGAAATGTGTTTACATGTAAATTCATGTGTTTAAATGTATTCATTTTACAGCAAAATGTATCCTTCATTTTGTTACATGTATTATATATAACACACAGGGAAAAGATGGAACTGATTGGGAAATAATTGTGGAAGGAGTAGCATTTTGAATGCACTAATGTATCGAAAAACACAAATTTTAAAAAACCATTTTAAAGTACATAGTTTAAAAAAATAATTAAAAAAACTTAAAATATCCCTTTAGGACATTAGCTATATATTTTTATTAAAAATGGTTGCATTTTCGTATTATTTCAACTCATTTATATATTTTTTTAAAAATGATCACTTTTTCGAGAATAAATTAATTACACAAGAAAACTCACACAAGAAAAGTTTAAAATTTTTTTTCTGTCAAGACAGAAATTTTAAAGTCTTTTGCTTCACATAATATTGAAATATTAGATCTGAATGAAAACATATGACAAATAAAAACTGAAATTATTTCTAAAAAATGCCTTAATTAAAAAATGTTACAAGCACACATTTCACAAAGAAAAAAAAAGTGTGTGTGTGCTTATGACCATACGATAGAAGTGATAACTCAAATTTTGAAATGTTATTTCAAGGATTAGATAGGTGAGAATAAAAAACAAGGGGATATTAGTATTGTCCTATAAAATTATTTATTCATACGTCTGTACTCATAAAGTAATATTTTTGTGCGAAGTATACAATCATATTTGGGAATTAATTATATTCTGAGAAGGAAACAATAGGTTTATGGTAGCTGAAATAGGTTATAAATATTTTAGATACAAAATTTTATTTAAATATCTATAAAAAAACTCCGTCAAGCGTTGTTCCGTAATTCCTCGTGTTTTATTTGGATCATTTGACATAATTAAATTGAATTTTGGTTTTAAAAAATCAACTAAAGGTTTTGATTTGTATTTTGAAAAATCTACTTTTAAAATTCCCACTTAAAATCATAGGGAATTTGTTCAGAAGACCCAATCCAGCTTTGTGAATTTTGGTTGTAATTTAACAATATTCAATTCTATCAATGAATTAATTTAAGCAAAGGGATAGTAAGACAAGTAGTTGATTGGGAAGAGAGGAATCTAGGTCAAAACCTTTAAAAAGGGATTTAATCAAAAGATCTATATCACATAATCTAGCTTATACTAGTTCTTTTGTCATTGTATGACAGTTTTGTACAAATATATACAGTGCTGCTGCAAGGTAAGTCGTCTTAATTATATTTTGTTTTCTTGTGTATTTATATTATTTATTGTAACTCTTTCTTAATACCTGTATACTTAATTTTGTTATTTTAAATTTTTAATTGTTTTAATTTTCTTTTTAGACTCAAAGTATATTTAAGTAATGTGATTAATAGAACTATTTGTTCATTGCTATTCTGATTCGCTTACACAAAAATAGATTTTTATTCTTAAATTCACTGCAATATTGCTAATGATAATTATACTATTTACTTAGTTCTATAAAAATTTGTCCTTTTTCTACATTTTGTTTAATTTTAGTATAGGATTTCTCACTCTCTCTCTAAGCCTATTTTCTAAAAATATTACATTTCATTTTCATGCTTCAACTAGGATTTGAAAGAATCCCCCATTCATTTTTGTAGAAAGAGGTGGCGGGGAGCTCCACTTAGATCAAAGCTAGGAATTTTACTTTTACAGTGTATTGGTAGGGGCAAACTATCGCGTTTTATGGAGTGGCAGGAGGAAACATCCCTCCTTTTCTATTTAGGAGTGTGTATGTCGCAAACTACCTTGACCGAGCATGATTTCCGACTAAAGACGAAAAATGCCGAATTTGCGTTACAAACCCTAGCCTGACGTTCATTCAAGTTCACTCTCCAGCAAAACGCACCTATAGAAGTTATCATTTCAAAAAGTTTATTATAATGTCCATCAAACTGAAAGTGTGTATTTAGAAACTATATGTGCATAGTGAAACCTTTTATAATCTTAAATGAAATTTTTTAAAAATAGTTTGACTAACTTACAAGGTAACATTATGAGATCCTGTATTGTACTTAAGCTCAATATAATGTCATTTTTACAATTCATACTTTTGGAGAAAATGTCAACAATTTCAAAAGTTGACTGATATGAGTGAGTTGATGATAAAAACACTCAAACTGTTACCATGTATGTGTGTGTGTTTTACTGTAGTACATAATTATTACTAGTACAAAGAAATATTTTAGAATTTAACTTTTCCTATTAGTTTTATTTACTTTTCGAATCTTCACAAAAATTAAATAAAAACTTTGGGATGAAAATACTTTTAAAAAAAGTCAATATATTTTATTTAACAAAATTATTTATTCACTATCACATAAATTCATTTCATTTTTTCAAAAAACAGTGTTAAATTAGAAACACATAGTAAAATAAATTCAAAATTCAAGGGAGGATCACCGAAACATATCACAATAC
Source organism: Trichonephila inaurata madagascariensis (assembly GCA_019973955.1). Taxonomy (NCBI): domain Eukaryota; kingdom Metazoa; phylum Arthropoda; class Arachnida; order Araneae; family Nephilidae; genus Trichonephila; species Trichonephila inaurata. Next base: position 79,195 of record BMAV01010699.1, on the reverse strand, counting down.
ATATATAAAGGTTTGTTTTAATAGAGAAATACAACCATAAGAATGTTCTAAAAGACACAAATACATCATGGATATGTGTGGACCCCTTGTGTTAGTTGGTTCTGGTTGTTGGAGAACCCCAATTGAGAGTTATCTGAAAAGAGAAGGAAGAACACCTTCTTTTAAGAGGTGCAGAAAGAAAGAAAACAATCAGTAACTAATCTAAGGGAAGAAAGCAAATACATTAATAAACAATAGAAATCATACAACATAGAATACCAAATTTCAAATTTATCAAATATTACTCAAAGCCACTTAAAAAGGCTTTAAAATATTTGATAATTTTCTGTTAGCTTTATTTTCATAGGATTTTTCAAGATGCACAGATTTATGAGATAGCACCAGTTTCTCCAAAATTTAGAACAAAATCCTTTGACTTATGTCAAAGAACACAATTTAAATTCAGGCCACTCTTTTAGATAAAAAAAATATATATTAATATTTTAACTTGATTAACCTCTTGTATACCATTAACTAATTGGAAAAGCATGTAATAATGATGAGTTATATAGACCATTGTAGTTCAAAAGGTTTTACAGAAAGTAGTATATTTTACAACACTTTACTTTCTACTAGTCACTGCATACAAGAAAAAACTGATCAAGATTCACATTTCATACATTTCATATGCTTTTAAATTTTATATCTTAAAATGAAGAATCACATCATTTAATGTTTAACTTTAAAGTATATATGTTGTAATCACAAAAAAGAACTTTTAATTTTATTTTAGCTGGTCTGCCTATTAGTGTTCCTTTATCACCTTAAATCTAAGCTTAATACTTTGAAGAAAATTATAATTACTTTTCTGAATTACAAAATGTTCAGATTTCATTAAGTACATGTGTACAATAAATTACCCATAATTTTACAGTTCTTATTCTTATCCAAAGTGTTAATTTATACAACTACAAGGAAATAAACCAATAAAAATTCTCATTGTATTATTATTCAAATACTTCATCTATTTAACCCGAACAATGTCTAGCCATGTTAGCTATTATGTAAATATTAGTGCACACACACAACACACACAACAGCAACATATTACATAACTGTATATATATTCCACATCCTGTTTCTTGATATTAGGTCCAACTTATACTTTTCATAAAACATAACTTGAAACAAAACTGATGCTATGTGAATTAAGATTAATGTAATCAAAATTCTTCTGTTATATTGTTACCAATCACCTAGAAGCGGAAAAGCTTACACTAAGTCCAAAAGACCTTACCAAAGTGAAACATCATCCAGCACAACTGTATCAAGGAAACACCAATATATTCATGGAGAGGTAGGAAGAGAACAGGTACAAGGAGAAAAAGTCTTCATCCTGGCTCGTACTGGGCTCGAACTCATGACATGCCTGCCATGATCCGACACCTTGACAACTGTGGGCTACCACAACCCCTTCATAATAGTCAAAAGCTGCTTATAAAAATTGTTAGTGCAAATATAATTCGATTCAAGGGAATTATTGAAGAAATAACAACCAAGAAATTAAAATTTTTATTAATCTTTCATCTAAAAAGTTTCAAAATTAAAAAAAAAGAAATAAAAAAAAGTTTATAAATTATTTTTCATTAAAATAAATCTTTCAGTCAAAATAAGCTTTTCATTTTTCAAAATTTTATTTGCATATCTGTATAAATCAAATATTAATTTTTATCTACGTTATCATACAGTGTATATGTTTGAGTTATGTTATAGAGTTATATAGACGTTATCACACACACACACACACACACACAGAGTAGTCAAAAATAGTTTTATAGTAAAGATATTAAAAATAATAAAATATCTATAAATATATAGCATATATGAAAAAATTTTATAGTAAAAATATTAAAATTAACAATACATGAAAATATATAGCATGTGTAAAAAATAGTTTTATAGAAAAAAATAATACGTAAAAACTAGAAAATATTTGTAAATAGATTTTTAGTAAAGTAAACATAGTATGTAATAAAAAATAAAGAAAATAAGGAAAAAACAATTTTAAAAATTTTGTTTATTTATTAAATACTATTTTAATAAATTTCTAAAATTTTTATTTTGCGTTTAAAAAAACAAGACTTTCTAATTGAAAAAAATACATTAATTGTTTCAAAAGAAAATTTGAAATTTTACTTCAAAAAAGAATCCTATATGTAAAGGATAATATATTTTAATATACAAACAAATTTTTCTAATATTTTAATCTTTTTAACTACACTCAAATTATTATTCTAAGAACAGATCAAAAGTTTTAAACCGAAAAAGCCCAAAACTGACATTAAAAATTCATTTCTTTTATATATTCTCTGTACAAGGTTTAATTATATTTCGGACTTTTTTATGTAGTGGAAGAACCAAGTACAACTTCTAACTCACTTACTCTAGCTCTGTGACGTAGCCAGACGTAAGAAGATCAAATAGACGGAGAGCCACATATGAATGATACTCGCCCTGTTTGGTGATCTTGGCGTATTTTGAACTGGTTAAAACCTCGAATATTGAAGAGTTCTCTAAATTGTTCTTCAAAATGAACAATGATGTTTATATCACAAATATATTTTCTTTTCGACTGAATTATTAAATGTCGGTGTAAAATTTTGCTAAAGAAAATGGTTATTGACATTTATGAAATTTATGTAACATTCTGATGAGTTTCCTTCGATTTCAGGTTGTTCTGCAATGTGAAAATATTTTAAAGTTTTTTGGAACGACACTAATTTTTCTTGAATACGTAAGAGAGGCTGAAAAAATACCTCTTTTGACATGAATTCAATTCAACAGATTTCTCATATGTAGCACCAATTCCATCCATAAAAAAAAATTTTAATAAAAAATAATGAATTATGCTACCAATTACTTTTTCAAGCGATAAAAAGTTTTTTTTATAACTAAACAAACAACACGTAATCCTATAATCAGGACAACATCGAGCAGGAGGAGAAGTATCACACGAGTTGTAGAACTACGTATAGTCGTTGAAGGAATGACCAGAATGTCAGAGCTTTAACTTTCCATCATGAGATATTTGAGTGACAGTAACGATATGACTCTTGCCCTTTGTTAAATTAAATTACTTTATAATTTAAATAGACTTTTATAAAGTTATGAAAAATACAAATCCTTACTAATATTATAAACGCGTAAGTTTGTATGCATGAATATATGTTTGTTATTCTTTCACGCCAAAACAACTGAATGGATTTTTATGAAACTTTACAATAATATAGTTTATACATCAGAATAACACATAGGCTATAATTTATAAAGATATTGTGTGAAGTGTCTAAAATATAATGATAATTGTTAAGTAAGTAGAAAAAAATTCTGACATCTGAAAAAAGCCCGCGACAGCATATCTCTATCTTGTATGTGAGAAAAAAAACTTTCTCTTTTTGTTTTGTCTACACCAGGCAGCAGGGCCCGCTCGCTTCTAATTTATTGCTTACTTTTTTTTTTTTTTCAGAATAAAACTAGATTTCGAAGGGAGAAGTTGTGACTAGGCTCTCTTTATTTGAATAGCTACTACTGATTTTTTTCATGTGTAAGGCATTATCGCCAAAAAAGTGAACCATAAGTACAATAAAAATTTATAATTTATTTCTATGCACGTTTTTGTGTGTGTGTGATTTTATTATGCCCATTTGGTAATAACAAATTGATTCTTATATCAAAACAAATACTTTTATCGCTTTTGGTATTTAAAGTAGATAAACTTTGTCTTTCACACTACATCTTTTGGACAAATTTACATAATTTTTTCGTGGTTTATAGTTAATTATAAGGCTATAATTTTAATTGAATCGGCAGGTATTGCATTTTTTAAGTATAAAAATAATAATAACTACCGTACTGTATTTTTTGGGAAATGTGAAAATTCAAAATTATGTCGCAAAGCGTAAATTTTTCTTCCCCAAAGCTATAATAAAACTCGAGCTATGAAAGTAGCTAGACTTAAAAAACATTTCCACAAACCAACTGGGAAGCTTTAACGGCAACTAGGAGATAACAATTTTTAAATAAAATAAATAAAAAGAAAGTAATATTAACGTATTACACTTCCAGATATAAATTATTTACACTATTTTTAGTGTTCATTACTCAAAATTTGTAACAATGTGTTACTTTTGCTGAGCAGAGATCAGCTTAGGCTTTCAAAAATCAACCCACAAGAGAGTTATGGGGAGTTATAACTAAAAAGAAGAACCTATTTATCAGCTATTAGATCTACAGACTTAAAATTTAACAAACATGTTTTTTTGTTCAACTGAGAGATGCAAAAAGCTTTTAATTTGTTTAATGTGCAACACGTAAAATTAACTCATTAAAAACTTCTTTATCCTTCAATCTGTATTGTTTAATTTTTAAATTTACCCGTGCGAGGAACGGGTATACCAGCTAGTTAAAAATATATGAATGCATTAAGTGCTTGAAAAATTTAAACAAAATCTGTGTAGAGCACCGAAAATGAAAACTTATTTCAGATCAGGAGTGGACGGGGTTTAACCTGACCAATAGGTGAACAGCTGAGAAAACCGATTGGTGAAATACCAGAAAAAGCTTTTTTTAAAAGATACAAATGAATCCTAAATAAAGGAATTACAGAAAAACAGCTTTTTTAACAGCTAGAAAAATAAAATTCATGAGGGAAAATATAATTAAGGGTTGTAAAAAAATAAATGAAATCAGAAAATATTTTTTTCGATAAGAATCACTGAATTTTGAAAAATGAGAGGCTCCGAGGGTTGGACCCATCTACTCGTTTTGAATTCGCCTTTCTAACCACTGATGGATTGGGTAGAGAAGTGTAGCAGTTACTTAAGATGAGTGTAGAAAAATAATGGAAAAAAAAACGAAAATTAATTGAAAAGTGGATCGATAAGAACGTTTCTTGGTCTGTTCAAATTACGATTAAGGATATATTTTTCGCACGAAAAAATTTATGCCTAATTTCTTAATAAATTGTTTGATAGACATCATTTTGCTTACGAATCTAGGGTATTTATTCTTCGTTTTCCAGCGAGCATTTAAAATTTGAGAACTATGTATAAGAAACTGTACGAGTGTACTGAAAGCGCAGGTGGCAGAACGTTAGCAAGGGGAAATAGAAAATGTGGAAGGATCAGGGAAAATATTTTATCCCACCGATTTCGAATGTTCTGTGAAATTCGAAACATGCAGACGTAGCTATCTAAGTGCGCCAGATATAATAACTTCAAAGGACAAATAAAATTCTTGTTGATAAAACAGCGATAATACTTGGTTTTACTACAATTATTGAATTACTTCAAAGATGTTTGCAACAAGAGTTTTGAAAGTTTCATTGACAGCAAAAATGTAAAATGACTGCTGTCGCTGTACATGTCATTGTTGATCATCTGAAATTTATGCCCATTGATTTCAAGAAACTTTCTCATTTAAAAAAGATAAATTTTTCATTCTGAATGATATCGCTAATGTTGGTGGGTTTGTCTGATGTATCTATGCAGTACCAAGGGAAAACTCTCATGAATAAGATCCGAACAGTCTGCTAAAGCCTTATTCAGTGCTGTTAGGTGGGTGATCGGTTAGAGTTCTCTGATCGGCTAGATCAGCTAGAGTTCTCTGGTCATTACAACAGATTTTTTTCTGTCAGGAAACAAATATCAGCAGTGTGTAACTCCTCAACAGCACACATACGAAAAAATCACACAAGTGTAGGAGACAACTAAATCCGTAATCACAATTTAGTATCAAGCCAGGGACACGCACAGTCCCTTTAGATTGTTCAACTCCCAATGTTGCTTAATTACATGATATTGTATTACTGTCCAGCAGTGCCGGTTTATCCACTGTGTGCTTGGGGCGTTCTGCCAGTGGCCCAGATAAGCTGCACTTAACCAGATTTTCTGGTTATAAATTTCATTCCGCCATTGCCAAGGGGGAATGTAGATCCTAACTAATAAATGATCCTAATTGGTTAAATTTTAGATTTTAACTTTTAAATTAATATTATTATTTTACTAAAGTTGTGGTGATTCACGTTCGCTTCCTGCTATTTTCGATAAATCTTGAGCCACTACTTTACATCCCATCTCAGTGTCACCTTTTCACATGAAGGGAATGTCCTGTTTCCTTTTAAAAAGTAAAAATGTTTAACAATTTTTGTAAAGTAAAAGGTAAAAGAATCAGTAGAGAAAAAGGTGTGAGGAAGGTTGATGTAGACAAAGCGTTTCATATCCCACTGATATGGCTCTCCACTATTCTGAAGAATAAAGAGAAAATCGTTAGTGGATCTTTTAGTAGAGTGAGAAAACGCGTTAGTAAAGAAAGGTCATTTTCTACGTCTTGAACAGTGTTTAGTTAAATGGATGAGACAGTGTCGAGGACAGAATATTCCGGTGGGTGACTTCCGGTGGGTATTGAAGGAAGAGGCTAAAGTATTCACCAAAGAATTAGGATTCGAGTTTTCGGCTAGCGAAGGATAGCTTACATATTTATTAAAAAAGAATGAGATAATCTTCAAAAAAATGTGCAGGGAAAGGTCAAGTGTCTACATTAATGCTTGTTCTAAGTGGCAGAGCTCGTTTCAGATTTAATAAAAGAGCACGATCCACGTAACATTTTTAACACGGATGGAACTGGATTCTTTTTCAAGTGTATGCCAGAAAAAAACATTTACATTCAATGAAGAAAAATGCCACAGAGGAAAACATAGCAAGGAGAGAAATGTTTTACTGGTTGTAAACATGGACGGCTCAGAAAAGACTACTCTTCTCGTCATAGGAAAATCTGCAAAACTTCAGTGTGGTTCAAGGGTACAAACTCATTCTCTACCACATACCGCTCAAACAAGAAGGCAAGGAGAATCACCGAACTCTTTAATGAATGGGTGGTTTCATTGAACTCAGATATAAAAATCCAGAAACGGCGTATTCTAATATTTTTAGACAACTGCACTATGCACAATAACGCACCACCTTTATCAAATGTGAAAAAAAAAAACAATTCCTTTTTCTCCTCCAAAAAAATTCAACCTTAAAACTTCAGCCACTTGACCATGCCATCATAAATAATTTTAAAACTTTTTTTTTATCAGCGTGAAGTCGTTAAAAGCATTTTGGATAACATCGAAAATCACCTGAATGTAACTATTTCTATTTTAACGATTTTGATCATGATTGATAAAGCTTGGAGAGCTGTCATTCCTTTGACAATTCAGAACTGTTTTAAAAAGTCAGGCTTATCTACGTCGAATCTAGTTGATGTGCATAATACTCTCATGGAATGTAATGCTGAACTATCCCTTTAGGAAACTCTCCCAGTACAAGAATTGACGTTTGACGACTACGTGCAGATTGACACGGACATCGCTGTATGTCAAACCCTATCCAATGCTAAAATTGTGGTTTTGGACCACAATAACATAGAAAATGATGAAGACGAATCGGAGGAGTTGACTCCGATAACTCTGACTAAAGCTAAAGCAAACTATGTAACTTTTTCATTCAAAATCATGTTGACACGGACGTTTTTCAAGCTTCGTTTATTCTAGAAAAATCCATTAACAAAGTTATATTGAATGCCATAAAACAAACAAACAAACAAAAAGATAACAGATTTTTTAGTCAAAAAAGATTCATTATGTACAGTTTGTATTAATTTAATAATAGTTTTTAATACATAACAATGTCTTTTAATAGAAGACTTTTAACTTCTGTATAATATTTATGCTGTATAATTTGTACTTTTTAAAAATACTTTAAAATAATTTTATACATATGTAAAATTGTTGTTTTATTATGTAGTCTCAAATTTAAATGCCTTAGAAAAAAATTTCTCTTCGAGTATTTTGGGAGTTTTTTCTTACCCTCTTTGATAATTCGAACTCTTGATAATTCGAAGTTTTTCATTGGTCCTTCCACCTTCGAATTATCGACAGTCCACTGTATATGCAAACATAAATTTATTATTTACGGCACGGTAGCAGAGGTAAAATACACCCTACACACTCGGTGACAAGAGCTAGAGTTAGTTTACATTATGAAAAAGAATGTGTTACGAATACCAAAAATATAAGCGCTATCTATTGGCATAAAAACAAAATCATGTTAACCCTAAATTTAAAGTCATTTTTTTTAACACATCTGAAACCAGTTTCTTAAATAGAAACTTTATATGATATAATCATCAATAAAATAAAAAGCAATAAAAATCAACACTCTATTTGTTTACATTCACTTTTTCTTTAAGACATTGCAACAGCCATCGCTTCCGACTGTTGAAGCATCATTGAAGAAAATCTAACCTTCTGAATCACACGCGGGATGGGGTCGCGGTGGATACCGGTGGAGTGTTGTGACGGCTCACGTCCTTTTCTCTAACACTTAACCTCTGTGTTTACGGCGGCTACGATTAATGGCAAATCTTTCTTAAATCAAAGAAGTGAAACGAGGATAGATGCAAATAAGATAACCTTTAAAAGGACAGAAGTTTTAGTAAGCGCGATGGCAATTTAGAAAGTTCAGTGTAGAAAAAAAGTGTAAATTGACGGCTACCACCAGAATTACGGAAATCTCACCATTAATACAAGGGTATATACCATTGTGCCTCGACCTAACGGAATATCTGAAGTTGATTGAACTGACGCGAATTCAGGGTAGGAAAGATTATTTTCAAATTCGAATATATTATTAGGAATGAAGTAGGCGGAATATATAATTATATAGATAAGTGATCCAATTGCGCGATCTGTGTTAACTACGGCTACGTGTTTTGGTTTATTCTCATAATATAAGTTTGTTCGATATATAAGTAATTTAAAGTTAAGCAGCGAAGTCCTTAAGAATTCTAAAATGTCTCTTCATTTCGAGAATCCCACACCTCTAACTTACGCTGAAACCCCACGATATGGTCGACAGAGATCGACCATATCACATTGGCGCCCGAACCGATATAATTTATATGACTCTGGCTTAGGTAATGCAAGCGGGTTTGGTATTTTTACCAGAAGTAATGCTTTCCGGGTCGAGAACGTGAATGATTTCTCGAGGCCATAGACAATCAAATAAAATTACTAGAAATACCTGAGTGATTTGGCATGTGCTTAACTTATTTGAAAGGTTACCTCAGGGGAAGGGCTCAAGATTGGTATCTAATATTCCGGATCAGTGTTAGTGCAGGATACCGCCACAGTTTCCTTACCTTCGTAAGAAGTTAGCGAAGCTTTCCCCGCAATCAAAAATAAGAAAGAAGAGTTAGAAGCGAGGTTTTTCGCGTCCCAGCAGGGCAGAAATCAGGAACCAACAGATTTTGTTTACGATTTACTCCAAAATACGCAAGAGTCTAAGAACTAAGGATGTCGCAGACGGATTTGGTTGATCACATTTTGTTGAACTCGAACCACAAGTCAGGACTATGTGGAAGTCCGGAATCCACCAGAACACGGTACAGCTTTAGAAATCTTAAATTTGAAGAGGTATTCTTACAAATTAAAAAGGGGTTTGCAGAATAGAGTGATAATATGAGGAAAGATGGAGTCAAAACACTTGCATAGGATGTCTAATTTTGATGATAATCGCAGAAACTGGAGATACGAGGTTGGGCGTAGACCAAATAATGGCAGAAATGATTCTAAAATTTACTTATATGAATGGCCGTCAAAGTAATAAGTGTGGTTCGAGTAGGAATAGATTTCAGAATGATGATCGGAGATTCAACGAAAGGGATACCAATTTCGAAAAGAAGATCAGAGAATGATAATTTTAATAGAGGACTTCAGAAATAGGGGGTTCGAGTGAGAGGTTTCGGTCGAGGCGATAGGATAAAGAAGGACGATTGAATGTTTTGAAAGTTAATGAAGTTCAAAATAGTCAAAAGAAATCGGCAGTGGATACACCAATTAAACTTTCTCCGATATGTATATCACCGTGGAACTTCCCTATGTTCCTATTTTATTAAATAATACATTTTTGAAAGCGCTATGGGACACCGGAGCGGAGAAATAATTTATATCGGAAGAAATATATAAAAAATATTTTTTTTATAAACAAGTAAAAATTCCCGAGCTCAAGTGATCAGAGCACAGGGAGCGAAATGTCAAAATATGGGAATTGTAGAATTGAATATTCGTATCAGGGAATTCCAAAAATCTTGGTTGTTTCATGTGTTGACAATTTTGAATACCCATGTATTCATGGTGTTGATTTATAAGTGGATCAAGGTGTTTTGGAGCTTTGATCGAAATCGTTGAAGATTCCTGATTCACCAGATAGAGGGGTGGTTGAAACAGTTGAAGAGAGAAAATGTTGAAATAGATTTGTCTAAGACAAATTGGAGGATAAACAAAAACAGGAATTACAAAAATTTGTTTAGTAGTTTTTAAAGGATTATTCTTGTATTAAGGTCTTATTTTTGTACGCACCTGCTGCCATGAAATTGATACGGAGATAATCCACCAGTAGTTTCAGAGCCGTACAGATATGACCGGCAAAACAAGCGATATTGATTTTCATATACAAAAATGTTACGAGAAGAAACGGTGTTCCAATTCAATCCCCGTACGCATCACCGGTTGTGTTATACGAAAAATAATGGGTTACCACCGGATAATCCAAACATATAGATTTGAGGTGAACTATAGGAAACTAAAATTCGATCACAAAAGTATCCGCGATACCCTTTACCGTTAATAGATGATTTAATAACGAACATCCCTATACGACAATAATAATAAATCTCTTGATCTAAGAAGTGGGTACTTTCAAATGGCAGTAAACCCCAGTGATATTGTTAAGACCGCATTCGTAGTAAAGTAAGCACTTATGGTTTTCCGGCAGATATATTATTCAGCTTATCAGGGGCAGCTCCCAATTTTCAAAAGGCAATTGACCTAATCCTAAAAACCACGGTGATAGGGAAGTTTGTGAGTGTCTATATGGATGATGTCATTATCACATCTCCATCATTCACTCCCTGCATGTTGAGCATTTAAGGAAAAGTTTTTTCGTTGTTGCAAGATGCAGGATTGACATTAAATAAAGATAAATGTAAGATTTGTATTGCGATGAATTGGGTATTTAGGATTAATTATTGGTAAGAAAGGAATCAAAACGGATGAGACAAAGGTTCGAGCCCTACTAGAGATAAACCCCCACGGAACTCAAAGGAGGTGTTCAAGTTTTTGGGTATGTCCCAGTGGTACGCAGAATTTATTAAAAAGTATGCTGATCTTTGTGAGCCTTTATAATCTTAAACGAAAATTAAAAATTCGTCTGGCCCACTGAGGCGCAGAAGGCATTTGAAGCGGTCAAGGCGAGCTGTAACAAAGGCGCCAGTTTTAAAATTACCGGACTTTCAAAGCCCTTCGAATTATTTACAGATGCCAGTTCAATAGGTTTGGGAGCAGTGCTCAATAAAGAACAAGACCAGTTATATTTGCTTCACGTACTCTGAACAACGCGGAGAGGAGTATACGTTAACCGAAGAATGTCTAGCAGTAGTATGGGCGTTGAACAAATTCCGAACATATTTGGGATCGATGCCAATTAAAGTTATTACAGATCACGCTGCTGCCTTAACACGTTTAACGCATGGAAAGATTTATTGTCAGTAAGATGATCAGATGGGCACTCAAATTAGCGGAATTTAATATAGAATGGGAACATAGACCTGGAAATCAAAATGCGGTGGCGGACATTTTATCCCGAAATCCAGTTGAAAGCATAATGGGAGAAAAAGTTAATTGTGCAATAATCAGAGATTTAGTACTTACATCGCGGGAACAGTTAATAACAGAGTAAAAGAATGACCCAGAATTAGGTCATATCTAAAGATATTTAGAAAACCCGGAAGATAAAACTCTGTTAATGCGACGATATGTGAAATTGGTCCACGACTTCCGTCTAATTGAAGGCTTATTTGTTTTATACGAAACACTACCAACGTCGTTAAGGTGAAATGCGTGTATACATTCAAGTCTTTTAGAAAGGTCATTTTACGCGAATTTCACGACAAACCAATTGCAGGGGCATTTTAGGCAGATTTAATACTTATCATAAAATTCGGGACGTTTGTTATTTCCGTATATGAAAATTTATTGATCAATATGTCTCTACATACCATATGTGCCAAGTTAATAATTATAAAACGCGTTACCAACTGGTCGATTAAATCCGATTAATATCAAATTATCCAAATGAGATAGTTACTTTAGATTTATTAGGCTCGTATCTTATATCGAGAGTGAGACGTAATCGATATGTTTTAGTAATTACCGATCCTTTCAGCAAATGGGCTGAAATTATACCTCTTAAAAAGGCCTCGGCGTATATGGATACTTTTGATAATTTTGGGACGTTTTGGAGCTCCAATAAAATTAATAAGTTATAACGGTCCCCAATTTATATCCGAAATTTTTGAACATTTAAGTGAAAGATTAGGCATAAGGCAAGTGAAGACTGTTGCATATAGGCCGCAAGCAAATAGGACAGAACGGGTAAATCGCGATATAGTGCAAATGATTGCAAATTATGTAAATGATCAACGTGCATGGGACCAACGAATTCTTACATTAATTTGTTTACACGCTATTCGTACGGCAGTGAATGAAACGACGGGAAAAACCCCTGCGGAATTATTTTTGGGTCGAAAATTGATTACCCCATTTCAAAAATTAGTAATGGTTTCGGACGGAACTGAATTTGCAGTAAGAAATATTGAGAAATTGTTTGATGAAGCTAGACTAAAAACGAAAACTAAGCATGAAAGATGGGAAAAATATTATAATAGACGCAGGCGGGATGTACAAATTAAGGTAGATGACTGGGTCTTATTAGAGACACACCCTTTAAGTTCAGCAGCTAATAAGATTTGAGCCCAATTCAAGCAAAAATTTGAAGGTCCGTATAGAGTGTTAGAAGTTAACCGTTATAACGGTTTAATCGCCGTTATAATTATATGACTCTGGGTAAAGTAATGCAGGAGGGTTTGGTATTTTACCAGAAATGTGCTTTTCGGGTCCGAGAATGTTACCGAATTTCTAGAGGCCACAGATAATCAAATACAGTTACTAGAAATTCATAGTAACTTAGCATGTGCTTATTTGAAAGGTTACCTCAGGAAGGGCTCAAGATTGGTATCTATTAATATTCGGATCGGATGCTAATTCTGCAGGATACAGCCACGGATTTCCTTGCAGCTAAAGGCAGAGTTAGCGAAAGTTTTCCCCGCAATCAAAAATAAGAAAGAGTTAGAAGCGAGGTTTTCGCGTCCCAGCAGGGAAGAAATCAGGAACTAACCTAGGAGTTTTCATTTCAGGGTGACAGACCCTGAATGCGAATGTATCCTCAACTTGGAGAAGTAAACCCAGTCTCCAAGCTCATAGATACTTGCTCTGATGCAGAGCTTTGGGTGTATGTACCCTGGAAGTGATGGAAATGAAAGATGTAATTGTATAGTAACTTAAGTAGAGATATTTAAGTAGCGGTAAATAGAGTTAAGTACATGTGTAAAAGTGAGAATATACCATGATTAAAATGCAAAACTGTTACTGTTGGTCTAGTTAATTGAGTAAAATTTATTGTGTCTGTCACGATTTCAAATTAAAGTGGAATATTAAATTTAATTTTTACGATGAATAATGAAAATTAAAGTTAAGTTAAATATTGGAAATTAAGATTTAAAATGTGAGGATTCAAGGTTAAAATTTAAATAAATCTTAGAAAGTGAGGAGATTCAGAAATAAAAATTTAGGCACGTAATTTCTTAAGGGGTCAAGTGGACCCTTAAAATCACGTTTTTGCTTCTTGGAGGGATTGTGACATCTCACGCGTCCTTTCTACTATTTATAAGATCCCTAATTTGAATATTTCACGTTTCAACAATCAGATCTCAAAGAAAGCAATCTCGAAGTAACTATAGGATTGGGAAAATCATGTTATACGCCTGATTTTGAAAAATTAGCGGATAATATGCAATGCTTAAAAATCGCATTAAATGTAACTATTTTGAATTTTGTTACTTTTAGTGCAGGATAATGTTTATGATGCTTATCATTGCAATCAAATAAAGAAATATTAAGAATTTCAATACTTTTTGGGACTGCACCCATCTGCAATTTTTTGTCTGTCAGATATATCCGGACAGAGAATAAAATTAAGAGCCCCCGAAACACACGATGATTCAGCATGAAGTTTTTTTTAATTATGTATACATATAAATAATACAAAATACCATAAAGTAAATACTGTAAAAATCTGTTAATTGTATATGGTATCTAACTGTAAACAAGTAATATAAAAAAATTATGTCAATTCCTACTTAGATCAACAAAGAAAAATTTTATTTTAGCTACTTTTTATTAAATAGTTACAATTAATATAAATATGTATATACAAATGACAGAATCACAACATTAAGTGGTAATTATTTTTTATTAATTGTCATTAAAGTATCATATTGTCATCCAAAACAATCGTGTCTATAAAATTTCAGTTCAACTCAATGCTTCAACACATGGTAAATCATAGTTGACTGCTTGGCGAGTAGTCTTGAAAGTGGATATTGTTGTGATATTACGAAAGTGCCATATGAACATATTTATTATATACATGTAATCTACACAAGTAGTTTACATTTAAATTTTTTTAAATAATTGGAATAATTTACATATATATAATTCGAATAAACATATATAAATATATAAGAATGCATAATTATTTACACAATGACCTTTGCAGAAAAGGGAGGAAGTAAACAAATCCACCGACGAATGGGCATTAAAAAGAGAAATACTTTATGCCCGCCTACGAAAATGTTGTAAAAGAAAACGTAGTGCATCTGAACAACTAGATTCTTTTGCCCAGAATGAATCAAAAGTTTTCACATCAATCGTGTGGTCATAAGCACAAGCTCAATTTTTTTTCTTATAAACTACCGCAATTTGGTTGTTAGGGCAAAGAATTTATTGACATGTGTGGCAGAATTTGATGCATTTTTATGTGTCATATAATTTAAATTGCATTATGAGAAATTGTGCTGTATTTTTACAAAGAGTGGAATACCTGTTTATAAATTGATCTCGTCATTTAACTGCGGCCTTAAATTAAGATCAGTATATGCTGCTTTAAGAGGATCTGAGCCCGAAGGAAACGAGCCTTTCATAAAGAAAATGAAAAAGCTAATAAGCAGGATTATTTAGATAATTCATTATTTTAGCATTTATAAAACCGCAACACCCTTTAATAATCAAACTAATTTCCCAAGAACACTTTATTTCATTCATTTATCTGCCTTAAGAAACAATTATGAACTACAAGGTAAGAATTTAACCATATATATTATTTATTATATTGTAAAAATATCTAAATATATAATTAGTTAAAAAATAGATCCGTTCGCAATAGTATTTAAAGATTACTTAACGGCCAAGAAAAACAATAGCTCTTATTTATTGAAAGCCAAGGTTTCAGTACCGTTTACAAAAACAAACTCCTGCTCAGTTTCTATAAAAATTTGCACAGACTGCTGCTTTTATTTTTCCGCCTAATAATTGTAAATCTTTTCATTAAGTGGTTCGTTTAATTATATATCGCTACAACCGGTACCTATGGTATTATCACAAGAAGCGCCAACTCTATTAATAACTCGCCAACTTGGCAACCACGATTTCCTATGTGTTGTATGCACTGAATTGGCAACCATGTGCTTCGTTTCATATAATGTCACCACTAGGTTGCGGTAATACGTAAGTACCCGGCAACCTTAATCTGTTTCATTTTTTACAGTTATATTTGCGTACCCTCCTACCCTTATAAAAAACAGATCATTCAAGGAACAACTTTGATTATGGTACGCTACCCGTTATAGGCGTGATTTTGAAATCGTGCCCAATAGATCTTTGGTGGACTGACTAATGTTATCGATGTGTAGAATCTCTCTATCATTGCCTCAGTTTAGAAAAATTTTAAACCTATTTTGTGGAAAAATCCGTAGCATACCGATGTCAAATTAGTGCCTCATTCAATATGTGTTGCTATGGTATTTACATATTTGACAGATAATTTGTATTAGTTTTTAGGTAAAATTCTAATTGAAGCCCCTGGTTTTTTTAACGCTAAAAGAAAAAACATTTTTTACAAAACGACCACCTTGCTCTAAATCCTGAAAATACAGCTTGTTTATACAGTTGTTAACTTGATGCTAAAATACCTGCCTATAAATCACTCTTTTCCCACATACATTTATATAATCGCTTATTTCAATCAATTTCATCTTTTGAAAACTATCCTTTTTTTTTATTCCTTATATTATCGTACCTTAAAATGGTACTTACGTATAATTGCAACCCTATTGGTGACAGTATATGAAACGATGCACATGGTTGCCAATTCAGCGTGTACGACACATGCAAAATCGGGGTTGCCAACTTGGGAAGTTATTTTGAACGTTAGCATTGTTGCTATAGTAGGTAAGTACCCTTAAACTTTCTAGCGTTAGGGATGCACATTCTCTATCTCACCTTCAAAAAGGCTCTGCACCTTTTCAAAAATGTCTACTTGACGAATAGGGAGTAATTAGATAAATTTATTTCTTGCACTGCCTGAAAACCTCTCCCCTTCAGTTCACCCTTAACTCAGACTACATACCCCCAAGGTCATTAACGCTTACTTTTCTTCTATTAAAGGTTTTCCCCATTTGCATTTCAGTCCTCTGGTTTGTTGAAAATTTCCTTTTGGGCCCCAAAGACCCAAGGGATTTTAGGGGAAACGCGATGACCGTCAAAAGGCTAATATAGATAAAAATATTTACCCTAAAAATTTAAAAAAATAAATTTAAAAAAGGGGGGGAAGGAAAAGAAAAGAAAAGTGATAAATGATTAAGAAATTATTCACGCGTATGAACTGCTTGTCATTTGTGCGACCTTTTCCAAAAAGGACCAGGAAATGTTATAATCGAATATCTTTATGACTCTAAATCTTTGACGTTTAATCTCTAAAAAATTTAACCCTTACCGATTAATCACTAGAAGGGAAATTAACATCAAATTGGGTTTTTTTTTTTGAACTGCTGAATTTGTGGTAGGATAACAAAACGATATGCGGCCGGAATTGGTCCTATTTATTGCCATAAATTAAAATTCGTTATAAAATTGCTTTGTATTTTAAAAAGAGTGAAATGCTTTTCATCTCGATCCAAAATTTTCTTTAAATTAAGATTAGTATTTACGCGTTAAGAGGACCTGACCCCAAAGGGAAACAGCTTTTCTAAAAAAAAATAAAAAAGCAAAAGGGAAATTATTTAGATTATATTTTTTTTTTTTAATTTTTTTAAAAAATGGCAAACCATTTGATAATCAAAAAATTTTCCCCAAGAATTTTTATTTCATTCATTTATCTCCCTTTAAAAAACAATTATGAATGCAGGTAAGGTTTAACCCTAGATATTTATCATATAGTAAAAAAAAAAAAATAAATACCCTTTTCCATCCGTGCCCCTTTTTTCCCCCCCAAAATAAATGAAAAAAATTAAAACAAATCAAGGGAAAAATTGATGGAAATAAATACTCTTTTTAAATTTTTTTCCCAAAAGAATAAAAAATTTTTTAAAATTCAATATCTCTAATTCTTTCACGCCATGATTCATATACCATTTACAAACAAAAGTGTTAATTTTTTATAAAACTTTTGGGGATATAAATTTTGGTATCAGACTGTTAAAGTTTTTTACGCCTAATCATTGTAAATTTTCACAAAATGGTTTACATAATATTACAATACGACAACTTTAATGTTCATCTTTTTTTTTGCTATTATTTTTCCGCGTTGCCCCCTCTATCCTCTTAAAAAAACCCAGATCATTCCAAAAACTGTTTTGATTACGGTACGCTACTGTTTTGGATGATTTTGAAATACCAAAAACTTTTTTGGGGGATGTTTAATGTTTTGGAGTGTAAAAATTTCGCCCAAAAGGGAAAATTTTTGAACTATTGGCAAAAATATTTTAATTAACGTATCAAATTGGCCTCACAATATGTTTTTTGGGGTTTTTGGTACTTACGTTTTTTGGGAACCCATTGGGACATTATATGAAACAAAGCACATGAGCCAACCCAACGCATACAGGCGAAATTAGGGTTCCCCAATTGGCGAGGATCTTGAACTTTTGGATTGTTTTGATATACTAAGTACCCCCAAAACCCTATGTTAGGGATGCATACCCTTATATTTTTCATTGTGCATCATACTTGCAGTCATTAAAGGGGCCGAAATTTATGTAAAGGTCACTCAGCCGAATTTGACCCCTCGAACAGCACCCTTTTCCCCCAAATCTAACTGATTTTTCTTCCTCACCAAAATAACTCATTGTTTTTATATATTTTTTCGGGGAATTTTAATCTTAATAAAATTTTTTTAAACCTCATTTAGTTAAATTTTTTTTCATGATTATTTTAGACGATACAAATAATTTAATTTATTTAAAAATTAATTAAACCAATTATTTAAAAAATAAAAAACAGCCAGTTGGGGTTTTTTGGGGGTTCCCCCTCAAAAAAGGGGGCAATTTTTCGTTTTAAAAACATTTATTGAACTGAAATTTTAAACAATTGTTTTGGGTGACAATACGATCTTTAATGATAATGAATAAAAAAAGAAATTACCATTAATGTTTTATCCCGTCCATGTATATACATATTTATATTAATTGTGTGTAACTATTTAATAAAAAGTAGCTAAAATGAAATTTTTCTTTGTTGATCTAAGTAGGAATTGACTTAAAAACTTTTTTATATTACTTGTTATTTAAATTTTGGTATGAATTTCGTGTCTTGCGGTGCTTTGTCAGAGATTTTTTTACCTTGTTATTCCTATTTAAGGAAATTATATATATTTATCCATTAAAAAAATTGTAAACATCACTTTCAATGTAATTTTCCGTATACACTTATTCTTATTATAAACTTTTTATATAAGATGTATAAGCATTTTATATTTGGTATTTGAATCGTGTCATAGAAAACAAAACACATAAGCAATATAGAAAATAGTTTTTAAATTCTTGAACTATATAAAGTTACCTAATTACTGAAATATAAAATACTACTTATAAATAAATGCATGCAAATTACTTTATGTATTCTAGAAAAAGTAATGAAAAATCGACCCTTTTATATTATTTTCAGGTACGGTTTTCCAATGAAATTATTGCAGCGAAAGAAATCCTGTGTTTATCGACGAATGAATGGTCACCTTTACCTTTATACAATTTTTTCAATGTTCTCTTCAAAAACTCCCCGTTCAAATACATTTTACTAAAAATACCACCTGGTCTTTAGAGTAAAATTAAACCATGTTCTGGCGGCAAGTCATATTGCTCAGTTCCTAAATTTCACAAGCATTCAGAAGTTGCTGAAGATTGTTCTGGAAAAGAAGTTGGCTCAAAATGTTATGTCAAATGCAAATACAAACCAGAGATTGGATCTTTCATCTTTTTTAAAAATAAATTAAAATGGTGTTCTCTCTTCTTTGCACCTGCCCATTGCCGATTTTAAGAAAAGACATCGGGATTTCCGCGAAAACTGTACAGATAGACATCCAAAAGAAAAATGTGCTCTTTAATGCAAGAAAGGGTCCTTGATGATAGATGATGGTGACATTATGTGTAACTACAAATTAAAATGGAGTTCATTGCCTTCGTGTAAAAGACCTACATGTCTGAAACCTAAATTGTCAAGGGCTCTTGCCTTTAAAGAAGATTGCACATCGAAACTGTCTTGTGATCGCTACAAATTAGAATGTGAGGAAGGAGGTAAGAGGCTAAAACATAGCTCAATTCAGTGCAATAATGGAACCCATTGGACAGAGCGAAACCCAAGTTTTCATGTCCATTCTGATTCTTGAGCAAAGGAGTTATAACCAGCCATGATTGCAGGAAAGTACTTTCAGGTCAAAAATGTTTTTTATCGTTAAAAGTAATTTGCTTGGATCAGTAGGAAATTTATTACATAATATCCATTAACTTGTGTTTAATATCAGAAAATTTGAATAGAAAATATATTTCAATTGTAATGTATTTGAAGCTCAAGCAACAAATAAAAATTTCTGAAAAGCTTTAGTTGAGTACATCAATTTCAAATAAATGCACTCAAGTATAACTAATAAGTTCAAATAAAAAGAGCACTTAAATAGTTCCAAATAAAGAGTTAAAAATTTGTATCAATAATGTTGAGTGAAATATTTCTGAATTATGTAAAAGTTGCATAGAACTTTTTATGATGGAATTTTCTCTTTTTATTGCACAAGCCTTAATTCATTTACCATGACCTTTACAAGTTTCAACCATTTTACCCAATTTTTAAAGGCTTCTAGGTAATTTATCATCATGCATCAAAACAATATCATTGATTTTGAATTCAGTCTCTTTTGTTGGATTCACAAAATTTATCGATTTCATATTTAAACGATAGTCCTTTCTCCTTTGTCTCCAAGAGGTTTTCAACAGTCTTTCGCGGTAGTTGGATAGCATAATGAGAGCACCTTTTTGTCCACAACACTGTCTCTAGCAGAAAGTTTCATTTGCTGGTAAACTATTTAATCTAACAAGAAAAGTGAGGGAGTTAATGGAAAGTTTCCAGTAGAATTTGAATCGCCATATGTGATGTAAAGCAAATTTATAAAAACAGTATCTAGTTCAGTGCTTCTCAAACTTTCCATATTTGCGACCCAATATTCAATCATTATTTTCATCGCGCCCCCCTTACAATAACAATGTGTTTATTTCAATAATAATATACTTTACGCTACTTTACAACTTTAACCTCTTAGGTGCCACAGGCGTGAATAAACGTCTCGCGCTCAGCCAGTGCTTTAATTGCCCCGGACGTATATATATGTCTTTCCGAAGTATGATCTTTTCTGTGAACAGCTATCCATAAAACTATTCCGAAAGCTTTGGAATATGCAATCAAAGGACCTTGACAGGTTTGCGACAGATTTACTTATTTCAGAGGATTGCTTATTTATTCTCTTTCTAAAAAAAGTAAAAGTAAAAATTAAAAGTAAAGTTTATAAAGTTATTAAAAGTAAAGGATTTTAAAGTAAAGTTTAGAAACGGTTGTTTGCAATTTTGGCTTTAAAAAAGATATACCTATTATTTATCCCAAATTATAAAATATCTTGAGAAAATTTTGAATTGTTTTTCCGATTCAGAAGAAGTTTCCGTGCGCTTATCAATCTCCAAAACAAAAAAATATAAAACTGGTCACTATTAACCGAGGAGACGTTTAGGGTTACACCTGACAAGATTGATGCCAAATGTTGAAAATTTGTTAATGTGCATTTTCAGATTCATCCCTCCCACTAAAAGCATTTGTTTGTTGCTCAGTTATTTTATGTAACAGTTATTTAGTGCATCAATTAAATTTTAATTTAATTAATTAACATGTATTTTCTTAAGTTTTAAGCACTATACTTTACTATAGTTAGAAACTTAAATCTTTTAAAGCAATTAGCTGTACTCAGCTGTCAAAAACACATTTAAGTTAATGAATTTGCAAAAAATTAACATATGGTAAATAGGGTCTACCCAAAACCGAAAAACCTGGAAAGGGGTCTATGAGGCAAAAAAGGTTGGGAACCTCTGGATTAGAGAATCGCTACAAAAATGGGTTTGGCGAAAAATGAATCCTACGAGGCGTTATGGGAGCTTAAGCGGGGTTATAGATAAATAATCCCGTTTTTCGACATTTGGACCTTCAAACTTTAAATTTGGTAGGCCTGATCCGTTTATATAAAGTTGCTATTCGCTACACAAGGGGTTTTACAAAAATTGGACCCCATGGGGAGCAATGGCAAGGGCTTAAGGGGGCGTTATATACAAATATTCTCATTTTTGAATTATTAGACCTACATGCTAGAAATTTGGTAGGCTAGTTCCTCTCATGGAGTAGAGATCCGCTACAAAATGTGTTTTGAGAATAGACCCGAAAGGTGATTGCGAGGGCTTAAGGGGCGTTAGAGCTAAATATTACCGTTTTTGAACATTTAGACTTACAGACTTGAAATTTTGTTGGCACGTTTATTATTATTTTTTTTAATATAGATCCGAAAGGAACGGATTTTACGAAAATTTACTCCTATTTGGGGGGGAGGGTTATTCTCGGAACTTATTTATAAAAAAAAATATTCCTTATCGAACTATTACTTACCTTATAATGAAATTTAATATGCAGGTACCATTTATTGAATGGAAATTCGCTAAGAAAGGATTTTACGGAAATCGACTCCTATAGGGGAGAGGCAATTTTTTGCGGTTTATTGATAAAAAAATATCCGTTTTCGAGCTACTACACCTTACAAAAATTAAATTTAGTATGTATGTCTCTGTTTCTGAATTGAACGGGTTTGTTGAACTGGTCTCACAGAAATCGACTCTTAAAAGTGGTTACTGAAGATTGTAGGTAAAAAAAAATTCCATTTTTGATCTTTTAGATTTAGACTTTGAAATTTGGCAAGCATGTTTATTTTATTGAGTAGATATCCGCTAAAATGGATTTTGTGAATATCCACTTGGGAGGAAAGTATTAATATATGCATGAATTTGTGTGACAAATGCTGTTAATGTGTGTATATTAATTATTTTGTATGCTGTTTAAATTGGTTTAAGTTAATTTCAAGGAACGTGATTTCTATTTCAATTTTATAAAATTCTTTTGCTCATTTAAGTGCTTTTGCATAAATCAAAATGTTATATGTTGTACTTGAATCACTAATCAATTCTTTTGTATAATTTAGTAAAAAACACATTTTAGTCTACAAAATTACTCAAATTCATTATTTTGTTCGTGATATATAAGTAAAGCTTGAACCTTGGCTTTGCGTATGTAATTAATTTTTCGGTCTGCTTTTTAGGTCTCGCAAAATTTAGAACCAATTTTATTTAGTTTTTCTACCCTTTATGGAAATAATAAAAGATTTAAGTAATGTATTTGAACTGCAGAATAATATGTATATTGTTCATTTGAAAAATATTTTTTTAAAATTTACAAATTTTGATGCCTGTATCAGTGGATTTTATTATCACTAGATTTTGTTTGCTTCCTCTCTGGTACCAAACCTGGCCCCACATCGTAACTTATATCAACGTGGCTGTATTTGTAATTCTTCGAATAATTATTTTTAATCAATTAATTTTTATTAATAATAATTAAATTACTTTATTGTCATCCGAATAATCGTGTAGATAAAATTTTAGCTCAAATTGAGTTCTTTAAAATGTATTTTATTATAAGGAATGAAAATTTGAACAAGGTATAGGGAAATGATAAGCTAATAGTAGGAATTGAATAATATTATGTTTTATTGTTTTGTATATAACAGAAATACAGTTAAAAAATATATTGGGAAATTTTAAATGAAATTTGTTTTTTTATATAGCAATAATTATAAATAAAATTTCTTATATATTTCACTACTGGCAATAAGTACAAAAATTGTATGAATTTATAATATGTATAAAATACACCAGGGGCTCTTAAACCCGTGCCCGCGAAACTACTTTAGTGCGCCGCGACCATCCGCTATATGCAAGCCTAAAATAAAAAACCTCCCCTTTTGAAAATAGAAGCTTATAAATTAAAATACTGTTTCGGTTTCACATATTTATGTGAATCGTTGTTATCAGCAAGGAACACAATTAAATCAACAATCAGATCTCAACGAAAGTAATCTCGAAGTTACTACAGGATTGGGAAA
The DNA here is from genome assembly GCA_019973955.1 of Trichonephila inaurata madagascariensis. Taxonomy (NCBI): domain Eukaryota; kingdom Metazoa; phylum Arthropoda; class Arachnida; order Araneae; family Nephilidae; genus Trichonephila; species Trichonephila inaurata. Next base: position 55,427 of record BMAV01010699.1, on the reverse strand, counting down.
ATCATGTTATACGCCGCTGACTTTGAAAAATTAGCGGATAATATACAATGCTTAAAAATCGCATTAAATGTAACTATTTTGAATTTTTTGTTACCTTTTTAGTGCAGGATAATGTTTATGATGCTTATCATTGCAATAAAATAAAGAAATATTAAGAATTTCAATACTTTTTCGGAAATGCACCCGTCTGCAATTTCTTGTTTGTCAGATATGTCCGAACGAGGAATAAAGTTAATAAACCCCGAAACACACGAGGATTCAGTATAGGTTTAATTATGTATACATATGAATAATATAAAGTACCATAAAGTAAATACTGTAAAATTTGTTAATTGTATACGGTATCTAACTGTATATATAAACAAGTAATATAAAAAAAAATTATTCAATTCTTACTTAGATCAACAAAGAAAATTTTTATTTTAGCTACTTTTTATTAAATAGTTACAATTAATATAAATATGTATATATAAATGACAGAATCACAACATGAAGTGGTAATTATTTTTTATTAATTATCATTAAAGTATCATATTGTCATCCAAAACAATCGTGTCTATAAAATTTCAGTTCAACTGAATGCCTTAAAACGTGAGAAAAAAACCTTTTCAAATTTTGACACAAGTTGCCAAAAGGGTCGCTAAGTCACCAAAAATGATGCCAACGTGGCTGTATTTGTAAATCCTTAAATAGTTAATTTTAATCAATTTAATTTTATTAATTATAATTATAAGTTATTGTATTGTCATCCAAAATAATCATGTATTTCATGTGTGTGTGTGTGATTCATTGAAAATAATCAAGTATCATGTAATTTCAGCTCAATTGAGCGCTTTAAAATATATTTTATTAACGATTGAAAATTCCACCAAGACAAATAAATAAATAAATAGAGAGTGTGAGCTAATAATAGGAATTGAAAAAGAATTAAGTATTTTTTAAAAATAATAAATGGGGAAATAGCTTACGTACATTGAAAATCAGTTCTTTCTTTTGGAGTAAGTTAGGGAGAAAGAAAAATGTTAGTCTTTTACTTGAATTGTGTGCACAGGTGTTCTAGGAAGAATGTTTGTACCACTGTCATTCATAGATACACGTTATTTATAGTTTTATTGCAGATATTGTTACATTATGAACAAATCTTCCCTCCAAATCCTATCTGTTGCCTCAAAGTGGCGGATGTTTGTACCTCGGCAATAAGAGCGAAGTACGTCCGGAGAATTTTCTTTTGTTAGGGCCACCCTAGATCAGACCCTCATTTTAAAACAGATACCAGGTGCAAATCAGTCTTTTATCCCCTGCCACTTTCCGTTTATCACGAAACCTTCTGTTACTTCTTGGAACTCGTTGGGGTTCACGGAGACTGTCTATCATTGCTAGACAATTTGGGATTAGTAACAATAACGTGAATAAACCTCCATATACCTCTGGAATGTTCCTTTGTATTCCAAATACCCTGATAAGGATCTCCACAGGTTGATTCAAAGCATCTCATGTGGTTGAGATATAAATCGCTACCTAAGCAGGGCAGTGGTTTTTACAAATGGGACCCCCCCGGGAAAAACCTGTAAACCCTTAACCGTATTGCGCGGATTTTAAATAGGATAAACTTATCGGTCCCCAATGGAAAAAGTTGTTGCATTTTTCAAGTTTTTTTTTCCCCATGTTTGTGAAAGGGTTTAAAAAAATATGAAAAATACTAGTACAAACTTTTTAAAGTAATTCCCAATAAGACCATCCTGTTAGATGAACCCCAAAACCCTTTTCATTTTGTTGTATTAGCAGCGGTAAATCTCATTTAGAAATAAAGGATCATTCTCAGGCAAATTTTTGTTTTAAAATTTTTCTCTGATTTTATGCGGGAAAAATAAAAAAAACAAAGGATAGGTGTTTATAATGTAAAAAAAGTCGCCGAAAAAAGGGGGTTTAAAAAATTTTAAAGAAAAAAAACATCCCCTTTTTTAAGGCTCCAAAAAAAATTTCCTTTTACCAAATTTTTTTTCATTTTTTGGGGCCCATATCATTGAGATGTTTTCCACCAAATTTCAGATCAGTTAGCAAATTGCAAGATATTTGTGAAGTTTTAAGGCTAGGGTTTTTGGGTTTTTCGTTTTCATTTTAAAGCATTTTTCCACTCTTTTAAAATTTAATTTTAAAATATTTTTTGGTTTTAATTTTTGAAGTGTTTATTTAAAATTTTAAATTTTTATTACTAAAACCATTTCTGCTTGATTATGTTTTGGTTTTTTTAGTTCCCCATAATTAATTTCCGTAAAATCCGGCGTATAACGCCTTTTTTATTTTTCAAGCTAAAATATATTAATTTTTTAGGAATATTCACCGTATAACGCGCACCTCCTTTTTAACGAAGAATTCTGAAATGTTAATGTACATTTTTTTTTAAGTTTTGAAGTAATTTTTTCGAGGTATTATCCCAGACTTTTTTGAAAAAATAGTATACTTCTAGAACCGCAACTGTTCTTGTTCATAAGCTAAGTCGTTTCTTTAAATAACCAATGTTTTGATCCATCTAGAAATTAATTTTTTTGTGCCCATTCTTTTTGTTAGTTTTAAAGCTATAGTTTTTATTCCGGCGTATAACGCGCACCCTTAATTTTCAGTCTTATTTTTTGTGTTCAAAGTGCGCGTTATACGCCGGATTTTAAGGTAATTAAGATTAATTTCATGGTCAATTTTTGCTTTAAAAATAGTTTATATAACTTAGAAGCTTTAATTAATTTTTTCACTTTGAGAGAATGGCATGACCAAAATATATTCAAGTTGCTGGGAGAAACAATATTTCGGAAGAGATGGAATACTGCTGAAAATGATGTATCTAAAATTCAGTCCTCAGCTGATACTGCAATAGACTTACAAATACAAGTATTCTCAATTCAATTATTGCAGATAAAACTGAATATTTCCTTGGTGTGCCATACTACACTATACTAAACATATTGTAGTGCTATATTTTAGTATTTTACAGTCGTACGACAAGAGCTAAAACTTCCTAAACTGCCCTAATTTAAAACTGAAAAGAATTAAATAGTATGAGCAAACCTGACTATTTTTAGCTTAAATTAGTATCATTGTTATTTTGAACATAAATGCTTCGTGTTTCAAAACTTTTGTGAAAATATTAGGTTAAAATAAAGCTGAATAAACTGACGTCTTAACGACTGTTATCAATATTATGCAAAAATATATTTTGAATTAAAAATATAATTTTCAGTTATATTTAATAAAAATAGTGTTTTAATGTAGAACATACATTGGAAAATAACATATTAAAAAATTAGAGTTTTACTGGCATTATAAGTTTTTGTTTTATGACTTAACAAACTTTAAATGCGTTTTTCTCAGACTTTCAATTTTGAAGGTATAAGTATTTTATAAGGCTTAAGGCTTTTTTCCTGTTCAAGACAGAGCCTTGAATTTTTTTGTATATACTCCCAAACGTATGTTCTATAAAAGTTAGAATGTGCTTAGGGTGGAGAATTATAGTTATTTTTCTAAAAAATGCTAAATTTGATATTTTAAAAATTTTCTTGTTTTTTTCCAGGTTTTTCTAGTAAAATAATTATTAAAAATCTACAAGGGAATAGATTTTAAAATCCATTCTAACTTTTGTTTGTAAGGACCTAAGGAACATTAATAAATTAAAATGACTAAAACATTTTAAAAATGGAGTATTTTATAAAAGTTTGAAAAAACTTCATAATTTTTTAAAATTGTAAAATAATGGCTGAATTTTAATTACAGAATTTACTTTTAACCAGCTTATAATGACTTTTTAATTACAGAATCAGTTTAATAATATAATCTAAATATAAAACATGTATTATTTTGACTTTAAATGTCTCCAAAAAGAGCATTTATATAAATGCTTAGCCAAAAATGTCCAATAGAACGTGAGTTATAGCGCTCTCTACACACTCGCCTCGAAAAATAACACTTAATTCCTCCATGATTCTGGCTGATTGGCTCATCCGAAGTAAAAAATTAACGGTGTTTTAATCTATAAGCTTAATTGCACAGAATGGACTATACTCAATTGAAAATAACAAAAATTCGATTTTTAGTAGACTTCTGAAGAAAAAGTTTCGAATTTCACGGTTTTTTCGTTATGTTTTTGTTATAAAAAAAATACTTTGAATTTTTGAATGATCGTAGACCATTTGGTGCGTATATATGTGTTGAGTCTACCCTTTTGAAGTCATTCGGTCAAGCCGTTCTTGAGATATGATGGAGGAAAATTGAAAAAAATTTGTATGGGGGAAAACGCATTTAAAGTTTCAAAACCCGATTTAAACAATGAAAATCTTAATTTAGCGCTATGAACAGTTGCTCTTCTAACACCTTGTGACATAGCCATCTGTCGATAGCTATGTCGTGGGGTTCCGCGTAAGTAAGAGGTGTGGGATTATCGGAAGGATGAGACATTCTATAATTCTTAATACGACTTTTATTAAGAATTTATTTAAAATTTACTTATATAACGAACAAACTTATATTAATGGGAATAAACCAAAGTACACCGATTTAATTAAGTCAGATCCCAACTAGTCACTTATCAAAATTAACTAATTATCTGCCTAATCTCCTTCAATATTAAACTATCGTTCAGAATATAATCCTCCTACTTGGTTGAAAAACTAAACGATTCTGATACCTTCAGGTAGACTTATTGTGTGTGCAATAGTTGATCCTGTAAATACTAGCGGGGGTGGGCGTCTCCGTGAATACTTGGTAGGCCTTCTAAAATCACTTCAACTGTCCACACTAAACTTTCTCTAAGATTTGCCATTATTTCCCCACTAAACTTTCTATCCTTTTAAAGGTTATCTTTTTTTGCATTTTGCTTCGTTTTCCTCTTGGAATTGGGTTGAAAAGTTTTCCCATTAATCTTTGGCCGTCAAAGCGTAGGATTATGTTAGAAGAAGCGAGAGATGTCTTCCTTTTAATTATTCTTATCTAATTGGGCATATCTTTTCAAAATCATTTTCACAACCTGCTTCTTTAATGACTTCGAATTAAAAAATATCACTTTACCACCGTAATCTAGACATGTTAAAGAAACAATTTAGGAGCAAAAAAATTTTTTTTCACTTTTTGAACCCATTGGTGAACACCCTTGATATAGAAGAAGAAAACATTCAGATACACTTATTTAAAATTTAGTATGCCTATTGCCTTTACGCAAAAGAAGATTTATTATTAAAATTGAAAGAAAATAAAGTATTAAAATCACTGTTCTGTGATAAAATACAATAGAGCACTCAGTTAATCTACTTTATTTCCCAAACTTTAGCATTTTCATAAACACGTAAAAAAAGGATCTAAGATAACAAATATATCCTTGGAAACTCAATATGTTTTTATAATCAATCAAAATATTTAAAAAATTCGAAATAGTTTTTGATGTATGTATTAAAGTACACTTTAATGTTAAAAACACTATTTAAAAAAAAAAGTGGCAGTTCATGTTTAGAGATAGAAAGTCCCTTCATTCTTTCTCATCTTTTTTATATCTCCCTAGAAACTGTTTTATATATATATATATATGGGATTTTTATTTTATTTACGACTTTTTTTTTATTTATTGGACTCGAACTGGTGACACAACGGCCGCAAGTCCACGACCATGACCACTACCAGGGTCACACGGCTAGATAGAAAGCCCACTGTTTGAGATCAGATCTCTAGACTTCCATAACCCAAACATCAATTCTATAATGAAAACAAATAAGTTAATTTGCCCAGAATGAATCAGAAGTTTTCCCATCTATCGTGTGGTCATAAGCACGCGCTCAATTTTTTTTCTGATAAACTACCTCAATGTGGTTGTTAGGGCACAGAATTTATTGACATGCGGCAGGATTTGATGCATTTTTATGTGTCATGAAATTTAAATTGCATTATGAGAAATTGTGCTGTATTTTTACAAAGAGTGGAATACCTGTTTATAAATCGATCTCGTCGTTTAACTGCGGCTTTCAATTAAGATCAGTATTTGCTACTTTAAGAGGATCTGAGCCCAAAGGAAACGAGCATTTCATAAAAAAAATGAAAAAGCTAATAAACAGGATTATTTAGAGATTATTCATTATTTTTGCACTTACAAATTGGCAACACCATTTAATAATCAAACTAATTTCCCAAGAATACTTCATTTCATTCATTTATCTGCCTTAAGAAACAATTATGAACTACAAGGTAAGAATTTAACCGTATATATTTATTATATTGTAAAATATTTAAAGTATATATGTAGCTAAAAATAGATCTGTGTTCGCAATAGTATCTAAAGATTACTTAACGGCGAAGAAAAACAATAGCTCTTATTTATTGAAAGCCAAGATTGTTGTACCGTTTACAAACAACCGTGCTCAGTTTCTTATAAAAATTTTATATCAGACTGCTGCTTATTTTTACGCCTAATAATTATAAATTTTCATTAAGTGGTTCGCTTAATATTATAATACAGCAATCGGTACTTGTGTATTATCGCAAGAATCGCCAACTCTATTAGTAACTCGCCAACTTGGCAACCACGATTTTCTATGTGTTGTACGTGCTGAATTGGCAACCATGTGCTTCGTTTCATATGTCACCAATAGGTTGCGATAATACGTAAGTACCCGGCAACCTTAATCTGTATCATTTTTTTACTGTTATTTTTGAGTAGCCTCCTACCCTTCTAAAAAACAAATCATTCAAGGAATAACTTTGATTATGCTACGCTACTCGTTATTGGCGTGATTTTGAAATCGTGCCAAATACATCTTTGGTGGACTGACTAATGTTATCGAAGTGTAGAATCTCTCTCTCATCGCCTCAGTTTAGAAAAATTTTAAACCTATTTTTAGGAAAAATCCGTAGCATACCGATGTCAAATTAGTGCCTCATTCAATATGTGTTGTTATGGTATTTACATATTTCACAGGTAATTTGTATTAGTTTTTAGGTAAAATTCTAATTGAAGCCCCTGGTTGTTTTAACGCTAAAAGAAAAACCGTTTTTTACAAAACGACCACCTTGCTCTAAATCCTGAAAATACAGCTTGTTTATACAAAGGTTAACTTGATGTTAAAATACCTTCCTATAAATCACTCTTTTCCCACATAAATTTATATAATCGCTTATTTCAATCAATTTCATGTTTTGAAAACTATCCTTTTTTTATTCCTTATATTATCGTACCTTAAAATGGTACTTACGTATAATTGCAACCCTATTGGTGACAGTATATGAAACGATGCACATGGTTGCCAATTCAGCGTGTACGACACATGCGAACTTGGGGTTGCCAACTTGGCAAGTTATCTTGAACGTTAGCATTATTGCTATAGTAGGTAAGTAACCTTAAACTTTTTCTATCGTTAGGGATGCATACTCTATCTCACCTTCAAAAAGGCTCTGAACCTTTTCAAAAAGGTCTATTTGATGAATAGGGACTAATTAGATAAATTTATTACTTGCACTGCCTGAAAACCTCTTCTCTTCCTTCAGTTCAAGCGCTTTAATTCAGACTAGCATAATCACTTCCCATTAGGTCATATGCTTACATTAAACTTCTACTTAAAAGGTTTCCCATTTTCATATTCATGCTTCGCTTCTGGATTTGGTTGAAAAGAATTTGCCTTTTTCGGCCCCAAAGAATCCAAGCGGAGTTTTTAGTGGAAAACGCGATGAGCCCGTCACAAAGGCTAGTATAGATTAAAAAATATATTTACCTGTAGAAAGATTCACAAAATCAATTAAAAACAGGGGGGGAGGAAAAGAAAAGAAAAGTGATAAATGATAAAGAATTAATTCACGTGTATGAACTGCTTGTCATTTGTGCGACCTTTTCCAAAAAGGACCAGGAAATGTTATAATCGAATATGCTGTTATGACTCCTAAAATCTTTGACGTTTAATCTCTGACATGAAATTAACCTTTACCGATTAATCACTAGAATGGAATTAACATCAAATTGCAGTAGTTGTTTTTTATTTGAAGAACTGCTGTAATTTGGTTGGTAGGATAACAGATTTATCGATATGCGGCCGGAATTGGCGCCTATTTATGTGCCATAATTAAAATTGCGTTATGAGAAATTGCGTTGTATTTTTACAAAGAGTGGAATGCTTGTTCATGCATCGATCTCGTCATTGGCTTTAAATTATGATTAGTATTTACTGCGTTAAGAGGACCTGAGCCCAAAGGAAACGAGCATTTCATAAGAAAATGGAAAAGCTAATAAGCAGGATTATTTAGATTATATAACTATTTTAGCATTTATAAAATGGCAACACCATTTGATAATTAAACTAATTTCCCAAGAATACTTTATTTCATTCATTTATCTGCCTTAAGAAACAATTATGAACTGCAAGGTAAGAGTTTAACCATAGATATTTATCATATAGTAAAAAAATAAAAATAAATATCCTTTCCATCACTTGATGTCCCTTTTTCTCCCCAAAATAAAAGACTAAAATTAAAAAGTCAAATCAATGGAAAATCGATGGAAATAAATACTCATTTAAATTTGTCTTCGCAAAAGAATCTAAAGATTACTTAAAATTCAATATCTCTAATTCTTTCACAGCCATGATTCATATACCATTTACAAACAAAAGTGTTGAATTTCTTATAAAACTTTGGGGATATACAATTTTGGTATCAGACTGTTGCTAAGTTTTTTTACGACTATTCGTTGTAAATTTTCACAAAATGGTTTGCATAATATTACAGTACGACAACTTTGATGTTCATTTTTTTTTTTGCTGTTATTTTTCCTTTGGCTCCTAACCTCTTAAAAAAAACAGATCATTCAAAAAACCGTTTTGTTTACGGTACGCTACTTGATATTGGCAGGATTTTGAAATAGCCAAATAGCTCTTTGGTGGGCTATTTAATGTTATTGTAGTGTAAAATTATCGCCACAAATTGGCAAAATTTTAGAACTACTTGGCAGAAAATATTGTAATGTAACGATATCAAATTAGCGCCTCATTCAATATGTGTTGCTATGGTGTTTACGGTACTTACGTTTTATGGCAACCTATTGGGGACATTATATGAAACAAAGCACATGATTGCCAATTCAACGCATACGGAGGCGAAATTAGGGTTGCCAAGTTGGCGAGTTATCTTGAACTTTGGCATTGTTGTGATAGTACGTAAGTACACCTAAAACCTTTCTATCGTTAGGCATGCATACTCTATGACTATTTTTATCTATTGTGCATCATACTTGCAGTCATTAGAGGTGCCGGTATGTATGTATACAGTCACTAAAGCCGAATTTGACCTACTCGAACAGCACCATTTTCCACCCAAATCTAGCTGATTTTTCAATTCCTACACTATTATATAACTCATACTTTCTATATATTTATTTATCTTGGTGGAATTTTCAATCGTTAATAAAATTTATTTTAAAGCGCTCGATTGAGTTGAAATTTTATATACATGATTATTTTGGATGACGATACAATAATTTAATTTTATTTAATAAAAATTAATTGATTAAAACTAATTTTTTAAAGAATTACAAATAGAGCCACATTGGTGCCATTTTTGGCGATTTGTGTCAAAGAAAAGGTCACGTTTTAAAGCATTTAGTTGAACTGAAATTTTATAGACAAGATTGTTTTGGATGACAATATGGTATTTTAATGATAATGAATAAAAATGAATTGCCACTTAAAGTTGTGATTCTATCCTATGAATATACATATTTATATTAATTGTAACTATTTAATAAACAGTAGCTAATCTATAGTCTATTCTATATTACTTGTTATTTATATTTAGGTATGAATTTCGTGCCTTGCGGTGCTTTTTCAGAGATTTTTTTTACCTTGTTATTCATATTTAAGGAAATTATATATATTTATCCATTGAAAAAAATTTTAAAACATCTCTTTCATTGTAATTATTCTATGTACACTTATTCTTATTATAAACTTTTTATATAAGATGTATAAGATTTTTATATTTGGTACTTGAATCGTGTCATAGAAAACAACACACACATAAGCAATACAGAAAATAGTTTTTAAATTCTTGAACTTTATAAAGCTACCTAATTACTGAAATATAAAATACTAGTTATAAATAAATGCATGCAAATTACTTTATGTTATCTAGAAAAAAATAATGAATAATCGACCCTTTTATATTATTTTCAGGTACGGTTTTCCAATGAAATAATTGCAGCTGAAGAAATCCTGTGTTTATCGACGAATGAATGGTCACCTTTACCTTTATACAATTTTTTGTTCAATGTTCTCATCAAAAACTTCCCGTTCAAATACATTTTACTAAAAAACCCCTGGTCTTTAAGAAAAATTAAACCATTTCTGGCGGCAAGTCATTGCTCATTTCCCTAAATTTAAAAACATTCAGATTTGTGAAGTTGTTCTGGGAAAAAAGTTGGTTCAAAATTTTAAATTAAATGCAAATACAAACTAGAGATTGGATCTTTTTTTTTTTTAAAAAAAATTAAAATGGGCTGCCTTCTTTTGCACCTGCCCATTCCGTTTTTTAAAAAAGACATCGTTTTCCCCAAAACTGACAGATAGACACCCAAAAAAAAAATGTGCTCTTTAATGCAAGAAGGTTCTTGATATAGATGATGGTGACATTTGTGTTTTCAAATTAAAATTTTAGTTCATTCCTTCGTGAAAAAAGACCTATATGTCTGAAACCTAAATTGTAAAGGGCTCTTCCCTTTTAAAAAAGAAGATTGCACATCAGAAACTGTCTTGTGATCGCTACAAAAATTAGAATGTGAGGAAGGAGGTAAGAGGCTAAAACGTAGTTCAATTCAGTGAATTAATGGAACCCATTGGACAGAGCAACCCAAGTTCTCATGTCCATTCTGATTCTTGAGCAAAGGAGTTATAACCAGCCATGATTGCAGGAAAGTACTTTCAGGTCAAAAATGTTTTTTATCGTTAAAAGTAACTCACTTAGATCAGTAGGAATTTTATTACATAATATCCATTAACTTGTGTTTAATATCAGAAAATTTGAATAGCAAATAAATTTCAATTGTAATGAATTTGAATCTCAAGCAACAAATAAAAATTTATGAAAAGCTTTAGTTGAGTACATCAATTTCAAATAAATGCACTCAAGTATAACTAATAAGTTTAAATCAAATGCACTTAAAGAGTTCCAAATAAAGAGATAAAATTTTGTATCAATAATGTTGAGTGAAATATTTCTAAATTATGTAAAAGTTGCATAAATATCTGTTTTTATTGCAAAAGCTTTAATTCATTTACCATGACCTTTACAAGTTTCAACCATTTTACTCAATTTTCAAAGACTTCTAGGTAATTTATCATCATGCATCAAAACAACTACGGATATTGTTCCCCATTTCATTGGTTTTAATTTTATTTTCGTGGAACCTTAATTTTTTTCTTTAAATGAGCCCCCGTTATTCCTTATAAAATTGCTTTAAAGGAAAATTTCTAAAATTGGTTCCCCCCCAGAGATTAGGGGAAAAAACAAATAGACAGAAAAAATTTTAAAAAAGATTTTTTATATAATACCTTTTACCTTTTTAAAAAGCATTTAATAAAAAACTGTTTTTCAAATTCAAAAGCACCCAAATTTTTTTATATGTATAGATAATTATAAATAAATTTCTTTATATTTATGTTTGGGGGCCAGTTTTTAATATTGGGGACAACGGGGAAAAAGCACATGATTGCCAATTAAATCAGGGAGGCGAAATTAGGGTTGCCAAGTTGGCAAATTTATCTTGAACTTCGGCATTGTTGTGATTGATAGCAAAGTAACCCTAAAATTTTTTGTATCGTTAGGCATGCGTACTCATGCCCTTTTTTTTATCTTTGTGCATCATATTTTTGGTCTTTAAAGAGGTGCCGGAAATGTATGTTTACAGTCACTAAAGCCAATTTGACCTACTCGAACAGCACCATTTTCCACCCAAATCTAGCTGATTTTTCAATTCCTACACTATTATATAACTCATACTTTCTATATATTTTATTTATCTTGGTGGAATTTTCAATCGTTAAAAAAAATTTTTTTTAAACCCTCGATTGAGTTGAAATTTTATAAAACATGATTATTTTGGATGACGATACAATAATTTAATTTTATTTAAAAAAAAATTAATTGATTAAAACTAATTTTTAAAATTACAAATAGAGCCACATTGGTGCCCATTTTGGCGATTTTTGTAAAAAGGAAAAGGTCACGTTTTAAAGCATTTAGTTGAACTGAAATTTTAAAAGACAAGATTGTTTTGGATGACAATATGGTTTTTTTAATGTTTGAATAAAAATAAATTGCCACTTAAAGTTGTGATTCTATCCTATGAATATACATATTTATATTAATTGTAACTTTTTGGGAAACAGTACCCTAATCATAGTTTTTTCTATATTATTTGTTATTTATATTTAGGTATGAATTTTTTTTTCAGAATTTTTTTTTTATTCATTTTTAAAAAGGAAATTATATATTTTTTTCCCATTAAAAAAAATTTTTTAAAACATCTCTTTCTTTTTGTAATTATTTTATTGTACACTTTTTTCTTATTATAAATTTTTTAAAATGTATAAGTTTTTATTTTGGTATTTGGGGAATATTGTGAAAAAAACACAAAACTACGGGTTTTTTTAAATTCGAACTTTATAAAACTACCTAATTACTGAAATAAAAATACTGGTTAAAAAAAATGCATCGGGTTACATGAATCAAAAAAAATAATGAATAATCATTTTTATATTATTTTTCGGGTAGGGTTTTTAATGAAAATTTGCGGCGGGAAGAAATCCTGTTTTTTATCGACGGAATGGTACCTTTTACCTTTATTTTTTTTGTTAAAATGTTTCATAAAAAATTTCCCCACGTTAAAAACTTTTCAAAAAATACCAGGGTTTTAAAAATTTAAAACCCATGTTCCCGGAAAGTCTTTTGGGCTCGGGTTTCTAAATTTTTCGTTAATTCGGTTTTGCTGGGGGTTGTTTCGGGGAAAAAAATTTGGGGTTTTAAAATTTTTGTAAATAAATAAAAACCTAAGTTGGTTTTCCATTTTTTTTAAAAAAAAATTAAAAATGGAGTTCTGCCCTTTTTTGCCCCTGCCCATTACCGTTTTTTAAAAAAGACATCTTTTCCCGAAAAACGTAAATAACCCCAAAAGAAAAAGGGTCTTTTTAAATAAAAAAGGGTTCTTGGGGGTAGATGAGGGTTTGACTTTTATTTGAAACCCTAAAAATTAAAAAGGGGGTTTCCCTTTTGCCTTCGTGTAAAATTTATATTTTAAAACCTAAATTGTAAAAGGGCTTTTTTTAAAAAGTTTTGAAATAAAAACGTTTTGTGACCCTAAAAAGGGGGGAATGGGGAAGGGGTAAGAGGCAAAAAACAGTTCAATTAGTGAATTAATGGCCCCATTGGACGAAAAGGGGTTCTATGCCATTCTGATTCTTGAAAAAAGGGTTTAAAACCCCCATGTTTTGCGGGAAAAGGGTTTTTCCCAGGTAAAAAATTTTTTTATCTTTAAAAAAGGCTCCGGGTCAGTGGGTTTTTATTACATAAACCCAAAAACGTTTTTTAATATCAGAAAAATTTGAAAACAAAAAAATTTCAATTTTTAAAAATTTAAATCTAAAGCAACAAAAAAAATTTATAAAAAGTTTTTATTTAGGACTTTTAAAAAAAAATGCCTAAAAATATAACTAATAAGTTTAAATAAAATGCCCAAGGGTTCCAAATAAAGAGGAAAAAATTTTTTCTAATGTTGGGGTGAAATATTTCTAGAATTATTTAAAAATTTTTAAATATCTGTTTTTTTTTTAAAAACTTTAATTCATTACCGACCTTTAAAATTTTCAACCATTTTCTCTTTTTTAAAAGACTTCTAGGAAATTTTTATCATCATATCAAAAAAATTTTGGATTTGCCCCTTTTTCATTGGTTTTAATTTTTTTTTTCGTGGAACCTTTTTTTTTCTATAATAAATGTAGCCTAAGTTTTCCTTAAAAAAATTGCTTTAAAGGTAGTTTCGTAAAATTGGCCCAACCGTTTCAGAGATTACCCGGCAAACAAATAGACAGAAAAAAAATTTTAAAAAATTGTTTTTTTCATAAAAGTACCTTATCCCTTTTTAAAATGCTTTTAAAAAAGCTTTAATTTCAAATTACAAAAGCCCCTTAAATTTTTTATTTATATGTATAGATAATTATAAAAAAAAATTTTCCCTTATATATTTCACTACTGGAAAATAAGTACAAAATTGTATGAATTTATAATTTTAAAAAAATACACCGGGGCTCTTAAACCCTTCCCGCGAAACTATTTTTGTCGCGAACCCACTATGTCGGTTTAAGAAAAAAAAAACCCCCCCCTTTTTGGGAAAAAAGGGCTTAAAAATTTAAAAAATACGGTTTGGGTTTTTCCCTCATTTATGGGGAATCGTTGTTATCGGCTGAAAAAAATTAAATCACAACAATCAGATCTCTCTCGACTTAACGATAGAAATCTCAAGTTACTAGAGGTTGGGAAAATCATGTTAAAAGGCGCCCCTTGATTTTAAAAATTAGCCGGAAAATTGAAATGCAAAAATCGCATTAAGTTAACTATTTTAAATTTTTTTTGTTCCCCTTTTTTAGTGCAGGATAATGTTTATGATTTTTATTTTTCAATAAAAAAAAAAAGAAATATTAAAATTTCAATACTTTTTTTGGGAAATGCCCCCTCTGCAATTTCTTTTTTTTGTCAGATATTCCGAACGAGGAATAAAATTAATAAACCCCCAAAAAAACGATGATTCGGGATGAAGTTTAATTTTTGTATACATATGGGAAAAATATAAAAATTTTTAAAAAAAAATAAGTAAAAAACTAAATTGGGGAAAACGGTATCTAACTGTAAACAAGTAAATAAAAAAATATTTTTCAATTCTTTTAGATAACAAAAAATTTTTATTTTTGGGTCTTTTTTTTAAATAGTTACAATTAATATAAATAAAAAATATATAAATGAAAAATCACAACATTAAGTGGTAATTTTTTTTGATTATTATTTAAAGTATCATATTGTCATCAAAACAATCGTGTCATAAAATTTCAGTACCCAAAAAAATGGGAAAACGTGGAAAAAAAATTTTTTACAAGTTTTTTACACAAGTCTAAAAATGATGCCCCCTTTGGGTGTTTTAATTCCTTAAATAGTTGGTTTTTAAACAATTTTTTTTTTTATAATTAAGTTATTGTATTGTCATCCCAAAATAATCATGTATTTCTCCCCGCGATTCATTCAAAATAATCGTATCATGTAAATTTTAGCTCAATTGAGCGATTTAAAAAAGTATTTTATTTGGGGGGAAAACACGAAGATAAATAAGTTTAAAAAAATAGAAGGGGGGAACTTTAATCGGTTTAAAAAGAAATTAAAATATTTTTTTAAAAGGGGAAAAGCTTGGCATTGAAAAAACAGTTCTTTCTTTTGGAGTATATAAGTTGGGGGGAAAAAAAAATGGTTTGTCTTTTACTAGGGTTTTGTTTTACCAATTTTTACAAGAAAAATTGTTTCCACCTGCTGTCATTCATAGATACACATTTATTTTTTTATTGCAGGTATTGTTTTCTATGAACCAAAACTTCCCCCCAAAAAAAATCCTATCTGTTGCCTCCAAAAATGGCGGGGGGGGTTTACCTAGGCAATAAAAGCGAAATAAACCCGGGGGGAAATTTTTTTTTTGTTAAAGGGCCTCCCAGGTGCGGAAAACTATACCTTTATCTTAAAACAGACACCTGGTTTAAAAACAGCCCCTTTTTTTCTTTAAGGGGTCCCCCCCCGCCCCTTTTGTTTATCCCCGAAAAACCCTTTTGTTACCCTTCTTGGAATGGTTTTGGGGGTTTACGGAAACTGTCTCCGTAATAAACCTCCATTACCCTTCCCGGAATGTTTCATTCCAAATACCTGATAAAGGGTTAAGGTTTTATTCAAAACATCTCATGGGTTTTGGGGTTTTAAAAAACACTCCTAAAACAGGGAATTTGGTTTTTCTATGGGCCCCCCACAGGAAAAAACCCGTAAATCTAACCGTATTGTTCGGATTTTTTTATAAAAATAATTTTGGAAAAAATGTTAAAAGTTGTTGCATATTTTTTAAGTTTCTTTTCCCCATGTTTTTTCTGGGTCTCAAAACCCTGAAAAAAAAAAAGTACACACTTCTTGAAATTTCCCCAATAAAAAACCCTCCTGTTAATGAACTCGAAACCTTTCATTTTGTAGTATTAGCCAAACAAACCTCATTTTGGGAAAAAAACGATCCTTCTCCCGGCTAATTTGTATTAAATTTTTTCTGATTTTTTTTGCAGGGGAAAAAAAATAAAAAAAATGAATGGGTGTTTTTTAAAGTGAAAATGTCGCTCCTCAAAAAAGTTTAAAAAATCTAGAAAAAAAATTTGTTTTTCTTTAAAAAGGGGTACTTTCAAAATTTTTTATGTATTTATGTAAATTTTAAAAGTTTTAACTTTTGTCCTCTAAAGGAAATTTAAAAAGTAGCTGTAAAAAATTCTTTTCAAAAGGTTAGTGGATTTCGGTTTTTTAATTTTTATTTTTAAAAACTAAAAAAAAATTAAAACAAAAATCACGTTACATAAATTTTTTAAAATTTTGGGACAAAATTAAAAAAACAACTGATATACCCAAAAGGAGTGTTTTTTTTATTCTAAAAAGTTAATAAACATCAAATTTTTTTAATATAATTTTTTTAAAAAAATTTTTTAGAAAATAAAAAAGAAAATTATATCAAGAGGAAAAAATTTATAAAAAAGAATTTTTTTTAAAAAAAGAAAGGGTTTTAAAAATAACCCCTTTTTTATCTTATGCAAAACTATAAACAGAAATATAATATTGGGTTTTGCGGAAAAAAAATTTATTTTTGCATGAAATTTAAAACTTTATTTAACATGTTTCGGATTGTCCAATTGGGGTCAAATATACACCATTTTATTGTATAATTTGTTGCCATTTTAAAAGCAGCTTCATATTGCCTCTCTCATAGAAGTCTTGGCCTTTATTGGTGAAAATGTGCCAAAAGAATTGAAATTCGATATTTTAATAAAGTTAATTGATGAGAAAATTGCCAATTTTTTTGTGTATATTAGTAATGACATCTCTCGTTTTGTTTGCTAAGAGAATTTTAAGAAAAGTAAACGCTCTTGGGGTATAAATTTTACTAACCTTACATAATATATGGCGTTATATAAGTTATATAAACGACTAATATAATGACAGCGTTATTGGTAGTATTATATAAAAGGGGTACAGGGTTTTGCCAATTCAGCGGGTTCAACTCTTGCCTTACGGAGTAGTCTGAAAGTGGATATTGTTGTGATATTACGAAAGTGCCATATAAGATATTTATTATATACATAAAATATCCCAAAGTAATTTACTTTTAAAATTTTTTTTAAATAATTGGAATAATTTACATATATATAATTCGAATAAACATATATAAATATGTAAGAATACAAGGTAAACTACAAGGTAAGAATTTAACCATATATATTTATTATATTGTAAAAATATCTAAGTATATATATAGTTAAAAAATAGATCTGTGTTCGCAATAGTATCTAAAGATTACTTTGTCTATAATGCAGCCATAGTAAAAAAAATAGACGAGGTTTAAATATGGCGAGTGAGTTGCCTATGAAATTAAATCATGATGTCCAATCTATCTTCCGGGATATTGCATGTCTAAATACTCGTGTACAGGTCGAGTATAATGCACTGGGCATCCATTTGGTTGGAAACACATGTCTCTGTAGAGGTTGAATGGCACGTCTTTCACAGTACGTCTGCAAATTGTTTTGGTGAAAAATTAGGAAGTTGCTTCTCTCCTTTTAAAGTCTTAGGTGACTCAAATGGTACAAGTATTTTTCAGTTAAATATTCCGGTTTACAAGGTGACTTTACGCAGAAATTGTGACTGATCTTCTAACATTAAAAGCTGGTTTTCCAATTGTACACAAGCAAGTTGTGTAAGTTTTAAGTATCCGTTTTTATAAATGTGAACTCATCAATCCACATTATTTTGCCCACGAAATCCGGATCTTTCTCGACATCATTTTTCTCCAAAACTCAAACCTCTGAGTGTTCTTACAAGGTAGAAGGTTTGATGTGCAGATGTTGTATATGATATGGATTAAATTCGTAAGTTTTTAAATACATAATGGACAATACTTTTCGGTACTCCCGCAGATCTTTCAATTGAACGCACTGACTGGGAAAGTTTTCGACTTATCCAGAGTAAGGACATTGTTGCATTTCTGAAGATTTTAAAATGGACTTTGCAAACATTTTGGGAAATTTTAAAACCAATGGGTTTTAAAAAAATTTTAATAGGGGGTTGGGCCAAATATTGGATTACCCGGTTAAAAATGGAGTTTTCAGATAATTCATTTTGTAAAAAAATGACAAATGATTGCAATGGATAGAAAATGCTGTACCTTTTTGGGAAAATTTTTAAAAGGGTTTTCTTTTTTTGGAAATAACATCTGAGTTTGACATCTCTCGCTTTTCTTCTTCTAACATAACTCCTACTTTTTTTTGGTACGTTAATGGAAAAAAATTTTTTCCAAACCCCAATCCCAAAGAAGAAAAAAAAAAAGAAAAAAAGATATACTTTAAAAGGATAAAAAGATTTGAGTGAGAAGGATAAAGGCCAATCTTAGAAAGCAGTGCGGAACAGTTCGGAACAAGTGTTAGACGGCCTACTCACAAAAAAAGGAAAAAGGGAAAAACGCCCACCTTGGGTAATAAAATTTATAAGGAAGAGTAATTCCCGGTACACCCTATCTACAAGTAGCAGAATAGAGGAGTTTTCCCAACCCAAGGTAGGAGGGTTCTTTAAACAATAGTATAGAAAGCCAGATTAGGCAGGTTTTAACTATAATTGGGATAAGTAAATCTAGTTTTGCGTCTGACAAAATATTCGGGTCTAATTTGGGGCATTTACTTAAAAAAAAGTTTTTTCCATTAGATATAAGTAATTTAAGTTATTCTTAAATAAAAAAGTTGAAAAGAATTATAAAATGTCTCTAAACCAGTAACACCCCAAAAATTTTTGCGTATCCAACACGTATACCCTACCCCCGGTTTGGTTTAAAATTCAAATAACGCCAATCTTTAATTCGGGTTTTGGGTAATGCGGGAGGTTTGTATATTACCAAAATTGTATTTTTGGGGTCGGAGAATGTGATTTCCTTGAGACAATAGATAATAAAATACAGTTTTTTGGGAAATCCCAAATTCTGTCATGTCCCTTTTTGAAAAAAAAATTGGGGAAGGGCCCCAAAAGATTGGTACTCAATATTTGGATCGGTCTGGTGGAAGAACAGCCCCCGGATTTCCGGCTCAAGGCTGAATTGGCAATCAAAAAAGAAAAATTGGAGGCTGGGTTTTTTCCGCGTCACAGCAGGGAAAAATCAGGAACCAACAGACTTTGTTTAATTTTTAAAATTCAAAAAATTTAGAGCTAGGGATGTCCCCAGGGGGGTTGGTTGATAAATTTTTTGTTGGACTCAAACCCCCACACATCCAGGACTACGTGGAATTTCCCCCAATCCGCAGAACACCGTACAATTTTTTTGGAAATATTGGCTAAATTCGAAGAGGGTATTCTTAAAAATTTAAAAAGGGGGTTCACAGAATAGTGATAATGGAAAAGACAAAACCCAAAACTTTTTAGGATGCCCCTTTTTGGGATGCTAATCGCAGAAACGGGAAAAATTTGAGGTTGGGCGTAACCAAAAAAATTGAAATGTTTTTTATGAGAATCCCGTCAAAGTAGTAGGGGGTTCGGGGAGGAATAAAATTTCAGAATGGTGATCAGAGATTCAACAAAAGGGGATACCAATTTCAAAAATAATCTAAATGAAAATTTTTAATAGGGGACCGTAGAAAAAAGGGGTTCGAGTGAAAATTTCAGTAGGCGATGGGGGATGAAAAAGGGGACGATTGAATGTTGAAAAATTTAAAAGTAAACCTCAAAAAAAACCCGGCAAGAAAATACCAATTAAACTTTCCCCGAAAATGTTTTAAAAACCCGTAGGGGCTTCCCGCTTTCCAAAATTTTAAATAACACTTTTTAAAAGCGCTATGGGACACCGGAGCAAAAAAAATATTATATCGGAAAAAGTATTTTTTTTTAAGGGGAAATTAAAAATCCCCCCAAAAACGCACAGGGGTTTTTAAACCAAAAAAGGGTTTTCCCGGGTGAATATTCCATCGGGGACAATTTAAAAGCCCCGGGGTCATTTCATGTGTTTTTGGGTTTTGGGGAATCCCCAAATGTATTCTAGGTGTCGATTTTAAAAGGGTGGACCCAAGGATCTTTTTAGTTTTTTGATCGAAAATCGTTAAAAAATTTGATTCTCAAATAAAGGGGGTTGGTTTGGGAATCAATTGAAGGGGAAAAAAGGTTTGGGAAATAGATTTGTCTAAGACAAAATTGGAGGGCGAAAAACAAAAACTACAAAATTTTTTTTTAAGATTTTAAAAAGGTTATTCTCAGACAAAAGGTTTTTACTCATTTTTTTATACCATAAAATTGACACGGGAGATAACCCACCAGTATTTTTGGCCATAAAAGATACGACCGGCAGAAACAAGCAAAAATTTTGATTTTCACATAAAAAAAAATGTTACAAGAGGAAAGGGTTTTTCCCCAATTTAAATCCCCGTACCTTCCCCGGTTGTTTTATGCAAAAAAATAATGGGTTACCCCCGGGAAATCCAGAAGCATATAGATTTACTTAAGGCTGAAAAGAAAACTAAATTGATCACAAAGTATCCGCGATCCCCTTTACCTTTAAATAGTTTTAAAAAGGGGACATCCCAATAAAACAATAATGTCATCTCTTGATCAAAGGGGGAACTTTCAAATGGCAGTAAACCCCAGTGATATTGTCAAGACCGCATTCGTAGAAAAAAATTGGCCATGCTTTCAAGCGGTTTCCCATTTGGTTTATCGGGGGCCGGTTTCCCAATTTTCAAAAAGGCAATTGACAAAATCAAAAACCGGTGATGGGGAATTTTTGTAAAATGGTATATGGATGACGTTATAATAATAATTTCCTTTTAAATGTTGAACTTTTAAAGGGGAATTTTTTTCGTTGTTCCCAAGTTTTAGGTTGACATTAAATAAAATAAATGAAATTTGGGGTGCGATAAATTTGGGAAGTATTGAGGGGATTAATTATTAGAAAAAAGGAATCAAAACGGATGAGAAAAAAGGTTCGAGCCAAAACTAAATTAAAACCCCCCGCTCAAAAAGGGGTGCCCCAGGTTTTTTTGGGTATTTTTGATTTTTTGCAAAATTTATTAAAAATTATGCGGGAATTTTGTGAGCCATTTTATAATTTTAAAACAAAAATTTAAAAAATTCTCTGGTCCAATGGGGGGCGAAAGGCTTAAAGGGTCAAGGCGGGGGGAAAAAAGGGGCGCCGGTTTTAAAATTACCAAATTTTCCAGGAGCCATTCGGGGAATTTAAATGCCAGTTCAATCGGTTTTGGGACAGAGCTTAATCAAAAAAAACCCAGACCCGTTTTTTATTTTGTTTCCCGTACGCTAAACCCAACCGGGGAAATTTATACGGTAACCGAAGAATGCCCGGGGCCGGTATGGGCGTTGAAAAAATTTCCCAAATATTTAGGAACGATGCCAATTTAAGAAATTACAGACCCCACGCTGCCTTAACACGCCTAACGCATGGCAAAAATTTGTCGGGGTGGGGGATGACCCATGGGCATTTTCAAATTAGCGGAATTTAATATGGGAATGGGAACATGGACCGGAAACTCAAAATGCAGTGGCGGATATACTACCCAAAGGAATATTTTGGGAAAGTATAATGGGAAAAAATTTAAAATTGTAATAATCGGGGATTTTATTATTTCACTTGGGGAAACAGTTTAATAAAAAAAAAAAAGCATGACCCGGGAATTAGGTCATATCTATAGATTTTTAAAACCCGGAAGATAACTCTGTTAATGCAGCGATATGTGGGGTTGGTCCCAAGATTTCCGTCAAATTGAAGGTTTGTTATTTTTTTAAAAAAACGCAACGTCGTTAGTTAAAATTTGGTTTATACTTTTCCCAAACAAGGGGAAAAAATTTAGAAAATTTCACTACGGCCAATTGGGACATTTGGGAAGATTTAAAACGTTACATAAAAATTTGGGACGTTTGTTTTTTCCGTATATGAGAAAAAATTTATTGATCCCAAAATGTCTCTAATTTCCAATTAAATAATAAAAACACGGGACCAACTGGTCGATTAAAAACAAATTTTATCAAATTATCCAAAAAGAGATAGTGACGTTAGATTTGTTAGGCCCTATCCTTTTATCGAAATAAGGAAAGTAATCGCTATATTTTAGTAATAACCGATCATTTCAGCAAATGGGCTGAAATTATACCTCTTAAAAAACTTCGTCTCATTATAATGGGGGATATTTTTTTTATTTAAATTTATATCGCGTTTTGGAGCTCCAAAAAAAAATTAATAAGTGATAATGGTCCCCAATTTATATCCCAAATTTTTTAACATTTAAGTGGATTGGTTTTTGGGATGTGAAGACTGTTTCATATAACCAAAAACAAATCGGACTGAAAGAGTTAATCGGAAATAGGGCCCCAAAAGATTGCAAATTATGTTTATCAAACCCATACTTGGGGTCAAAAATTTTTACGTGGTTTTAAAAGCTATTCGTACGGCGGTGAATGAAACAACGGGGAAAAACACCTGCGGGGAAATTTTTTTTAGGTTGAAAATTGTTACCCCATTTCAAAATTTTGTAATGATTTCAATGGATCGGGAAATTTAAAGTTAAAAAAAAAAAGAAAAAAAATTTAAAAGGGAAACTAGACTAAGTAGAAAACTAACAGGAATGGTGGGAAAAAATATTATAATAGGGGGGAAAACGAGATATACAAATTAAATTTAAAAGATTTTGGGGCTTTTTTGAGAAAACCCTTTAAGTTCAGCAGCTAAAAAATCTGTTAAATTTAAACAAAAAATTTTAAGGACCCCATAAAAGTATTTGAAATAAGAAAAAAATAATATTGTAATATGGAAGTCAGGAAAAAGATTAACGGTTAACGTTGATCAAATAAAAATATATCGTCATAGGAAATGTGACGAGGTCGAAAATAGGAACAGGTAGCCCAGATAGTATCAGATCACGTCAGGGAAAAAGTACTTCGGAAAATGTACATCAAAAAATTAAATAGGGCTTCTATGGGAAAGAAAAAATCTGCGGTGAAGCGGTGAGTTAGAGGCAAAAGTGATTAATCGAAAACAAAAAAATATAAAAAGCCACAGATAGGACTGATAAGCGCAGAAACACTGGTCAGATCGCTTCCTAGTTCATTTACAAATGACAGGAAAAGTAAAAAAAAAGCTCGTTAAAAAAGGGGAAAGAAAAGGTCGGGATGGATCGGGGGAGAGTGGACCACAAAAAAGTGGCAAAAAAAGGGGCACAATAATATTAACAAAAGGGCCCTTGTCATCCCTTCTATTTAAAATAAGTAGGAAAAAAAAAGAACCGGAGCGGCAAGGGGTTTTTAAGATGGGCCGAAGTACAACCTGAGGGCTTTTAAAAGGATCCCGGAATCCCCACCGGAAAAAACAAGACAAACAAAAAAAAACCGACAAAGGAGACTAAAGGCCCCACAACCCCGGGAACATAAAATTCCCGTGCAGCCCAAAGGGAAAAAGAAAAAGGAAAAAAAACGTGGTAGCATCGTCATTGGGGGAAATTTCGAAAAAAAAAAAAATCAGGTTGTATTGGTTTTTATTTTTTTTTTATCTTTCAACAAGTGGTCCCCGGAAAATTTTTGCAAAGAAAGGAAATTTTCGGGCTTTTTAAAAGTTATAATCCAAGCAAAAAGTTTTACACTACAATGAGTGTATATTTATTTTTTGAAATTTTGACTTTAAAAAATTTTTTCTCTTTTTGGGGAAAACCCTTGTAATTCACATTTGGCTTCGATGTATGACTTCGTGAGATGCGACAATTCCTTTGGTTATTTGTTTTAATGGTTTATTGAAAAATGTTTTTTAATTGTAAATATGTATGTATATATATTTGTTTTATGTATTGTTCCGTATTATGATGCATCTGGTTTTGGGGGGGCACTTGGCGTAGTCAGGGCACTAACAATAATATTAACGGGCTGCGCGGCTTTGGGAGTTTTTTGGAACCAGATGCGGGGTTTTGGTGGTTTTTTTGATAACAAATGATATATAATGCATAAAAAAATTGGAAAAATTATTGGAAATTTTGTAAACAAAATTTGACAAAGTAACCCAGAAATTTTTTTTTCAGGTGAAAAGAAACCCCGAAAGTAGTGTCAAACTGATAAAAATTTGCCTAACACGGAGCAGTGGAGACGAAATCCCAGCTCCCTATGATTGTCCCGGGTGCAGAGTTTGGGTCTGGGACCCCGGAAAAAAATTTGAGTAGAAGGTTAAGTGTATCAATATTTAAGTTACTTTAAAAGTTTTATATGTAAAAAAAAAAGGAAAAATAGACCATGATTAAACAACAATTATTAATGTTGGCCAAGTTAATGGAATAAAATTTTTGTGTATTTTCCAGTTTAAATTTAAAAATTTAAATTGAATAAATTTTTTTATACGATGAAATAATGAAAATTAAAGTCAAGATAAATTTGGAAACTATAGAAGTTAAAATGAGGATTCAAGGTTAAAAATTTTAAAAAAAACTTAGAAAGCGAAAAGATTCAAAAAAAAATTTAGGCATAATTTTTTAAGGGGATTGAGGGGGAAACCCCTTTAAAAAAATCACGTTTTTTTTCTTGGAGGGGGTTTTGGCATCCCCGCCCCAACAAAATCCTGGTTCTTTGGGCCCCGAAAATTTAAAAGCAAAACTTTTTCCCAACCCCAAAACCAAAAAAGAAAAACAAAGCAAAAAGTTTCTTTTGGGTGAAAGGGTTTTGAAAGGATGGCAATCTTAAAAAAAGCTTGGGGCGGAACAGTTCGGAACAAGTGTTGAAAGGCCTCCTAAAAAAAGAAGGGAAAAGCCCGCTTCGATAATAAAATTTATAAGGGAAGGGGTAAATACTGGGTCACCTTTTACAAATAACCCCGAATAGATGGTCTTCAACCAAAAGGTTTGGAGGGGTTCTTTTAATAAATTTTTATAGAAAGGCAGGCGGGTAATTAACTATAATTAGGATAAGTGATTGGGTTTTGCGATCTGACCTAAATATTCGGTTTTAATTTGTGGCTTATTCTCATTAAAAAAAGTTGTTCTTGGGTATAAGTAAATTTTAATATTCTTAATAAAAAGTTGGTTTTGGGTATAAAATTTCATCCTTTTTGATAATCCCACACCTCTAGCTTCGCGGATCCAACGTCATAAACTACGCAGGAAAGTCTATTAAAAGTGTTATATAATATTTTTCTTTTTACGGATCATCAAAGTAAGGTAAAAACATTTTCTTATACCGGCTCAAAAAAACTCCCTTTTTAAATAAACCAGTAAAGGGTTTTTTCTAGGTAAACTGGGATTAATAGCATGGATTGGAAACTTTTAGTGAAAAAAACCAAATGAAGAAATTTTAGATTTTTTTCGCAAAAAGAACTTATTAATGTGATGAAAGATATCAACAGAGGTGCTTTTAAAACGAAAGTGTTCTGAAATAATAATAAAAAAAAGCTCTTTGATTGTTGTGCATAGAAAAAAAACAAGTGCAGTACCATTTTGGAATCTTAACTAAATTGGCCAAATTTTGAGAAACTTGCCTGGAGTTGTTTGCATACACAATAGTTTTCTTTTTATGGAGAGTCAAAGTTTGGTGACGTCTTTTTCTCAAACCATGACGCACATAAATAACGTTAAATTTAACTAAACTAGCAAATTTTTGTCCTAATTGTGACTGTGATTAATAGAACGGCTATGTAAGATGGCGTTAGTGAAAAACATCGTAAAATGAAATTTGTGGTCAAGGTAGCTAATGATGTGATGGTGCGTGTCAATTTTCCACATCTTCAAAAACGTGCTCTTTCGCACTTAACCAAGTGCTAGTGAATCTTTATTGAATTTTTCACAGAACAGGTATTATCCCACCTTTCACCTCGTTCCTGCTTATAGTTAAGTTGTGACGTCTCTCGCGTCTTTCTGATTAACATGACTCCTATGTTCTTTGACGGCCACGATTGATGGCAAAACTTTTCCAACCCAATACCAAGAAGAGAAACGGATCGAATATGTAAATGAGATATACTATAAAAGGATATCGTGATAAGCTTAGAGAGAAGGTGGCAAACCTAGATATAGCATAAAGATAGCATAGCGTAGCAGGCTCAGAGGTTGTAGTGAATCATTCTGATCAATAGTGAAAAAGCTTAGTGTGAAATTTTCAGGACCAAGAATAAGTAGTCAAAAAATTAGCTGCCTTGCGGATCAAGAATCTTCTTATATAAAGTTATAGATTATATTCTCTAGGTCAAGGGACCAAAACTGGAAAAGGTAATATTAGATATTAGTAATTAGATAACAGGATTATTTAGGATAATTGAGATAGAGGATCGAGTAGCGTGATCTGACTTAAATACGTGATTTACTTTGGGCTTGACTCTCACTTTAATTAATAATTGTCAAATTAGAATTTAAGTAATATAAGTTATTCTTAATAAAAGTTGTATTAAGAATTATGTCTCATCATTTTGATAATCCCACACCTCTAGCTTACGCGGAACCGGCAAGGCATGGTCATCACAGGATGGCTATGTCTCAAAGTTTTGGGACACCCTGTATATCTGTGGGGAGTGGGGACACGACGTACACAGTCATTCATTCACTCACTCATCACGAGATCTCCGGAACTATTAAACTTACAGACTTGAAATTTGGCAGGCATAGTTCTTTTGTGGAGTAGAGATCCGCTAAACAGGAATTTCGCGGAAATCGACTCAAAGGGTTGTTATGTATAAAAATTCCTGTTTTTTAATTAATGAACCGAAGACCTGAAACTTTAATGTTTGCTTCTTTTGTTGAGCAAAGGCACGCTACATTATGTGTTTTACGGAAATCAACTCCGAGAGGTGGATTGCGTGGGCGTAAATAACAAATGAAATTCTATTTTAGAAACACAACTTCAGTGGTTTAGAAATCAAGTTGCGAGTGCATGTTTTTGTGTGAATACATTTGAAATCTTAGTGTTGAGGGGACTAAGATATGAATAACTTTGAATAGTATGTTGTCATACAGAATCATGAAATACACAGAAAAGCGTTTGGTAAAGGTGTGAGGTATTCGCCCGTGGGTGATACCTTACCTCTAATTAGCTATGCTGGAAAACTTGGCAAACAAAATCATAAATTATTACTAAAGCTATCTTTTTTTATAACTTTATATTAGATTATAATACAAAAAAATTATTCTGGCTCATTTTGTTAGGTGTCCGAAAACTGACAATGATTTGAAAAAAAATCTATTAAAGAAGAACGAAAAGCTATAGAAATACAGTCAGACCTCTATTTTACAAACCTCTATTTTACGAACTTTTTCCTGGAACCAAGTATATAAAGTATATTGAAAATTATTCTCTATTTAACAAATTTTCCAATTAATGAACTTTAGGGGGGAGGGTAACGACTGTGTTAAGTAGAGGTCCGACTGTATACAATTTGCTGCATTCTCCTTTGATGACCAGGGAATTTATTCTCACAAGTTTCAAAATTAGTTAAAAAGTTCGTCAAAAATGGCGCCCTTTCTGGGAAAATTTAAAAAATGTTTTTTGTCCGTTTTTTTCTGACATTTCTGGCGGGGCTTGAAAAAAAATTATTATTCTCTTTGAAACATACCAGAATGAGAATTAGTTACAAAATTCAAAATTAGTCACAATGTTCGCCAACAGATGGCTCTTCTGTCGAAAAATATTTTATTTCCGTTTGAACAGACACATCAGTATTCTGTAGTATTCCAATAAACCATTTTCGTAATTCAATATTCAATTCATTTTTGAATGTATCTTTCTCGTTTGGTTTAGAGGAACTGAACTCGTGTGGGAAATAAAAGAATTAGATTCCAATTGGATTAAATCAAGTGGTTTTATTTAATCATTTTTTCTACAATATATTTCTATTAACTTCGTGTAAAACAATTAAAACATTCATTTAGCAAATCAGCAATGCCTGGAAATTTGATAATTTCTGTTTTTAAATATGATAAATGCTGATAAATCAATTTTCTCTTCGTTTCAAACTGTTATATTCCCTATTAACCCTTTCTAAACAATAATAATAAAGCAAAATAATCATAACTTTTAAATTCATATAACTAGAAAATTCTAATTTTATCTATGATTATAACGTTCATTTATACTGCCATGTGATTTACTAAAAATAGGGCAAGGTATTTAATAGTAAAAAGAAATAATTAAAATTGGATTTAAGCATCTCAATGTATAATATAAATATAATATATATAAAAGAATATAGAGAATCAATTTAATATAAAATGCATCAATCCAGGTCTATCAACAAATAAAAAAAAATTAATCGTACTAGTGTCTACGAACCTCTATAAGAGCAGAAATTAAAAGAATAAATATCCACAAAGTTCAAATACCATCCAAAAAAAGAAACTTTATGCATACAACTCGTAATTCCAAAACATATAAAAGCTGTTTAAATTAAATGTAAAACGGGATAGATGGCGCTCGAAATCACCCAAGAGTTGTACTTCTGCTGTAAGCTAGAATAGGGATGGTCAACCCGCGGCACGCGTGCCACAGTGTAGCACGATGGAGTTATAACAGTGGCACATGAAGATTTATTGAAAAATGTTAAAAATATTATAAAAAACAACAATTTTTTACAATTTTTTTAAAATGCGGTTGTCTTGGATAGAAAGCCTCAAAACTTATTTTAAACACACTTTATTTATTGAATTATGATACAAAATTATCATGTTAAGAATACTGCTTCCTTGTTGTGTGCGCTGGTTTTCCAAAAAAAGTGCACTCGAGAGATTTTGGAATTTGAGGGAGTGTGTTTTAAAATATCTGGAGGAAAACAAAGAACTGCTCGTTGAGTGTTTTCTATAAAAGAATGAAGACTGACTATGGGATTAAGATTTTCTTACCCATATTATGAGACTTTTAAATACTTTAAAATTATGATTATACAGGAAAATTGTATTTTTCCAACCCTAGATGGTCATACATCTTTTGTAAATAAACTTTTACATCTTTTATCTGTATTTTGAAGAAAAAAGATTAACACGTTTCTCTATGATACAGTAACTCTATCAACCAAAGATAATAATGCTCCGAGCTATAATATATTTAAAAATTTAATATTTATTTCAAAGGATTCATTCAGTACTAGGTTGAATGATTTTCAAGGTGATGAAAAAATGTTCATCTTTCCATACATCCTTTTTCAATTTTTCTACAAGACATTAATTGTTACCCACCTGAAATCGAAATTGGAATTATTAACCTGCAGCACCATAACAGATCTCAATTCAAATTATATTGAATTTCGGAAATTTGAACCCATAGAAATTTCCCAAACTTACACGATTTGGTCGTCAGATATTGTTGTAGTTTTGGATCAACATATGTTTGTGAACAAATGTTTTCTATAACGAACACACATAACAAAATCATAATATCATTAAAAATTATAATCTATATACCCCTAAAACAACCTAATTTTGTTAACATTTTCAAGAATTAATCCTAATAGATGACTAAAATAACTATAAATTCATAGCCGCTTTAATTATTTAATAATAGAATTAAATGTTTAAAGTTAATCATTTTTATTTTATACATAAAAAGTTTATTAAAATAAAATTCAAAAGTTTATTAACAATAAAACGTAAGTATTGATTGTATTATTTTTTAAATGGTCACTACTTTAGACGCATAAAAAAATGTGTATTTACGTAAAAGTTTCCCACAGCCAATAATTAAATTTTTCACCTTTTAAATTCTTTTTGTTTGTTGAAAAGTTGTAAATGGCATGCATAATGATTTATATTATCAGATAGTGGCACTCTTACCAAAAGATACCAGCTCCTGAGGAATATACCACGGGTGAAGAAGATATGATTACTTTGGGCGTGGAGGAAGATGAAATTGAACCGCATCCTGATCTCGTAGAAAAAGACGGGAAACAATATTGGAAAGGATCACTACTTTTAACTCCAACTAGAAACCAAAATGACGTTTGCCTTGGGTAATACTTTTGTCATTTAACCTTGCCTGACTTGGTGGAAGAAACCCCCCCCGCATTATAATTTTTATAGAATTTATTTAATGGGAAACTGATCTTTTTTTAAATGAATTACTTAATTTACTCTGTGAAAATCATGAAAACCCAAACATTATTATTTATTTTTTATTTTTATATTAAATTATTTTTTTCCAATTGAAATTTATTGAAACATTTTGAGCAAAATCTGACTTTATCAAATCATTTACGATTTAGAACCAGTTTTCAAAGTTTTATTACTTTTTGAATCATTGTTTGACGCAGCTTAGCCTAGTTTGGCTCTTGCGCCATAAAATCAAACAATCAATCAATCAATCTTACCAAAAAGATTCCCCCCCCCTGAGTTGAGAATCACCGTAATAGTCATTGTACTGTGTGTGTATGTTTTCTATGTGGCGTCCAAGAAAAAAAATGTGTAAAAAGGTGGAATAAAATTACACGGACAGAATGGATATAACTAACTCTATTTGATCTAATAGAATTAAGGAAAGGAATTCAAGAAATATAACAAAAGCTTAATAAAGCGACATTTTAGTTGTCAAAACTATAACGTAAATCCTAAAAAAAAAAATTAAGAAAGAATATGTCTGCAACTCAACAACCATTTTTAAAAGCCGTGGGGAACCTAGTGGTCAGAGCATCGGACTCCAGATCGGAAGGTGCCGATGTTCGATGCCACAAAAACCTTCCGAGTACACACGGAGTATGTGCTCGTTAAATCAGTGGGTCCGAAAGTCTTGTGGGTTGAATTACGAGTGCAAGGGACTGGAGATATTTTCCCTTCAGTTCCATGTCTAAATTTGGAGATAGGTGGTTGCGCCATCTATCGTCCCTTGGGGGAATTTCGG
Organism: Trichonephila inaurata madagascariensis; assembly: GCA_019973955.1. NCBI lineage: Eukaryota > Metazoa > Arthropoda > Arachnida > Araneae > Nephilidae > Trichonephila > Trichonephila inaurata. Next base: position 24,266 of record BMAV01010699.1, on the reverse strand, counting down.
CGAGCTGATTCGTACTGTTACCTGTATGGTGCTGAAGGCCAAGGCCCTGTATGGCCAAGTCCAAGCGTACTCCTAGCCCCTTGCCACGATGAATTTTCATGAGCTTCGTCAGACAGGTGGCATTAGAAACAACAACGCTATTTTTTAAAACCTGCTTAACAATAACACTTTTGGGTTTTTGCTTTTGTCGAATTTATTGGTTTAAGATTAAAATCATTGTGTCAATCACAAAAGTCTTAAATCTAAGTTTAATATTTTCATCTTTGTCAAACTCCATTCTTTTCGTGCATTTTATGAACACGGCTTCTGTTTTTTTACACTCCCAAACTGGTTTTATTCCATGGACAAAAATAACTAAAAAGTTATAATTCAAATCCGAATGCAAAGTTACTTTGAATCATCTCCTGATTTCGAAGACAGCGAAAGTGATGTTAACCATATATTACAATCCAACTTCTTTTTAAAATCCAAAAAAGGATGCAAAAAACATGGAGGATTGCCAAGTCTTTCCAATTTATGTATAATTCCCATATTTGCATACGGCTCAGGAATGACCATCGTATTTTATGGATACAAACGTCATTTCAGAATGTATTTTTCATAGTGGAGAATTTTGAATCCTTTTCTCCTCTTGAATTCGAAAAAAATGAAAAGACTCAGCCGTTGATTGTGCATTGGCGACCGTTTCTGCTGACTCTACTGTGGACATAAGGCCACCATCAATGGAATGCATCGTTATTTCTCAGTGGACCAAAAATCTCATGAAAGATTCAGTATTCCCTGATCTTCTGAGAGCCCTGATCGATTACTTACTCTCCGTATTCATCGAAAATTCGAAAGAAGAATATTTGTTTTACTCCTGGTATCACTAGTAGCGATCGAATTTTGCAGTTCATCATTTCTGAAAGGAATTGACTTTTGATTTGTTCATTCTCCGTCGCAAAGCAGAGATGGATTTGTAAAAAAGAAGCAGTCGAATGGTTTCTGGAAAGAATTTTAAAAAATACAAGAGCCGTTTTATTACTCCTGTTCAGAGTTTATATATTTTCCCTGAAATAGGATTATTTTCTTTAGTATCAATTGTTGACTATTTCAAAGAACTGATGTCGAAAATAGAAGCATTTTATCTGCTAAAAAAAAAAAGTTTAAGCAATGGGATACGTTAGTGTGACGTCATAGTCACATAATAACTACAATCACGTGTCTCCAGCCAATCAATTCATAAATTCATGTGACGTCATAACAGTTTCTGCGCTTCAATGTTGCCACCTTTTTTGCGGAAACTTTGTATTAAAATGTACATATTAGTCAAAAATAATGACAAACATAGTAATCAAAATGTACTTGGTTTAAAAGTATAAAATGCGATGTTTTTGAGTTTTAAAATCTTTTGGTGAATTTCTTTTTCCAAAGTTCTGAACATCTTTACTCAATTATAAAATTTCAAATAATACCTATATTTTTCAAATAGAAGAAGAACAAATGAGTTTAATCTCACTTTTGAATCCAAAAGAGGACACATGGTTGTCTTTATCATGTGACAGTCAGGAATTTAGACCATTGCTTTTAATTGTAAAGAATGTTGAGAAAGACTGAAATTAACACATTTCCCAAATTTGATAATATTTTCATCCATTGTAAAATGCCCCTCTCAATAAGTCTACAGTAAAAAGCGAAATAATAGAAAATTGCAATTCAAATTGTAAATGATTAGAAAAGTAACGATACTTTTATACACGAAATAGTTTTAAAACGAAAAACAATTATTTTGTGCATTGCGTCACCTATCTTGTTTTTATTTTCAAACAGAGCTTTAACGACTAAGGTTAAAAATTTCTGCAGTTTTAAATCTGAGCTAACTATTAATCTGTTGATTCATACACATTTTTTGAATCTTATATGTTTAAAAAACTATGGATTTAGAAATTTTTTTTATTTCATTTTTCATATCGCTGTAGTGTAGAAAACCGAACTCTAAAATGGACTTATCTATTTCAATTTAAATTTAAGCGTTAGATGAAGATAATGACGAGAAAGCACGAGACTTCAACCACATAAAACACAAAAATATTTCACATCAGAACCGATTTCTTCAAACAAGATTTTTATTCACTGCATTAGCAGAATGGAATCAAGACAAAGGATTTTTTCTTCTTCAAATATCATAAAACTAGCTGCATGGCCCGGCGTTGCACGAGCTTTCTCTTTCCCTCATGACGCCAGCAATTATGTGTGTGTGTGTGTGTTTGTACGCGCACAATGTGAGTGATTTCTAAAATTATTTCATTAGATTTCCCTTTTTCGAAATTTGTTCCACATATTTTTGATTTAAGACAGGTTTCTTTTCCTCTATCTAGCCCGCATAACACAGGTTTTTTAAGTGTAAAATTATTGTTCCCTCTTCCCCTCACAGATAAGATATAGCTTCAAATGTCGATGTATGACTTATAAAAAACAATGTTGCGTTAGCTAAAAAATTATTAATGTGAAGCAATAAAAAGAAAACGATTCTGATGCTAAGAGAAAACACACAAAAAACTTTCATCATTTTTTTTAATAATAGTTAGTTTCTAAGAAACTAAAATAATAAAATAAATTTCAGATTTTCATGAATCAATCAATTGTTACATATAGTTAGCTTAAAAATGTCTCTGAAATGTATTTTTATCCAAAATAATACACGATGTACTTTTTAATTAACAAATAATGAATTTAGTAATGAAATAATAGAAATAATTCTTTTAAAAAAACATATATATGTTAATCCATTTTCTATAAGTAATAAATAAAAGAAAAATTTACAGATTGCTTGAACATACATATATATATATTGTATGTAAGCTATAAAAAACAGTATGGGGCAAAGCCTAGCTATATATTTACATGTACTGAAAAAAACATTCAAAAAGAAAAAAAAACTATTTGATAAAAACATTTTGATAATTTATTTTAATTTCAGTTTTTTCTTCCACTGTCATTGTTACAAACTTTGTGTAATGAACGTTTAAAATAGTGTAAATAATTTATATCTGGAAGTGTAATACATTAATATTACTTTCTGTTGTATTTATTTTATGTTAAAATCTTACCACCACCTCTCCCTTCGGAATCTAGTTTTATTATAAAATAAAAAAATAGTGATTACACTGATCAACGGAATAAATTAAAAGCGAGTGCACACTGAGGCATGGTGTAGACAAAACAAAAGGGAAAGCTTTGCTTCACACAAAAAAGATAGATGTATGCTGTCACGGGCTTTTTTGCAGATGGCAGAATTTTTTCCTACTTTCCTGACAATTATCGTTATATTTTGGAAACTTCACACAATATCTTTATAAATTATAGCCAATATGTTATTCTGATGTATAAGCTATATTATTGTATAGTTTCATTAAAATCCATTCAGTTGTTTTTCCGTGAAAGACTCCCAAACATCCAAACATACTTTCACATTTATAATATATATCTTGATGAATTAAAGAATGTTGAAAGTTATTTCTTTTGAATAATAATAAGAGAATTATAGTATAACTGAATAACTTGCTTGGAAAAAATTCTGAATTTGTTGTTTTTCATTAAAATCATTAAAGAATTCACAAAATCGACTTCGAATACGTATCACAAGTACCGAAGAAAAACCCAACTTGTTGCCAGTTTTATAATTGAAACTAAAGAAACAAGAATATTGATTTTTCGAATTTAAAACAGACGATTATTAAATTGAAAAACAAACTAAAAGTATCAGAATTGGAATGCAAAAATAAAAATAAAAACAAGGACATTATTATTTATCAAAAGAAATATTTAACGAATTAAACTGTACTGTTATCCTCTATCATGTCATCTAGAGAAAAAATTAGAATTTAATGGGGGGGGGGCTCTGTTTTAAAGCTCAAACATGGAGAATTTACGATGTTCCTTATGACGTCACCTGGATTTTAGAATCTCTTGAACTTTCATTCGTCAAGAGTGTTAGTACATAATTTTAGCCGTGGATTTCGGGCATCTCATAGCAACTAATACATTATTAAAATATAAAAGGGGAAGTAGAGCAGAAAGATATGTGAGAAATAATTTTCGTTACATGTGTGTCTTTCTCTGTAGTAATATTTTTTCACATTTCTTTCTAAAGTCACATGAAGTACTCCTGCTTGAAATTTATAAGAATCACAATGATTAGAAGTCGAGTGATTTAAAAATAGCAGGGGCGGCTCTGGGGCCGGACAAACCGGACCCTTGCTTGGGGCGGCAAATTCTAAGGGCGGCATTTGGATTGAATTTGAAATATATATATATATGTCAGGTTTGAAAAGTTTAGGTTCAAAATTAAGTAAGTAATAAATAAATATAGAGCGAACTCTTTACCATCGCGTAAGGATTTGTGAGTAAATAAGCCTATTTAAAGGTGGAGCGAGCGCTGACGAAGAAGAACGCATATTCGAAAAGGCTTAGCTGTTGACTCTTGTCCGAAGTATTGTTAACGTTCTACTCGGTTGCGCGCCAAAGGGCCGCCATGTTGGATTTTAGGTGATTGAAGCGAAATAAAGAAGATGATGCCTTCCTCATTTTACCAGCGGGCCTGGGGCCTGACATATATATATATATTTGTTGCAAAAAACTTGATATATTTTTTGAAACAATATTGAGTGTGAATTTGGTATTTCTTTTATTGTATCTTACTTCCTTATTTTGTTCTCTGTATGTTTAATGTTAGTTTTTTTTATGTTGAAACTTAAGAGTTCAAGGCGTGAGTATATGTTCAATCGTGAAATTTGATAAGTTTACATCCCTTTCTCTAGTAACTTTTCCCGATCCCGGAGTAGGGTCAGCACGGGCATTCCTTTCACCCATACGACGTCCGGTGTCAACTATCCGAAAGGGGACAGGGGTAATAAGAGTGTTTTGTAGATAGAGAGTTACAGGAAGTGTTTTATTTTAGTCTTGAGTGTATTTATTATAAGGTAAAATAAAATTTTGTGATCCCCACCATCAGTAGACTCTTTTTAGAAAAAATTGGCATGCTGAAATGGACGATTCCTTCTTTTACACTTTACTCGTTTGAATTAATAATAGGTAATTATGTCCTTAATTTCGAATTATTTTGTATATAATATTGTAATGCTGCCTTTTTGTTCGCAAGAATTATTCGTTTTAAATGTGTGCATCTAAGTGAAAATTTTTTTTTTTAATTATAATATTTTGCTTTTGAGAGAGGGGCGACAAAACTGCTAGAGCCGGCCCTGAAGATAGAAAAGATGCATATAAAAAAAGTATTTACATCTAATATGAAGGCTGGCCTCTAATGAACCATATTCATTCTGGAAGTAAACTTAGGTTTGTTAATGAATTACCGTAAAATCCGGCGTATAACGTGCACATTTAACACAAAAAATAAGATCAAAATTTATGGGTGCGCGTTATACGCCGAGTATAAAAATGAGAGCTTGAAAAATGAAAAAAGATGAGATGGGGATAAAATTTAAACCTACATACATCGAAATATGTTTATTTAGAAAAAAATGATATTTTTATGAACGTAAAGGGTTGTATTTCTAGAAGGATACTATTTTTTAAAAAAGCCTGCAATAATATGAATAAATGACTTCAAAACATATGATCATAGCATACGTGCATTCCAAGTTTCTTCGTAAAAAGGGGGTGCGCGTTATACGGCGAATGTATCTAAAAATTAAAAATTGCAGCCCTAAAGTATAGGTGCGTGTTATACGCCGGATTTTACGGTAAATATTTAAAGAAGACGAACACGCATTTCTGTGGGCTTACACATCTCGATTCGATCAGCTTTTCTTAGTTGTAGATGGCGCTACTGCAGCACAGTGGGACACAATTTCCACACTAATATCTAACTTAAATTGTTCTAAAGTAAGGGTCTCTTCAACCTGTAATGCTCCAAGGCCATATCAAAAAATCCTTAATGTACCGGCTACATCAATAAATTTACAATGATCCGCTGGCCACACGGCTGTCAAAAAAATAATGTAGTCAGGAAATTTAAATAAGAAAGGGAGGTTTGTGTTTTACAAGACCATAGCTGATTCTAGGAGAAGAGATGGTGTTACACATTTGTATGTATACATATTGGTTTCAAAAACGTTAAATGGAAATCAAATTAATATACTTTGTATGTTAAAGATAAAAGTCCACCTTTATTCTGAAACCTTCTGAGATTTTATATGCATAGTTACATTTTTTTATATTATAAATTATTTAAAATACAATGAAATTTTTGAAAAATTCGTTATTTTAAGAAAATTTTATCTCAAATAGATATCAAGCATATCAATAAAATGTTTTATATATATTAAGAATAAGAGGAAAAATTGCATTTTTTACCACAAAAAAAAACAGACAAAGCAATTTTTTCTGAAAATTTCAAATGAAGGGTCGCTAAAGTGCCTTCACTGGGCCATGGGTCGAAGACCCCCTATTTTAAAACATTACATAATGTATGGGAGGGACATCTCTCGCGTCTTTCTGCTAACATAACTCCATGTTCTTTGAGGGCCCAAAGATTAATGGCAAACTTTTCCAACCCAATACCAAGAAGATAAACGAAATAATTTTTAAATAAATATACTATAAAAGGATAGAAGCTTTAGATAAGATATAGCGGGCGTTAGAGATAGTAGTGTGGAATCATTCTGATCAATAAACGGAAGTTTGAAAAATTTAGGGGGAATTTTGCGATCAAGAATTAGCAGTCCGAGATTTTTTAGAAGGAATAGAAGCCTAATATAAAGAAGGGGGAATCTTCTTATACAAAGTGAATTAATAGCATTCTTTAGGTAAAGGAAGGAGATCTGTAAAGGTAATTTTGATATAAGTAATTAGATGAATGATTTGTAATTAAATTGAGATAAAGGGTCTAGTTGGTGGTTGACTTAAATACACGGAATTGGGGGTTTACTTCATTTAATTAAAATTGTCAAATTAGAATTTAATAATATGTTTTTCTTAATAAAAGTTGTATTAAGATCTACTATGTTCATCATTTTTATAATCCCCACCCTAGCTTACGCGGGGAAAAGACATGGGCATCACAAGATGGGATGTCGCAAGGGGCCCCAACGTTATAAGTCTGGGTTAGGTAATGTAGGTGGAAATACGGTTCTACCTGTTTTTTTCAGGGCAAAAATTGCAGAGATAATGTATTGATATAAATACAGTTACTTTTTAAACCCCGACCGTCATGTGCTTACTTAAAAAATCATCTCGGGGGGGCCAAGATTGGTATTCGATATTTGGTTCGTTGTTAGTGCAAAATACAGCCACGGGTTTTTGGGGGCTCAAAGCTGAATTAGCGAAGGCTTTTCCCCCCGGTCAAAAAAAAGAAAGAACACAGGCGCAATTCTACGCATCCCAGCAGGAAGAAATCAGGGTTCTACTGATTTCGTTTTTAATTACCAAAAAAAGAAAAAGTTTAGGAATTAGGAATGTCCCGCAGACTTAGTGGATCATATTTTTGTTCGACTCGAACCACAGATCCAAGACTATGTGGGAAATCGAAAACCACAAAAAACGATAAACTTTTTAGAAGTCTTGGCTAAATTGAAGAGAGATATTCTTTCAAATTACAAAGGGATAAACGATAATATAGAAAGACGAGGTTAAAAAGCGCATAGGATGCCTAATTTTGAAGCTAAGGTAGAAACTGGAGGAATTTGAAATAAGACGTAGACCAAATAACAGTAGAAATGAGTTTTTCGAGAATAGCGTCAAAAAAATGAGGGTTCGAGAAATAGGGTTTTGAATAATGACAAAGATTCAAAACAGGGGGACTCGGGCAAAGGGAAAGAAATTTTAATAGAGGGGGCCGTAGAAATAGGGGGTTTGAGGAAAATTTCAATCGAGGCGATAGGAAAAGGGGCGATTAAATATTGTAAAAGGGTTTAAAGATCAACCCAAGGGATGCCACGGGAAAATAACTTTCTCCGTTTGATACACCCAGAACTTCCACACGTTCCTATTTTAAAAAACACATTTTTGAAAGCGCTAGGACACCGGAGCAGATAAACTTTTAATTGGGAAAGAAAGTATATGAAAATATTTTTTTTGCAAATTAAAAAATGCAGCCCAGGTAATAACAGAAAGGGGTGCGAAATGCCAAAACGGGGGGATCGTAAAATTTTTTCCATCAGACAATTCGAAAGGAATTGGTCATTTCATGTGTTGAAAGATTTAGAATACCCATGTTTGGACGATTTCATAAGTGCGTCAAGAATCGTATTAGTTTTTTGATCAGAAATCGTTAAAAATTAAAAAATTCGCTGGTTGAAGATAATAAGGTAAATAAAGGAATTTACACGTTAATGGGTCAGAAATTGGGTCAAAATGAAGAAATATGGTGGCTAAATTTTTACCAAAAAAAGCATATAAAAAATAAAATTTGGGAGAAAAAATTAAGGCCATAATCGGGGATTTTTTAATTTGCGGGAACAATTAATAACGGAAAAAAAAATGACCCAGAATTGGGTCATATAAAAGATATTTGAAACCCGGGAAGATAACTGGGTTAAGCAACGATATGTGAGAATTTCCCACATTTGCTTAATTAAAGGGAGTTTTTTTAGCAAACACGCAACGTCATTAGGAAAAATGCGTGTATACATTCCAAAATTTTTGGGAATGAAATAATGAGAGAATTTCATGACAAGCCAATTGCTGGACACTTAGGCAGTTTTAAAAACGTATCATAGACGTTTGTTATTTCCCGTACATGAAAAAATTATTGATCAAATGCCTACATCCCTAGGGCCCAAGTTAATAACTAAAAAACGCGTTACCAGCTGGTCGATTAAAAACCCAATTTTGAATTATCCGAAGAGATAGGACGTTAGATTTTTTACCCGTATCCTTTTTCGAGAATAAGACGTAACCGCTATATTTTTAAAAACCATATTTTTGCAAATGGGCTGAAATTATACCTCTTAAAAGGCCCATCTCGTAAATAGGGTATTTTTTGATAAATTTTTTATCGCGTTTTGGGGCCCAATAAAATTAATAAGTATAGGTCCCCAATTTATATCCGAGATTTTTGAGCACAAGGGGAAAAATTAGGAAAGGCATGTGAAGACGGCATATCGAACACAAGCAAATGGACTGAAAGAGTTAATCGAGATATAGTGCAAATGATTGCAAATTATGTTAATGATCAACACGATACTTGGGATCAATTTTTCGTGAGTTTGTTTTCCCATTCGTACGGCGGTGAATGAAAAAGGAAAACACCGGTGAAATTTTTTGGTCGAAAATTGATTACACCATTTCAAAAACTAGTTATGATATCGGAAAGTTAAAAAATTTAAAAAATTTAAGATATACAGAAAAGCTTTAAAGAAGCGACTTTGAATGAAAATTAAAAAAGGAAAGGTGGGGAAAATATTATAATAGACGGGAAAAAACATAAAAAAAAAGGTAAATGATTGGGGCTTATTAGAAACACACCCTGTAAGTTCCGGCAACAAAGTATTGCAAATTTAAACAAAAATTTGAGGGACCTTATAGAGTAATAGAAGTTAAAAACAACAATAATATTGTAATATGGAAATCAGGAAAGATTAACAGTTAACGTAGATCAAATAAGAATATATATCGTCATAGGAATGACGAGGTCGAATTAGGAACAAGTATCCCAAATAGTATAAGATCAAGGTCAGGAAACTCGTACTTCGGAAAAGTACATCAAAGATTAAACAGAGTCACACATGGGAAAAGAAAAATCTGCGGTGAAAACGTAAGTTAGAGGCAAAAGGGATTGGTAACCAATCAAATCAATATAAAAATACAGAGAGGACCCATAAAAACAAATCACTGGTCAGATCACTACCTAATTCATTTGGGAATGAAAATAAAAACAAAAGGTTAAAGAATAATAGGGTATTAAAAAGATCAGGTGTGTCAGAACAAGTGGACCACAAAGAAAGTGGCAAAGAAAGGGGAACAATAATATTAATAAAAGACAAATGTCATCCAGTACTATTTCCAAAAGCAGGAAAAAGAACAGAAGAGAATGCACAGAAGTTCCAGATAAATCAAGATATAATCTAAGGCCACGACGGAGAACAGAAGAACCCCGACCAGCCAAGGAAACAATTGGGAAGTCAAGGAAAGGACGACAAGGAGATTACAAGCCCTACAACAAGAAATTCCAGTACAACCGAGGAAAGAAGAGTGATAGCACCTCATCGTTGGACGTGATGGTGGGAGAAAACATATAAAAATCAGGTTGTATTGTTTCATTTTTTATGATCTTCCAACAAGTGGTCGGAAGAATTATTGCAAAGAAGGAAGTCTCGGGCGGTGCTTAAAAGTTATAAGCCAAGTCAAACACTACAATGAGTGTTTATTTAATTTTGGAACTTTTGACTTGTTAAAATTTTTTCTGAAGAAACATTGTAATCACACATTTGTTTGCTTGATGTATGACTTCGTGAGATGCTATACCTTTGGTTATTTGTTATAATAGTTTATTGAAAAATGTTTGTAATTGTATATGTGTATATATATATGTTAAGTTGTATTGTTATGTATTATGAGGCATCTGGTTCAGGGAAACGTGGGCGGCGTAGTCAAGGCACTAACAATAATAATAAACGAGTTGCGCGGCTCATTGGGAGTTTTTGTTGAAACCAGATGTGGGGATGGAGAGGAAAAATTTATTGTGATATATAAATAATATATAAATTGATTGGATATTATGAAATAGAGACTCAAAAGTTTTCTATATTTCAGGGAGACTGACCCTGAAAATCCTGAAAAGTATGAAATTTAGAAGCTAATAAGAAAGGAGCGGAAGTACTGTGCCCATATGCAGTGTGTTAGATTGGGTCTGCGCACCCAGAATATTTTTAAAATTTAAGTGTATAAATATTTTAAGTAATTGAATGTAAAAAAGTGAGAGTGGGCATAAATTCAACAGTAATTATTAATGTTGGCCTAGTTATTGAGTAAAATTTATTGTCACGAGTTTAAATTCTAATTGAATATTAAAATTTCTAATTCTAAGATGAGTAAATTTGTGTACCAAAGTCAAGATAAATATTGGAAATTCATTATAAAAAGTTAAAATGAGGATTTAAGATTAAATTGTAATGAAAATTAAAGTCAAGATAAATATTGGAAATTATAAAAGTTAAAATGAGTGATTTAAGATTAAAATTTAAATAAAACTCCAGAAAGCGAAGAAATTTAGAAATAGAGATTTAGACACGTAATTTATTAAGGGCATTGAGAACCCTTAAGTAAATCACGTTTTTCTGAGGCGGGGTTGTGACGTCTCTCGCGTCTTTTCTGCTAACATAACTCCTATGTTCTTTGACGGCCACGATTAATGGCAAAAACTTTTCCAACCCAATACCAAGAAGATAAACGAACATAATATGTAAATGAGATATACTATAAAAGGATAGAAGCTTTTGATGATAAGATATAGCGTGGCAAGCTTAGAGATAGTAGTGTGGAATCATTCTGATCAACACGGCAAGTTTGAAGATAGTTTAGTGTGGAATCTTGCAGATCAAGAATTAGCAGTCCGAGAGCTTTTAGAAGGAATAGAAGCCTAATATAAAAGAAGTGTAACTTTATACAAAGTGAATTAATAGCTATCTCTTAGTGTATGAAGGAGATTCGTAAAAGGTAATATTTGATATAAGTAATTAGATGAATCGTATTAGTAATTATAATTGAGATAAAGGATCTAGTTGCGTGGTCTGACTTAAATCCCGGTTTAATTGGTTGACTCTCATTTTAAATTTAAAAATTGTCAAATTAGAATTTAAGAAAAAGTTTTTAAAAATTTTAAAATCTACTATGTCTCATCATTTTGATAATCCCACACCTCTAGCTTACGCGGAACCGGCACGACATGGTCATCACAAGATGGCTATGTCGCAAGGATTTTAGAAAGCAGTTTTGTAAATTTAGGTTCCTCATATGGAAATTAAATATACATTTAGAACTAATCCAAATGTTTGAAATAAGACTGATGTATAATTTAACTAGATTACACTCCATTATTTATAACTAATTCAGGAAATGGACCGATATATTTACTTAACTTCAGTCGAAAAAAAATCTTCACGGTAAAAAATAATTCTTTCCAAAAATTTTATTTTCAGAAAAAAATTTTTTTTCCACTTTGGGGGAATAATATTTGTGTTAAAATAATGGCTTATTTTTTTCTCCACCAACAATCCTGCCTAATCAATTCGACTTCCAGGATAGCATTGCTCATAACTTGGCCCTTTCCCCTAAAGAACGTGTTCGGAATATTCACAAGCGACGCTGAAAGATGTGAAAAAAAAAAGGGGGTTTTGCAACCCCTTCTGTCCCTTTTGGGGGGCAGAATCAAAAAACGGAAGCCCCCTTTTTTACGAGAGTCCGTAAACCACCCGATGCTTCGATGATCTATCTCCGTGCCTTACTTTTTTCCCCCTCCAACTTCTATTTCTTCACGTAGGATCAAAATTTCTCTTTGACGGATGGCAATGGCTCGCAGCGTTGCTCTTTTCCTTCCTTTATTTCTTCTTTTTCGTCGTTGTATTTACGAGGAATAAAATAGGTTTATGAGTTTGAAAAGAGATTTTTTTTTACACATTTCATTTTTTTTATTTATATTTGCTCTCACAAAGAAATAGAATCGATGATCTGTTGTGAAAGTAATAAAATGTAGCGATGGGGCAAAAAATTGAAATGTGTGATTGTTGAAAGATATAGCACACAATATAGGAGGATCTCAAAGAGACTTTTTCGAAAGTTTCCATTGAAAAGTGTATGTTAAATATTTTGTTTGCAGGAGGTTATATATTTCTATCTAAAATCTAATGGGGAGGGAGGGCTAAGGAAATTTCCATGAAAAAGAAAGGATTATTGTTTAGCAGTATAAATCAGACAGAATATTGCCTTTAGATGTCTATAGAAATAGTCTTTAAAATGAACATGGGTTGTTAGTTATGATATGTATTAGATTTATTTTGAATTATGTGCTTGTGTGTGTGTGGTTTGAATGCTGCTTATAGCAATTTCCATTTTAAATTATGTGGAATTTTCCCAAATGAATAGAAATCTGACCGAGAAAAAAAACAAGATTTATGTACCTGACAATTTTAATAGATGTTGTAAAATTTATGTTTAGAAAGTTAATAAAAGTTTTCTATAAAGAGCGCGGCTGTAGGTTACACTTATTCAAATAGATTGCCTTAGAGTCCGTTTTTACAGCATTCCATAATATCGATTTTTAACTTCTAACATTCAAAGTGCATGGAGTAAAATAAATTAAATTTCATCATACCTTGATAGAACACCATATAAACATGATACATATCAAGTATGCAGTTTATTCTAAATTGTTTTATTTTTCTCCCGATTCAAAAACATACGTGAAAACAAACTATTTTTAAAATAAAGAATTGAGTCACACAAAAAATAATGACTATCCACCTATAAATAATAATTAAGGAAAATATTCCGAAATTCGCTATTTAACAATCGGAAAATTAGGAGTTCGAATCTCTGTCTAACAAAACACCAAACTATCTGTGTATTGTGGTTTTGTAAGCAATTAATATTACAGAATTTTCACCAATCCTTACATCAGTCTTATATAGGAAATGTGCTTAGGACTGAATAAGGAAACATCTTTTGCTTCAAAAAGTGAGAACCTGTTTTCGGTTTCCATGGAACGTGTACTTAACGTTTATCTCTCCAAGTTGTAGAAACTAGTTCTAATCAAAACTAAACTCAGTGGCGCAACAGCCCTTGAGGGCCAAGGTCTGCTGTGCCCATCTCAGGTTTCGTAACTTTGGGTGCTGAGATGCATAAGCAGATGTTCCGGTCAGATGGTCATTCTGACGCGAAACCCCCAGTGTTTAGCTCCGACGAAAACTTGCTACTCAGTTATCGATCCACTGAAGAGATGAAAGGCTGAGTCGTGACCTTGCCCAGAACGGAATTTCAGCCCCGGACCTGTAGCGTGGAAGCGTGATAGTTACCACAGAGCCACTGGGCTTAGCTCTTTAATAACTGGAATAAATGTTTACAAAAATCATCAAATCAAAAGATAGCTTATTCCAGCTAGTTATTCACTATTTTGTGGATCAGCAATTCGTTAAAAAATCTGTAATTAATTTTTTCTCTGCCCCACATCTTTTGGGCTGCGGTAGTCCAGTGGTTAAGGTATCGGATAATGGCAGGCATGTCGAGCAGGCATGTCGAGTAATCTCATTACAACGTTTATTCCTTACAGCATTACGATTAAATATTGCAATTTAAGTCTCGAAATGAGTTACGCGTTGTGCCGCATTTGTGTTTATTTACTTCAAGAAAAAGGCTTGCTTAGGAATTTGATTTTTGTGTTAAAATTAGCTTAAATTTATAACTTAACAAAAATGTAACGCAATAAAAGCTTTTCATATTTGGATTTCTTTATTATCAAACTGCTAGAATCAGAAATGCCCTAATTTTTTTTTTTTTTTAACATTTAAAATAATTAAAAAAGAGGTTACCAAACAAACCCCAGCTCTATGTGAATCCCAGTTTTATGTGAGGAATTATGTTTTCAAGCAGTTTCAATCATTAATAATATTCATGTATATTAAAAAAAAACACTGTAGAAAATCACCTAAGTATTTAGTATTTTATTTAACGCTATGGAATTTATAAAATATTTTGAATTTCGCAAATCTAAAATATAGAAAACGGGCATTTTAAGCTTACTTAGTTAAATGATAAGGGCTTACACATAATTATTTCGATATGTAAATGTCACCCAAATAAAAGTGGCATTGTTGTAATAATTCCGCAATTCGAAGAGAAAAATGACAAAGCCTACCCATGTAGAGGGTACTGAGTGATAGAACGATATACGATATCAGATCTTGCCAGAAGTGTATGTGATAGGGTGGGAGCCATTGAAAGGCATGGTTGGTATTGTAGATGCCTCCAAGCTGTACGACTGCCAATGTCGCCACATACTCTGCCAAATTGCATGAACTAAGAAAGAATATCAAGAATTGCAGACGTTGCAAGATGGCTTGTGAGGTTATCATCTTGCATGATAATGCTCGTCATCATTTGGTTGTGGCGTGCCAAACATTGTCGCGGCAATTGCACTTGGAAGTTATCGACCCCCCTCGCAACACAGACCTCTCGTCATCCTCCAAAAAGTTCTGAAAGAATGGCGATTTCTTGACTACAATGAGGTCTAAGCTGCTGTTGAAAATTTGTTCTTCAACCAACACCAAAGCTTCTTCACCCAGGGAATGTATCATGTCGTTGACCGCCGGGACGCTTGTCTCAACCTACAAGGTGGCGTTTTCTAGCCTCTCTGTTGTGCCTGTATTACTTCTTTCCTTTGTATACTAATTTATATTGATACCATTAAATCATTTATCAAACTGATTGTAGTACCACTTTCATTTGAGTGATTCTTATATAATATTCTAAAATATTTATTTCCTTTCGACCAACCTCATTGTTAAAAATTAAAAATTTAAAGATTTTTTAGGGGTGTGACTTTTACTGATACGTATATATATATATACATTAAATTTATCTTTCAATATAGGTTACTACTTCATTTACTAGATAAAAAAATTATATTTGTTTTTTTTAAAAAAATATTTATGTAAAAATTATAACTTTTACTTAATATCTTTAAATTGTTACATTGTTATAAATCTTATTTTGACGATTATGCAATTAATTACAATGATACTTCTCATTTCAGTCAGTATCAAAGCTAAAATAAATTTTGCTGTTTAAGTGAATTTATGTTTTTTTTTTAATTTTAATAATTTGTATGAAATATCTTCTAGTATTAAAATGTTAGTACAATATTTCAAATTAAGTATTGCATTTCCCATACGATTTCTTTTTGCTTCAAAGTATTTTTTAAATATTTTGATTGCATGTGATTCATTAAAAATTGTTTTAAAATGAATTTTAGGAAAATCCAACAGTTTATAATTCCTAGGGGGAAAAAACCCTAATTCTTATGTATATATAATATATATATATAGCAGCGTTATCCTAAATAAAACACAAATACAAATTAAAAAAGACAGAGACATTTCAATTGTTTCTCGAGGTTTATTGAATAAATTTTATACAATCATTAAAATACTTTTTTCAAATTTAACAATTTAAACACCTGACCAAAAATTTTTTTAAATGCACGATTAAATAAAATAGTAATAACAAACAAATTTTTCCGATTAACATTTTAGATCATGAATTTCAATTGGAATATTTAAAATCTGTTCTTGTTTTTAAAAGCATATTTCGTTTTCAAATGAATAGAGTTAACAAAATATTTTAACCAGTTGCGATATTTTCTTTCAGTATTTTTCTTTTGAGATTGTGCCTTGATTGGTATGCAAGCATGGAAATAAATCTCCTTCCCCATTTTTTTTTGTGGTGATCATTTCTGTAAAACGTGGTTACCTGATGCCATTTTTCTACACATCTTCCTAATATTGATTTCAGATGGATCTAATGTCTAATTCAAGTAAAAATTTCTTTCTGTTATTCTCTTTAATGATTTTCAGTAGAGATCAACTTCAAGACAGGCATATAAGCGGCTTGTATTAAATCATTCATTCTCAGTGGTTTCTGGAGTAGAAACTTCAGTAAGCATTAGAAGGAGAAATGAAGAAACCACTATTTAAGTTTCTAAGATAAATGCGGAAAACAGAGATAAATCTGCAAACTCTGTCAATTTACTATAGATAACTTTTATCATTTGCGTAATAATAATTGAATGAATTTCCTAGCCCGAAATATAACAACTTGTAGTTTTAGACATATGACGTTAGAGCAGATGGATTCATGAGCATTTTTCTTCAGATGAAAACTTTCGCGATAATCCCTAAATTATATATTTTCTCCCTCACATATTTACTGCACAGAACATATTTGTTGTTGATTGAAGTTTAGTCTTCTTGATTTTTACATGTATTCTAAATTGAAGACTTTACTGCTTGTTCCTATTCTATGTTTTCAGAATTGAAACCATTTTTTTCTAATTAATTGCTCCACTTTATAAGATAGAAGACATCTTTTATTATAAATTATATTCCATAGTTTATGAATAGAAAACATCTATTTGTGTAATTTATTTCATGCATGGTGACTTTCCTGACTCTCAGGTTTCAAAATATTTTATGCAGAATCATTCATAAATTAAGTTTGGGTTAAATCAGATATAGCATAATATAATGTTTTATTCATTGCTAAATCCGACAAAATGCTTCTCAACTGGCAAAATCTGTAACATAGAGAAGGAAGTAATTTTTTTCAACTATATATATGTTTCTTCGTTTTTGAAGTTTTTCTCTTGATGCACAAAATACTCTTTACACAGTGGAAAAAATGAATCTATCACATTCTTTCTTTAATTGAATTGATATTGTATAATAGTGTTGCTTAAGCCATGATTCTTCGGAAACTTTTTAACATTAAACATACGTTCAAAATTGCAACGCTCAAGCAGTATTTTTTATAAAGATAAAAACATCTTATGCAATTACCTCTTATGACATATCAGATTTGTATTGCTTCCATGTTCTTCTCTGTAGACGTCAATAGTCGTAGATATATAGGTAAAATTGCTTATTTAGCGGGATTTGAGTTTAATTCAGCTGAGCTTTATCGGTACTTCTATTAATAATCCTGTTGTGATATCTTTGGGACCAGAAAGGCAATTCTTTCCAACCAACCCAAGAACAGAACGCAGTTATGCAGATTAGGAAGAGTATATATTGGAACGTTAGTATTCACGACAAGCGCTAAGTAAGCTAAGTGAAGTGAGGTAAAGTTCTATGAGAAGGGTGTTAGTGTATTCTGTGAGTTCGGTGAGTCAGTCGAAAGATGCCAGTGAAGATAAGCAAAAGTGGATCCTAGACCAGAAGAGTATTGCCTTAGCCAGAACAAGTCAGATTGAAGGATAAATTGATGATTTACGGACCGTAGCTGTTCGCCAATGAAGTAGCGGTAAGCTTGTTTGTTTAAACTTTAAGAATAGAGCGGATACTATTAAGTTAGAAGTTAATCTATAAAGATAGATTCAGTGGTTAATTGAACTATTTATCAGAAATACAGTTTGCGTCGCATCACTCCTTATCATAAGCCTCCTAGCCAAGAGTTGTTGTATTGTATATAAATTAAGATCATAATAAACTGATTGTATCATGGCAGAGTTTAGTGGTTTATCTTTCGTTTCCTCAGACATAGGTCGAGGGGATGGGGAGGAGAGGGTACCCAAAGGGCGCAGGGTACCACAAGACTCCACGTTGGGGGCCATTGTGATATCCCCAGGGTTGGGGCCTTGTGATACCCCGTGGACTGGGGGTATCATCTCTTCATCATCTACGCGATCATAGTTTGAGGAAATAAAAGATTGACCACAAACTCTTCCATAATAAAATCAGTTTATTATGATTTCAATTTATATTCAACAAAACAACACCAGTCTAGGAGGCTTATGTTCAGGAGTGATGAGATACGAACTGTAATTCTAACAAATAGCGCAATAAACGACCGAATCTACATTTATAGATGATTTCCTAACTTACTAGAATCCGCTCTAGTCTTAAGGCTTAATCTAAATTATCTTCCCGCTATTCCACGGAGAACAGCTACAGTCCTTATATCGTCAATATATTCTTCGATCCAAAATGATCCGGCTAAGGGATAATCTTCTGGTCTCGGACCCACTTAGAAATCAACTTCACTGGCACTATCAGACCGACTCATAGAACTCTTAGAATTCTCTTAGACTCTTCTCCTAGAACTTCACCTAGCACCTCTCGTGAATACTAAACGTTCCGATCTATACACTTCCCAATCTGCATAATCGCGTTCTCTTCTTGGGTTGGTTGGAAAGAATTGCCATTCTGGTTCCAAAGATATCCCAAGAGGATTATTAATAGAAGTACCGATAAAGCCCCGTCACACAGTGTTCTTGAAAACTTAATGATTTTTAGCAGATATAATCTTCAGAAAGGTTAAAAGAATTCTGAGAAAAGCATGCGATTTTTAAGTACAGATTGTTTCTATTTAATTGTAGACAAAGGGAGAAATGTAGCTACAAAGTCTTTTAAGTTCCTGTAAACCGATGGAGGGAAACACATAACAAATCTGCAATAACTGTCTCTTACTTGTTGATATTTTTATAATTTTTATACATGTTAGAAGCACAAATAAAATCAATACCCTAAAACCAAAATCCTCAATAACGCGTTTCTAGTTTATTGTGTTTTTGATATATTCATATTTTTTTTCTTTGGTTGAAACGTCCTAGCCACATTTATATAATTGAACGTACAACTGTTCAGTCTATATTATGTTTTCTTTTGTTTTCTGAACACTCGAGAATTTGCAATTTAAAGAATTATTTAGTATTATATGTGTAAAAGAATAATCACAAATCTCCTTCTACGCACCTGCTTCTCAATACAAGATTCTCATCAGCTGAAAGGGTTAGTATTTTAATCAAAGGTGCAATATTTTTCAGTTATACCTGTTTTACTCTTTAAAAATTCCTAAGAGCAAAAATATCAGTTTGTACAATGTAGAACTATTTCACAACGTTTTTAAATGAACAAAAATCGCTTCAACTGTAGTCATTGATATATAAACGCATATCTGTCTTCGCTAAACTGTGTTTTTCTAGAGAGTTTTCAACAAGAAAAATAAGTTTAAGAATTCAGTGTTCCAGAAATGCTTTTTAGAATAATAAATCCATCCTATTGTAATTTTCTTCATATTATACGTGTGGAATTTTGTAAAAGTTCTTCTGAGTGGACATCTTTAATAGGATTTAATAAATCGGTCAGAGTATATAATAAGAGTAATGAAATAAGTAAAAATGTAAATTACTAATAATTGATAATTATTGAAAATCCTATCAAAATCTTTGAAAGCAATGAATTGGCTACTTATTAACTGTAAGAGGAAATATTTGCATGCTTAAATCTAAAACTTTTCTTGTATTTTTCTGAAAATAATGTTTTTTTCATATAATTTAGTTTTGCTGAACGGAAAAGATTAATCTACTTAAAGAAGTTGGCGCTGTTCTATATTATTTTATATATTCAAAGAATTAAAATAAAGTTTCCTCAATATTGATCTCCTGTGGTGGAGCGAGAGTTGCCTTTAAATTGAGGGCATTACAAATCTTGAAAACTGAAACAGATCTCACCACAGGGATCTTTTCCTGTCGTTTCTTTTTTAAGATGGGTGCTTCTAGCATGGGGTTAAATGTAGCTCCAGGCCCAGTGCTATGCACATTTTATGTACCATCTCAGACCTCACTACAGGAACCATGTTCTTTCGCTCCAATTTTTGATGTTTATGTTTCAGTATAGAAATATTTTTTTCTTGAGCTGTAGCCAATTGAACCTTTATATCTAAGGCTAAGCAAAATTTATAAATAGCTTCAGATTGCACCAGTGGAAGTTGTTTTATGTTATTATTAATATTGTTGAAGTTGAAATTTTGATTGCCATTTCTTAGTTGCGTGCTATTTCTTACCTTTCTTTGGAAATAGGCTTTTGTCATTTCTATTACAAAAGCACAAAAGATGATTTCAAAGTACGAGAGGTCGTCACTTTGCATAAAAGCAATCAATCCGCAAGACAGTAAGAAGAAACATACTTCCAAAAGGTAAAGGATTTTCATAGCTGATTTTATTCGCACAGGGATGAAATATCTCAAAAAATAGTCAAAAATTGCCCAAGATTAAAAACGCCACTTTATTCGGAACAAATTATCTTAAACTGAAGAACGCGAGATACCTTCATTGTTACATTAGTATTGTTGGCGTTATATATTGTTTTATTGAAATAGATACAAAATACATTGTTGTGAAACATTTTTAAGGAATGATTTATATCAACAATGAAGAAAACTTCTGTTTAGTTCCTCATTGTTTCTAAACAGATTTATTAAAACTGATAATATATGTATGTATTATCAGATTTGTATGAATATATTTATCCGTTACCTAAAATTGATGCAGACAAATTTTAACTCGAACTAAGTTGAATTTTTAGATTTAGACTTACATATCATTAATAACAAATTATATAGCAATATTTTTAATGAAAAGGAAGCATTTAACTTTAATGTTATAAAGATCTCAAACATTAATAGTTTTTTACACGTATCTATATTTAGAAACATAATTTTAAATTTTTTGATGAGAAATAATAATTTAACTACACATAATATAGATAAGTTCAAGAACTTTCAGAAATTTATATTTAATTGCATACAGAATGTTTATTCCCTGGACTTTTTGAAAACATACTTAGATCAAAAATGTTTCTTTAAAATACTTTTAAGCTCATAAAATTGGCAATTAGTGACGGGTTCCATGATAGTCTTTCCAAAATGCACAGATCCATTCACAAATATTAGGGGTCCACATAGTCAGCTTGATAGTGGGCCAGCTGTGGAGAATATGTGCATCTCACACACATGTTACATTTTGTTATAAACATAAACCAACACTTACACGATTATATTTTAAAATTCTTAATGACCAATCAAAAAGCTGTTTGAATGCAATCTTGTTTGCACATCTGTATCAAATATTAAAAATTCAAGGTGAGAATTTGGAGCTTTTGGATTAATGTGCATTAATAGTGAAGTTGTGAGTAATATGGATGTGATTGTTGTAGGAGAGATGAAAAAATACCGTGAATTGAACACCACTTCTTCAATTTGATGTATTGTTAGATGCCTTTCGGTGAGTCTTTGGTGTTTCATGCAATACAATTTGTCAGGTATTTAGGATGTTTGTGTGCTGTTTTTCTGAGGTATTTCATTTGTGAATATACTAGGTTCTTAATTTGAACTTTTTCAAATTTTAGAGATTTTAGCATGATTTTTGTTTCCTTTTATACATTTTAAAAGATGTGTGCATTATTTTGATGTAAGTTTGGAGATTCAGCTGTACATGCACTTATAGTTGTTTTAGAATTTTAACATGTTTATGTCATAATAACTCTCTCAGAATGCGATGGCGAAAATCTTAATTTTAGGAATTAACTTTTAAAATTTGAAATTTTTTAGAATTTTGATTTTCTCGATTAGCCTGCCAAGCTGCAATAGTGGAAGGTTGGAAGTATCAAACTTGTTTCACCCCACTTATCAGTCCTAAGTCCGAGGTTGAACTTGGATATTTAATAAATTTTTAGTTTTTTTTGAAATCGTTAGTATTTTATTATTTTTTTATATTCGGCAATGATATTTTGAAATGGTATTTTGTATTCTAGGATTCTTATAATTTCAAATGTTTGTTAAGTACAGAATTGGGATCGATTTATATGCATTTATATATATATATATATATATATATATATATATATATATATATATATATATATATATTATATAAATTAATTTTTATATAATAGCTGTCCTAAGTCAGTAATGTTCATAACACTGCAGCATCCATTTTATATTTATTTTCTCGATTACTCTTTTGTCCTTCAATGTGTGATTTTCCTGCTGTCTATGTGTTTGTCGAATGTTATTGTTTGGATGTTATCTCTTGTTAGTAGAGAATTGGCCTATATATATATATATATATACTACATATATGAAAAACTTAATGTAAAATTACTTTTCTATTTGAGCATATTTGTCATACATTTTAATTCATCTCTCTCTCTGCATTTCTTCTCTTCTTTTTAAGAATTTTTTTCTTTACTAATCTCCTTTGATGTTTTTCTGCAGGAATATCTTGCCTTCCAATTAATTATACTCTTCGAGGTTTTCATTACCTGTATCTTACAATCACCAGGCTCGGAGCTAGAATAAAATCCATGGTTTTTATTTATTTATTGTATTATTGTATTATTTATATAAAATAATACAATTGCCACGTTTGTACTTAAAGACATGATAGAAGATTCACAATAAACAAGAACATGTCCCATTATTTACATTTTCATTGTAATATTATTGCTCAGTCACTTACTATACAATTCTAGATTTGATAAGATAAAAAATTCATCACTGTTATAAATACTGTACATTATCTGTAGGCAGCAGAGAGAATGTATTTGCTGCTGTTTGACATTCGAACTTACTTGTTCGGTTAGTTACGTCCCTGCTCTTATGTATTTGTTTTTTCATTTAGGGAAGTTGTAAATAAACTATTTCTGCTGCTCTTTTTTCCTTGTAAAATATTTTTATGATTTTTGGAAAAGCACAGACAGTACTTTGAAGTAATACTTGGACAAGATTTATTTTTATAAGTATTCCCAAACATGTAAAGAATAATGAAAAACGTTTTACACAATTTTTTTAGAACATCCATATTGTATTAAATACCCACTTTTAACCTGGGACCGGTCACGCCGAGCACAGAGTGCATGAAATCGGTAATTCTGGCAAAACTGTTTAATTGTTACCAATGGCCCTGACACTATCCTCCTGTTTGACAGTCTTAACGGGAACTAAGATATATTTGTCATATATCTACCTCTTTTTTGGGAGTGATAAACGTTTTTTTACAATCTTAAGGTACTTGTTTTGATTGAGTTCCCGGTGCGATAAGTTTTTTTCCAAAATATTTTCTGTGATCCTGCTACATCCCCCATGAGTTGTACGACTTATTGTGGTTTGGTAAATGAGCATGATGAGCAGGTAAATGTTTGTTAAATGAGCAGAATATATATATATATATATATATATATATATATATATATATACAAAGAAATGGGCATCTTTGATCCCTATTGAAGGAAGTTAAAACTGATATTAAAAAGGGATGAAACTGTTGAAATAATGCATATTAAAGTAAATTTGAGAAAAGCGATGAACATGAAAGAAAAATTTCAAGTGCTACTAAAACAACTCCATCAACTAAAATATGAAGCCATAAGTATCAGAAGACACGCTTTGCTTTGTCAAAAACAATGTGCTACAAAAGTTCAACATGCTATTTTGCTCCAAACATCAAAGGATACTAAATTACAAAACCCGAAATCAAAATATGACAGTTTTGCCTGCAAATAAAATTCCCGTAATGTTAGCTTAGGTGTAAAGTGTCTGTGGATTGCACTTTTTTAAGGTCACACAAATTTGAAATGATTTGAAAAAATTGAAAAGTCCTTGAAAGCAGTAAGTAAGCATATTTTCTCTTAATTAAATTATTCACTTGGAATTACGATTTTATTGTGTGTACCATAAAAATAATTGTATAAAAGGATTGGGGTGACTCAATAAACCCGCTC
>BMAV01010698.1:0-71820 GCA_019973955.1 Trichonephila inaurata madagascariensis | reverse complement strand
TAATATTCCATTAATTCCAATATTTTAAAAGGTATATATATAAGTTAACACAAGGGAATTTTCCCAATTACTATAAGAATACCAATCTATAAACTTTTTTAGATATCTTATTTCTATTATAAAAACCTTGAAATCTGAATACCACCACGATTATTCGATTGATTGAATATTAACGTCACTGTTCCTACCAGGGCTTTGGGCGACGGACCGAATTAACCATGGTCAGGGACGGGGACGACACCGAGCTGGCACCCTCTCCAACTACCCACCAAACCAATGGGAGGACGTTTCAGCTCTTGACAGATTTAACGTGCATCGCTGCCCCTACACGGAGGGTCTTAGTGGTACTGGGCTCGAACTCGTGACAAGGCAAGCCACAATCCGATACCTATACCACTCGGCTACCGCGGTCACCCACGATTATCCGAAGTAAAGTGAGTCATTTATTAATAACTATTTAAATATTTTTATTATTGTATCTGGAAACTCTTCTTTGTGACCTCAATAGCCTATTGGTCATATTCAGGAACTAGAGGCAGGCGTCATGAGTTCGAGCCTAATGCCGTTGAATCCTCGCCGTGTAGAGGGGGCCGATGCACGTTCAATGTATCTAGGATCAAACGTCCTCTCGTTTGTGCAGTCGCATCGTGGTTGACTTGTCCCGCGAGTTCGAGCCCAGTGCCACTAAAGACTCGCCATGTAGGGGAGCGATGCACGTTAAAACTGTCGAGAGCTCAAACGTCTTCCCGTTGGTGTGGTGTGGTAATTAGGAGAAGGGGGTGCCAGCTCAGGTGTCGCCCTCGTCAGTTGACCATGGTTCAAAATCACGAGGTCCGTCACCAAAAGCCCTCGAGTAACTGAACAGTGCGACGTTAGAATTCAATCACTCTCTCACTCATTTGTGCGGTAGGGAAGTTAGAGAGGGTTGTACCAGCTAAGGTGTTGCCCTCGTCACCTTATGATGAAGTGATTCTGAAGGTCCAGAAATATATATACTTAAAAAATAGGGAGAAAAAAATTGAGTCACAAGAAAAAAATTTCGTTAGATAGAAAATGTACTTCGCTATAGGGAGGTTATTTTATGAAGAAAATCCTGAAATGTTCTTGGTTCTAGAAAACATTTCGCTACATAAAATTATTCGCAATATAGAGGTTTGACAGTACTTATTTGCTACAACGAACATTCATTCGATATCATTCTGTCAATTTTTTGCTGGAACTGCTGAATCGACATCTCTTACCCCTCACTCCAGTGATAAATTCCTTGAGCAAATAAAAAGTTGTTAACCAACCCAAATGATTTCCGCCGAGATGGGTCATTGAACGTTTTTCACGATCCCAATGGTTGTGAATGCTATGGTATTACACACTACCCAAATAGATTGAGCATTCATTTACGACTCTTGCCTCTTGTGGACTATATCCATTATGTCAAAAAATGCTTACTATATGATCTGGATTTCTTGCTTAATTATTAGAAGGGTTGCATGTCTAAGAGAATGTAGTCTTAAAAAACCATGTAATAATACTTTTTAAAATGTTAAAAGTAATAGAAAAATTTTTTTGGAATAAATATTTTTAAAGCTTAAAAATAACATAATAATAAACTAACAATAGCAAATTACAGTCAGACCTCTATATAACAAAGTCGCTAAATCCCGAAAAAAAAATTTTTATAGGGAAAAATTCGTTATATAAGTATCTTTCAATTTTCTTTATAAACCACCTAAAAAAAATTTTTAAAATTCATAAACATTTTATATAAAAAAAAAGAAATTATTGACCCCTTTTTTGAAAATTAAATATATATTTATTTGATATATCTTATCTATCAAAAAAAAATGTAATAAAAAAAAGATAAAAAAACAAAAGGAAAGTTTCTTGGCCCTTTACCCTTTTTAAATGAAAATTAAATTTTTTTCTTTGATGCTCAAACACTTGCATTTGACATTTTCGATCTTCGAAACGAAGTTCCCAACACGACTGTTGAATACACAAATGAAGGGAGACTGTTCGGCCGGAGAAGACAAACCCACTGGGGGGTGAAAGGGGTTATCAAAGATGTTCAGTAAAGTGGACAATGGGGGTTTAATTTTTTTGAATGAAATTTAAATTTTTTTGCTCTTTGGGGGAAAAAGCATCTAATAAAACCAGTTTAAAAAATTTTTAACCTCCCTAAATTGTTTTAAAAAGAAAAAGAACTTTTAAATGTTTTTTAAAAAAAAAGGGGGAAAAAAGCTGAATCCAAAAAAAAGTTCGTAAATGAAAATGTACTTGCTATTGGGGTTTTTTTACGAAAAAAAAATCGTGAAATTTTTTTGGTTCCCGGGAAAAAATTCGCTATATATCACAATATAGAGGTTCGTAATTTTAGGTCGGGGGTGTATTTTTGAGCTACTTTTTTTCCAGAAATGTATTTTTCCCCTTTTTACCCAAGAAAAAAGCTTTTTGGTAAATAAAACTCCTGGGGGAAGGGGTTTTTTAAAAAACCAAAATGGAAAATTTTTTTATGATATTTAATTGTCATTTAGTTTAAAAAAATTTTACGTATAATTTTTGTTTTGGGACACAAAAAACTTTATTTCAATAAAAATTTGTAAAAAAAAATTAACTTAAAAGAAATTTTTTTTAAAAATTTTTCCCCCCTTTTTGTAAAAACCCGTTTTCTATTAAAATTATTTTGCCTTATATGCTCGGGACCGCGGGTAAAAAAGATTAAACCCACTTTTTTAAAAAATTATTTTCAGAGTTAAAACACATTGAAATATAAATTATCGGCGTTTTTTTTTTAAAATGTCTCCCTCTGTTTTTAAAAACATGAAAAAAACCCAATTTAAGTAAATATTTAAAAAATTTTAAGTTTAAACCTCTGTAGAGAGGGTCCGACCTATATAAAACAAAAAATTATTATAATAGAATCATTTTTAAAAAGGGGTTTTTTAAAAGGGGTCATTCTACGTTTTTTTTTGTCAAAATATTTTCCCCAAAATAATTTTTTATTGTAATACTTTTTTTTAAAACAATTTTATATCATTTACATTTTCTAATCTAAGTGACACTAAAAAATCATGAAAAATCCATTTTACCCTTTGGAAAATCGCGGTTCCGAAACCCGTCGGATACCTTAAATTTGAATAGCTATAAAAAAAAGGAAAAAAATTTCATATCGGGGATTTTTGTTTCCGTCGTTTTTTTTTTCCAAAACTATAAAAAAAGGGTCTTAATATTAAAAATTATTTTTTTAAAAAACTTTTATTGGTATTTAAAATTTACAGATAAGGTAGATTTTTGGGTTTCCCAAAAAACCACTTAACCAGAAAGGGAAACCCTTCGGTTGATGATAAAATCATTCATTAGGCAAGCAAAGCTAGTTTTAAAGATTAAATAAAAGATTAAGATAAATTTAGAAATACGTAAAATTTACTTAAGCTTGTTTTTGTATTGTTATATTTAGTGCTAATTCGAGATTGGGGTTTGATTTATTTACAACTGGCCATAATTAAACCTTTTTCTCCAATCTAAGTTTTAATTTGTACGCATATATTTTAAGAACTTATTAAAATTGTTGTCATATTCTGATTTAGAATATTTAACTTGGAAAGAAAAAGAGGAAATTATGAATCAAAATGATTGTATTTCTAATGATTCAAATGAAGGAAATTCTGAAGTTACAGTTTTGCCTGATGAGGTTGATATATTTGTTGAAAATGAACATGAGATGGTTATAAATGACATCGCAGAGGCATAACACCAGATACTATAAAGAGCACCTGTGAAGTAAAAACTGGACCACAACTTTTTACCGATGCTCAATATGATAGAATCGGACATTTCTCTTGATTTATGGTACACAAATTTGCATCAAAATGTAGATAGAAAAGTTACAAATTTAAAACTCATTTTTTTTTTTTGCTAAATGCAATTGTTGTTTTACTTATAAAAAATAATTATTTTTAAAATTTCTTTTGAAAACTTAATTATTAAGGTTTTTTTATTCCATTTTCAAAGAAGATTTATTACAATAAATGCAATTTGAAAATAACTGGATAATTTTACCTCTTGCAGTTAATACCCGAAATGCACATATGTAACCCCTCAACGTTACAAAACTATATATAAAACAATGTGTGTGTGTGTGTGTGTGTGTGTGTGTGTGTGTGTGTGTGTGTGTGTGTGTGTGTGTGTGTGTGTGTGTGTGTGTGTGTGTGTGTGTGTGTGTGTGTGTGTGTGTGTGTGTGTGTGTGTGTGTGTGTGTGTGTGTGTTGTGTGTGTGCTTAAAATCAGGATTATTGTTACCTACAATACTGATTTATGAAACATAAACTTGTTGAAAAATAATACTTTAAATAGGATTTGTTAATAATTTATCATTCATCCCATTTAGTAGAGACTATTTCCAACTAAATCTGAAGCAATTTCGGAATTTGATCATTCCATTCGAATCGCACGTGAACCTTCGGACGGGATTAGTGAATAACGGAGATATTGATCGAAGATGACATTTACAGTTGGTCTATGTCTAATAATGTTGATCCATATAAATATGGCAGATTAAACCAGACATTTAATACGTTTTCACTTGCAGTTCAATACTACAAATCATCTGTATCATTAAACCACCTCTCTATATTTAAGGATTTGAGTGTCATGGCATTATATTCGAATATTTAAGGAACTTTCCATTTCAGATCCTTACGACAGTGCTTCTCAAACATTCTATATACGCGACCTATTATTCCATCAGAATTTTCATCGCCCCCCCCCCTTCTCCATACAATAACAATGTGTTGCTTAGTAATAATTTATAATACTTTGATGCTAAAACTACAATACGAACCTAATTTTTAACCGTACAAAGAATTAAGATAAGTATTAAATTTTATGTATTGTAAGCCCATTGAAAAGATCACTAAGTAATTATTAAACTTATTTTTAACTAGTATTGATATTTAGTATCAAATATATTGTCCGTACTGATACATTTATATGTATACTATATCAGAGTAAATGTGTATTTTTTTATTATATCAGAATACATTTTGTTTCCTTTTAGTTAATTCATAATTTTTTAATAATCTTTTATTTTCGACTTTCCTATACACTCGCGCCCCCCTTGTAGGGATACCCATAGTTTGAGAAGCTCTGCCTACGATATCACCATCAGATTATTGTTCACATATATTTTGTATTTATTTTAGAAGTAATTTATCAATATAATAAATTTAAGAAAAAATCAAGGCTCAATATTGAAGCAATAAATTGGAAATTGGATAATACAATCTTTTCAAAGCGAATTATTTTGGGGGAAATCCTTATTTTGCTCTATCATTTACATAAAATCTCATTCTATTATATATAATTTAAGCATTGAATTTAATTATTTTGACTCTTTTTAATGGTATAAAATTTTAAGGGTGAATATTTTTCTCATTAAATTTTATATTTTTAAAGCAAAAATTTAAAACTTCTAAGCATTAAACAATTAATGTAATGCTTTCATTCTGATTGAAGTCCATCGTCTAACTTTAAGCTCTTTTGATGCAACTTTCGATTAAAAATTATTATTAATATAGTTAATTAATTTCATTGCTGTCTTTCAAACTAAAATTGGAAACACAAATGTTTTAACAGAAAGAGTGTACAATTTAAAAACGTTTCCTCTTAAAAATTATTTGCAACTTTTTTGAGAATATATTTACTTATTTATTTATGTACATAAATATTTTTATCAGCTGAGAAAATATAACACAATGTGTTTCATAGTATTCTTTCATTTATATAAGCTTCAATTTTAAAAATTTAAAACAAATTTTTGAAATTTCCAAATGCTAGAGTATCTGACGAATCACTCTGTTTTCTTCATCAAAACCATTTTAAAAATTTTATTAATAAAGATTATAGAAGTATAGTTTATAATACTAATTTGAACAAAAGAAATGCGTTATGTGGTAATTATTTTTTTTAATTAACAAGCAGTAATATAAATGAATTCACTTTATTGCGAATCAAAAAATACTTCAAGTTAAAAAAAATTCGTATAAAGCTTAATTGAAGGAATTCTTTTAGAGTTATTAATAGTTATGATAATTTTTATTCGTATTAATCGTTAACTTTGCCACTGATCTTTAACAATAAAAAAGCATGCAATATTAGTAATTATTCATTGAATTGTTATACTTAAGGTGACTGCCTACTTTCGGACACAATTTTTTTGTAAAATAAATATTTGAAACAAAATGAGTGTTTTTAGGAAGACAAATAAAAAAATATGTAAATACAAAAATTTTAAATAAATATTGTACTTTTAGAAAAATTGGTTGTTTTCAATAAAATTTTACCAAATTTTTACTAAAACGGGTAACACTGTATGAAAATATCTAATACAACTATCATAATTTTCTTTATAAACAACATATATATTACAGTGCTCTTCAAAATGAACCAAAATCTAAGAGAAATATTAAAATACAAAAAAATTACAGACACTTATACATAATAATATGAAAGTTTTAATATTTTTTAAGTTTTTTCTTTATAAAAACTACCCTAAATGAAAAAATATTTAACCTGCAACAAACTTTTGGTCGACTTTATGAAAAATAGTATAATAAACATTCCCACAAAATTTCAAACGTTATCCGGTTTGATTCTTAAGATATCATGTATCTGGTAAAGGGTTTCTTTCAAAACATAATTTTGAGAAAAACTCATTTAAAGTTTTATCTTACTGCCCTTTTGCATAGAGTGATGTTTTTTAAAATTACTATAACTTTATTTCTATTTCGCGTAAAGGAGACAGAAAAACTGTTTTTGAAAGAAAAACGTTACCACTATAATATTTTGAAATGAAAAAAATGGCTTATGTAGACGAACAACGACATTTTCAAGGTAAGCAGTCACTTT
This sequence comes from Trichonephila inaurata madagascariensis, assembly GCA_019973955.1. Classification (NCBI taxonomy): domain Eukaryota; kingdom Metazoa; phylum Arthropoda; class Arachnida; order Araneae; family Nephilidae; genus Trichonephila; species Trichonephila inaurata. The sequence continues at coordinate 64,917 of BMAV01010698.1, read as the reverse complement.
AAAAATATTTAATTCTTAGCTGTTGGGGAACAATTCAAAGTTTTCAAAATTAAAACTATTTTTTTGAAAATTATTTTTACAACAAATTTTTTTACATCAGCCTGTTTTCTCTCGAAACTTTAAGCAGCAACTATATGTATATAAGGATATAAAAATTTCAATTAATTATGTTCAGACTTTTAAAACTCGTGAAGTAAAAAAAAGACATAAGGATTAATTAAACAATTCAGCAAATGATTAACTAAACCATTAAACAAATGATTTAGAAAATATCTTTTCGCATTTGATTATCAGAATGAGCAAAAATTTTATGGTGAACAATTTTTTTATGGAATATACAAAGTAAAAAAATGCATTTGAATTTTATTCTGAAACACATTCATTAGTAACATTCTGGAAAGCTGTGAGCTGAAGAAAATAAAATAAAATAATCAATTAAAGTGTTTTTAAGAGCTTGTTAAGGTAATAGTTATGTTCAGACATTAATTTTAAAATATTTTTTAAATATTTATATCCGCTCAAGAAATTTATGTATATTTAGATTTGGAATTGAAAAATATTGTTCATTATAATAGAACTCATATAAAAATGTTGAAACGAAATTAGTTTGAAGTAAACGAAGAATGTCTTTAAAATGGCTTAAAATTTTGTTCGTCAAGAAAAATAAGAACTCTAAGAATTACCTATATATATATTTATAATTCTTTAATCCTGTGTATTATTTGGAGAGATATTTTCTATTTTCGAGTTTCCTATAAAGAAGGGAAAATAATACTTCTCAGCTTTTATCAGATAAGTTGTGAAAAGGGACCCCTCGGGTGACCTTCTCTTTGATTATTCTCGTGAGCTAGAGGTGTATGATTTTCAAAAGGAACGGACATGTTTATATTCTTAATAGGTTTTTTTAAAAGAACTAAAACCCCAAAACCCCATTAACAGATTAAAAATGTTTAACGTAAAATTAGGTGAACAAATACAAAATACCAAGAAATACCAAATTTAAACCCTTTTACTGGGACCACCCATCAAAAATTCCAAAACCCACCTAATCTCAATTTAATAATAACACGTCCCAAATTAAATAGTCAATCTTCCCTTTAATCCAATCAAGTCCGTTTTCTAGGGTGGGGGCCACGCGTTTTAAAGGGTTATGCACCTTGACCTAATGGTTTTACCTTGGGAAAAACCCCCGTTCCCCGTCCTTTCAAAATTTAATCAATCCCCCACAAAACCCTTTCCCCCCCAAAATTTTCCCCTTTTCCCTTAAAAAAATTTTGTTATTTAAAAAACTACCCAATTTGCTTTTAAAACTTCACGTTTCCCTTTGGGTTTTGGGTTGGAAAAGGGTTGCCATTAATTTTGGGCCCCCAAAAAAGAAAATTCCAAAAGGACATTTTAAAAAAAGACGTGTAAAGGCCCTCAAAAAAGTTATTGATGTTTGATGTTTGCATTTTGTTTTAATTTTTGTTGGATATATGCTAAATGTTGAGGAAACACTGTATGTTGCCAAATTTCTACATGTAACTTTTTTCGAATTAAATATTCAATATTATTACCAGGATATATTTTTTATGCAACAATGAACATTGCTATAGAACATTTTGCGTAATGAACATTGCTATAGAAAACAATTTTTTTTAACTCAAAAGAGAAATCATGCATTTTTTCGGAGTAATTTTCCAGTAAACATGAAAAATCAAAAATGTCAACTTCGGCAATTTTATCAAGAAGATAAATAATTATCTGTAACATAAAAAAAACATACATTTAAAAAACAGTCCATAATTTCGAGCATGAAAAGGTCAAAACCATTCCCCCCAGAAGCCTCGAAAGAACTAATAAAAAACAATTTGTCAAAGCATCTAAATGCCACCTACAAGTTCCTAATATCTAGAATAAATAAACATTGTTTTACGTATGAAACATTTATACAAATCGAACAGCCAGATAAGGTCAAAAATACAATGCCTCGAGGATAATTGATACTTTGTCTGTAACAGAAATGTAACAAGGAGCGGAGGTGTTAGAACAAATGAAAGATAGTTCACTCTATCATTAAGTAACTCCCACTCGTTTTTTGATGTTACAGAAGATTAATATTGTTCATGTTCATTCTTTTCCCATTTATCGATAGGTTAAAAAAGTTTCGCAAAGAGAGAAACATATGAAACAAACATAACAGCAACAGAAGCTTCAGGGGATAGGCTCTAGAACAAATGAAAAATAATTGAATTTATCGATGAGGAATTTCTACTCGTCTTTTGGCGTAATGAGAAATTAATAATGCACTTTTTCATTCTTTTCCAATTCATCGACTGATTGTAAAAGTTTCGTAGAAAGAGAATTACATAAATGAATCTAACAAAATAGCAAAAGAAGTTTTAAGGAAGTAGAACATTCATTTTTCATTTTTTAAACACAGTATCAGTATTAACTTATGCATGTGAAACTTAGCCCATGCTTTGAACAGATGAGATCATGATAAGTATCTACGAAAGGAAGATTTTAAGATTTGTTTTTCAAGCAATTCAGGAAAATGGAATGTGGCAAAGAAGATCAAATTTAGAGCTCTATTACTCATATAAAGAATCTGACATAGTTAACTTCATCAAAATATAACGAATTAAATGAGCAGGTTACCTTATCAGAATGGACGAAGCCCGCATCACTAAAAAAATCTTCAACGCCCAACCATTTGGCACACGAAGATGGGGAAGGCCAAATCTAAGATGGATTGATGGCCTAGAAAACAATTCTTCTAGTTTTGAGGACTAGGAATTGGAGAACACTAGCAGGAAGAAGGCTGGCCTAGAAAAGAACAAGGCCTTCTCTGGACTTTCTAGCCACTGAGGAAGGAAGAAATGAATTACACACATTATAAATACAAACCCTCATCTATACGTGGCGGGGCACAAAAGAAAAGAGACTGGCCAATAAATAATTCTGCATACAGAATCAGCTCTCCGTGACATTATCACCTTCAAAGTAATTCCCTTCAGCATTCACACACTTCTTCATTCGGTGCTGCCATTGCTGGTAACAGTTCTGGAACGAGGTTTTTAGAGAGCCCTTCAGGAGGCTTTCCGTTTTTGCTTGAACCTCTTCAACTGAAGCAAAATGGGTTTCCTTTATTCAAGATTTAACTGTAGGAAATTAAAAAAAAAAGTGTGTGTGTGTTTATGTACGCACGTAAGAAGTTATACTTCTTTGGCGTAACAAGATTAAAATCTTTCTAAAAATCTTTAGCATGGCAAACTGGTCCAAGGACGAGTTGAACGATACTAAACTTCAGTCAATCGGACCAGCCAAACCTGAGATAATCACGATTTAAATAAATATAAACACCCCCGCAATGGAACAATAGGACAAATAATATGGGGAGGGGTCGAAGGCAGGAATGATCTGTCCTGTTCTGCATATTTCTAGACAAAGCATTTTCGTATCCGTTCCTACAGAACGCAAAGAAAGGTTCGCTGACGCGGGGGTATAGCTCAGTGGTAGAGCATTCGACCGCAGATTCAGTGGTCCCCGGTTCAAACCCGGGAGTCTTCTTCAGGGAAGTGAGAGAGAAGAGGAAAATATTTTTTGAGAATTTCGAAGGCAGCAATGATCTGTCCCGTTCTGTATATTTCTAGACAAAGTATTTTCGTATACGTTCCTACGGAACACAAAGCAAAGGTTCGCTGACGCGGGTGTATAGCTCAGTGGTAGAGCATTCGGCTGGAGATCGAGAGGTCTCCGGTTCAAACCCTTCTTCAGGGAAGTGAAGAGAAATATTTTTCTGAGAATTTCGAAGGCAGGAATGATTTGTCCCGTTCTGTATATTTCTAGACAAAGGATTTTCGCATCCGTGACGGTGTGCGTCACATCCGTGACGGGGTGCGCACGCATTGAAAAAATTTACCCTCATCCTATTTCTCGAACGCCCCGAAAGAAGTATAACTTCAAAAAAAATCGCACGAAGCCAAATCAGGTGAATTAGGAGAATACCCCATCACAGTAATGTGTTTTTTCTTGTCAGAAACTGCTTAAAAAATAGAACCGTATGAGTGGGTGTATAGTTTTGGTGCAACAGCCATCCATCACTTCCCAATTCTAACCTTTTTCTTCCTAATTTTTTCTTCAAGTCTTTTTAGTACTTCAATGTAGAAGTGTTAATTAATATTCTGACCACTGATGTGAGTGGGAACCCACTCATATAATGAATTTTGACAATGTTTTGTTCTGTAATCATTGACCCCTTAGGCTCCCAGCACGTTCGCCATCTTCCCCACTGTCCTATATGGGGCCGAAATAAAAAGTGATACCAGCTCCTGGGGAATTAACTAGGTCTGCAAAGGTAAATATACCAATACGCAGCCCCATTAGAGAGAAATATTTGAAATGTTTTCGTGGCTGATTTTTTAAGTTCCACAAGAAGCTGTGACGGGCTCACGCGTCTTTTCTTTAACATAACCTCTGGGTTCTTTGGTGGCCAAGATTAATGGCAACTATTTTCCAACCAAAACCCAAGAAGCGAAATGGGAACAAGAAATGCAAATAATAAGAGAAGTTTCAGTAAGTGGGATGGCAATTTGGGGAATGTTATGTTTGAAGAGATACAAGCGTGAATTGACAGCCAATCGTGAAGTTACCTGGAAGGTAAACCAGTCATACAAGGTGCATACCATTGCACGCGCTCCCAGACGTTTCCACATAAAGATTGAAACTAAGTTTGGATGAAGGCAGGACTGGTTATTTGATATTAAGGCTTGTAATGTTATTAGAAGTGAGAGTAGGTGGATAAAATAATTATAACTTAGAGAAAGTGGTCTAAATTACGTGATTCGGTTTAACTATCACTGTGTGTTGTTCACACATTTTAGATTCTCGCTTATTTAAATTTATCTAAATTGTTAGACATTTAAGTTCTATTCTTAATAAAGATATATAGAAGAAATCAAAAATGTCTATTCCTTTTGAAAACCCTACACCTCTAGCTCACGCTGACAATCAAAGATACGGTCACCAAAGGGGGGCGGTATCACAAAGCTTAAATATTGATTCAACATTTTTCCGGTAAAATACAGTTGCGCGTTGTCACTCAATGACGCAGTACTCCCAACTGGCGAGATAGATTAAGGAGAAATGGCCGCATGGATAGAGGAGGTGCTTGGGACGACGTCAGTTGTTGCCAACTCCTCTCTTTTTTTCAAACTACACTACTTAGTATCGTTTTTATTCGTGTCACACCTTGTATGTTTCTGTTAAAACTAGGAAGCCATCAATGTGCAAATTACCTTGCTAATCTTCAGATTAACTGATTTTCTCCGTTAAAGTTCGGAATCAAAGGTTTCTCCCCATTTTAACCTAGTAATCCTCGCATTAGCACTTTCCGTTGACTCATACCAGAATAATTTATCCTAAGCATTTAAAAACAGAGTAGTAGAGACAGTAATTGTATTCGATAAAAGACTCTTTGAATTAATTTATCATAAATGTAATAACGACAACCAGTATGTTCTGGAAAATAATATGTTAAAAAGTTCCGTTTTAAACCGTTTGATTCATTGTGGAACTTTTCAATTGATTGATAATTAGTTCCATCAACTAATGTGTTGATTGTTCGATTATATTACCTTGATTCTATAGGTGTTACAAAAAAGAATAAAGATAATTTTTAATAGTACAGAAACGTAGCTATTGTTCAACCAAAGATCTTATTTTCACTTTAACGAGTGCCTAATAGGTAATATGCAGATAAGCTAGGTAACTTGCAGATTAATTAAGTAATTTTAGACAGGAAATAATTTTCCAAAATTCGATGGTTCACCTTTGTTAATGGGCAGATCACCTAGTTAACCTGCAGATTAACCGATGTGTGCACTTTAACGGTAACATATGTATATGGGGAAACGGTTTTTTCAAAGTCAATAACAGGGGCATTGTTTGTTCAAACATTAGTATCATAATTTAGCAAATGTATTGACATTATAAAGTTCTGCAGTTACCATGCAAAATTGGAACAAAAAATTGAACAGGTAACTACAAAAACAATACAATAAAAGTAAAAAGCTAAATTTCTTGAAAACTATCGCTTAGAGTCAAAACATAGAAGAAACCCTGGGTAGTATATTCAACCTAATAACAAAAAATACATCAAACTTAAGGCTGTGATGAAGGGATATATTAAAAAAAGAACTTGAAATTCCCTGTTTTAACAAAATTCTATTAGATTGTCAAGTATGAAATGGAGCAAAGTTCGTGTTATTTATTTCAATTGCACATAACCTCATTTAGGCATAATTTGTTTTTCGTGTGAATGGTACATCTTTTCCTCTTTTACTGCGTATTTCAGTTTGAAAAAAATTAACAAATCATCTTAAAATCTTAGTTTTTATTGGAAAACTCGAATTCAATTATGTGCATTTTTTGCTCCACTTCATACTTGACATCCTAGTATATTCTCAACAAAGTATCCTACCAATTGAAATCTATCTATTATTTCAAAATCAATTTATCAGTAAAAACATGTAAACATCGCAAGCAAAAAAATCAAGAGAATATTAATCTACTTATAAAGAATATTTACAAAAATTTACATTTTTCGGTAAATTATACATTGAACAATGGTATAAAAAGGTAAAATATGCGTGAAATTTACTTTAAAAAACTTTTTTTAATGGTTTATAAAGAATGTAAAAATCTACACACAAGGTGTCTTAAGAGACAATTTTACCAAAGAAAGTAGGCTATTCATTCATTTATATCAGAACACAAGTAACAAAATGACATTGTCTCTTATGACACATCGAAATAAAAAAAAATTGAGTATTCTGATGCGAAATCTCTGTTTGTTTTTTAATTGTGAAAAAATAAAGAAATGCTGCATGCATTAAAAACACATCCCTGAGGGAATTTTCATGTACATTAGAAATAGAAAAGGCAACTACTGGTCCTTCCAAAATTCTTCCAAAGACTTTTATTAAGATGAACATATTCAAAGTTACATTATCTAGAGTTAAACCTTAAGGCTGTTTTCGCCATATGTACGAGAAGGTGAACTTGACGCGGAGCACATTTTCACATAGAAAAATGCTGAATTTTATAAAAATTTCTGGCATTGTAACTCACGTATTTGTTTATAATATAGTGTTTTTAAAATTTCAAAATATTTCATAAATAATTAGTATTTCTTCTTTTAACATGTAAAGGGATAGCTCAGTTAGTATTACGGTATAGGAAAAAAAATGCAAAACACATTTTATAAAAGAAAAAATGTGTCAAAACTCGGATAAAAATAAGTAGCGTGATAAAATAAGTGTTTCTCTACAGGACAGTGAAGCCAGAATATAATATTAACATTTGAGTACTTTTATATCTGAAAAAATATTCCGAATTTGGTCCCTGTTCCTTAACATTAGCTGAAGGCAGCCTTAAGGCTGTTTTTGATATCATTCAAGAATAAAACTCAGGTTCGAGATATTTAGCTTAAAATAAGACACTCAGATTCGCGCGAGATATTTGCAGTACAGGAGAAAATCGCATTAGCTTAAAGTAAGACGGGAATATATTATATTTATTTTTTAGGGTAATAACTCATTAAAGAACATGTTTTGTGCCACTAAACTTTTTAACCTTGTTATCCGTTTCCTCAGACAAAACAAAAGACACTCTCATAACAAAAGAAAAATATTTTAACAAAAACTATTTCTTCTCCTTTCAGTGGATGCCTTGCGTGAAAATCTAACTACCTAAGCCATTAATACTCGCACAAATTCTCCAGTCCCTTTATTTAATGTAAAGATCTTCTGCTTTGACAAATTGTCTCTCATCTCATTCTTTAAAGGAAGGTGTCGACTGCATCCATTTCAAAGACTTAATTACGACTTCAACACTTCAGCAGAGAAAAGCTAGTAATTAGTATGACTAGCTAGTAATTAGTGTTGTGTACAAACCATAAATCTGTCTATTAGATTGTATGGTTTCCTTTGTTAAACTGATACTCAGTTTTCAATTATGAATTGTTATTAAATTAATTTTCTACTTCTTTCACGTAGTTAGAAAGATAATTGATATTATTAGTATAATAAAATATTTATACCATTATAAATAGTATAACAGTATACAGATAAAGGTATAGATTTTATAATGTATTATGGTACAGTTTGGATGTTAAATCCTTAGTATAGTGCCTTAATATGTACACTTTGTTCTATGTATTATTAGCATAGGCATTAGAAAAGATCCAAAAGATTTTGTTCCAAATTACAAAACTTTTTTTTTGTTGAAAAGTTATTCTGTTGTATGTAGATGAAGGGAAAAATACTGTGTTACGAATTTTGTGTAATAAATTTATAGAATAGTGTAAATAATTTATATCTGGATGTGCAATACATTTATGTAACTCTTTATTGCATTTCTTTTATGCTAAAATTGTAATATTCGCAAACAACGCCATTCCTTAGATTATAATGGCGATTCAATGGAAACTTGGCGAAATCTTGGCAATAGAATCAAGTTGGTATTCTCTTTGGTGACCATGTTGTCTATGGCGACCATTTTGGCGACTTGGCGAGCAAGTTGGTGACTTGGCGAGCAAGTTGGTGACTTGGCGAGCAAGTTGGCGACTTGGCGAGCAAGTTGGCGATCATTTTTTGCAAGTTCGTGACCCTATGGATTCTTTTGGAAATTAGACGAGAAATCTAATTATATCACGATCTGTGACGCAAGCGGATTTTTTTTCGAAATATCCATGAGGCCTATAAATAGGGAATCACTCGCAGAAACTGAGTTAGTGTTATTTTGACTAGAGATTAGTTTTGTTTTGACCGTTGAAGAGTAGTGCTGATTTTAACGTGAAAAGCCCCTAGGTTGCGGCTGTTGTGCTTGTGAATAACTTTTAACTTGCATTTTGACACAAATGTTGTGCCCAATGCGTAAAATGTTTGAAGGCCTTCTTAGATTTACTCAGAGAATTTGAGTACTCTATCATGTATTTCAAAGGTTGTTTTTCTACAATAAATTTCCATCGCTCTTGAAGAACTGCTTTGTTCTTTGAGACAGATTTGCATAAAATCCTCGAACACCGATCTACGTAACTATATGCTATAAAATTAATTTTTATGAGTTGCACTGCAATAAAGGAACTGAAGTTTAGGTATTTAAGACTTTTTTATGGAAAAAAGTCAAAGCATTTTTTGTCTTAGAATAACAGGTATTTTAGAACTTTTTTCACATTCATTGAGATGAGAGGATATCTACAAAATAGTTAGAAGAAACAAAACATTAAGAACATTCAATGACTTTTTTAGTATTAAATTTTTGAAAAAATGCTATTGTCGAAATGGCGGTGCACAACAAGCGAAAAACGGAAAAAGTCTTGAATTGAACTGACTTGATGGTGCGGAAAGAAAGAGTTGGGATTATGAAATGTTGCAATGTACCACTCATTGTACTCAGTTTATCAATAATATTTTTTTTTGGTTATTTATATTGTAGAAAAATATTTCTATTTTGAGTCTAGAGTCATCTAGCCAAAATTAAGTCTTTTTCCAATTTTTCGGAAATTTAATCTCTTTGTGACAATATTAAATATTGAAATTACTTTTTTAATTAATTTTCTCCTAACTTTCCTACCACAGAACCTCTTTTCCGCATAGGTTCTTTTGTAGTTATGTTTCTAACTATAAGTTTTTAAATATGTTTTTAATCTCAAAAAGAACTAGTTCTTGCAGGGAAAGTTTGTGGGTGTACTTTACTCCAGATATAAGACTTTTGTGGCAACCTCACCAGTTGTTCTTTATATTTTAAAGCTGCAATGCTACTCGGGTATTAATCTTTAAACCTATACATGTTATAAGTTTTTGGAATCAGCACTAGTGCTACTTTTTTTTTAAGATAAAAATTGAAAAATTGGTTTTTTAAGGTTATGAACGTCTTAGTTCCTTTAAAATCGACCTTCTTATTTTACCGTCAAGTTTTAAATCAAAGAAGTGTTTACAAAACCCTTTATCTACCGCATTATGATTTAATCTAGTTTTTTCATGCAATATCTCTTTTTGGACCACTACTTTGAAAATTAAGGGATATACATTAACAAAATACTCAACTTTGGGAAATTTAATTCGTTAGAGCTAATTAATAAATTAAAGATATTCAACTGTAAAATTAATTATACACACTGTCCACTTAAAATAAATAGTCAGATCATTTTTTAAGGTCTTTATTAACATAGAAAAAAAAAAAAGACACTTTTAAAAATTAACTATTTTTCTGAACAAAAATGACAATCTTCGCAATCATCTGAAAACGCCATTTCGGCTATAAAACAATTTGTCTTCCCCGCTAAAATACTCATCATAGAACCCGTGATGCTATTTATCTTAAAAGAGTGGATATCAAAGAATATCCCTGCTAGGTAGAAATAGAAAGCTTAAATAAACTTAAATTATATATATATATACACTGGTGTGCAAAACTTAAGCAACAGGTGGGTTTATTGCCATAACTTCACGAAAAATCATCTAAGAGACATGAAATTCTGAAATGAGGGAGAGTATAATGTACGTAAAGGATGACGAAAGCATCGGCGCTGAAAAAGGAATACAACGCATACGGTATGGAATCAAAAAACAAGCTTTATTGAACGCATAGTATCATGACTCATGATTGTCTATCCAACAGGAAGAACAACAAGTAGATGTTCCTTGATATGGTATATGCCCTCCCCTTACTACAATGGTTACTTTGCACCGTATCCGCATACTCAGAACCAGCTGGTGCAACATTTCTTGAGGTAGGAATGCCCATTCCTCAATCAACATTTGTTTGAGTTGTTGGTTGTACTCCAGATGATGTAAGCGTGTGGCAATACGTCTCCCCAAAGCATCCCACACATGTTCGATGGGATTTAAATCTGGGGAGCATGCTGGCCAATCCATTCGAGTGATATCTTCACTTTCCAGCAGCTCCTCAACAGCAAGAGTGCGATGTGGCCGTGCATTGTCATCCATAAAAATGAAGTCTGGGCCAAAGGCACCTCGGAAAAGATGCACATGGGGAAGAAGTACCTCCTTACAATAGCGATCCCCGGTTACAGATCCTCTGAAGAAAATGTGAAGCCCAGTTCCGCAGTTCAGCATAATGCCAACCCAGACAAGAACACCAGGACCACCGTAACGATGTCTTTCCTTGATGTTACTGGGATAAAACCGGGTCCCGATCTCTCTCCAAATCAAAACGCGTTGAGAATCGCTTCTGGTACTGAATCGATCTCATCCGTAAAGAGGAAGACTCCATTGATCAGTTGTCCAGTTTTGTGCTCTCTGGCCACTGTAAACGGTGGCTTCGTTGGCCATCTTTCAACGGGAGGCAGCGTTCAGGACGGCGGGTGAACACGCCCCCTTTGTGAAGGCGTCTGGCCACAGTAAACCGCTACACTTGTCGACCTGTTGCTGTACAGAGTTTCTTAGCAATGGCGCTTGCTGACTGCTGTTGACCTTTTTTCGCCTGCGGGATGATATATAGGTCATCCCCTGCAGTTGTCGTCCTCGGGCGGCCACACCAACCTTTCTAACAGCTGTACCTGTGGTTTGGAACGCTTGCCAAGCGCGCGAAACGACACTTTTGTTGATTCCGAACTGTGCAGCTGCACTGGTGACAATACGCCCCTCTTCCAGCTTTCCGATCATTCTTCCACGTGTGAAGTCGTCCAGGTGATTTCTTCTAGCCATATTTCACGAACGGACTCACTGGCACTTGCAGAGAATATGGTAAATTGCGTCTCCGTCCTTCATTTCATTCTACTGTTGAGCAGCGCGCGCCGACATCACGCGTTTTGCGTACGCTCACATCACTTCTGACGTTTTGTTCCTGATATTTGCATAGGCATGAATTTCTACTGACTTACGTGTTCCCTCTACTGATGTCCAGACCTCCTTTTCTGCAATTTCATGGCTATCTGCTAAATTTTTACATTGTTACTTAAGTTTTGCACACCAGTGTATATATATATATCCACTTCATGACATTGGCTATGTGTTGTTGTTTTTAAATAATTGCATTTTCATGTTCTTTGATCATCTACTTTTTTATAAATGATCATTTTTAACTAGTATTAATTGCAAAAAGAAGAAAAATCAAGGAAAATGTTAAAAATCTTTTCTTTCTGTCATGGCAGAAAATTTGGTTTTTTCTCCCCATAAAATGAAATATTGTATTTGTATGATAAAAATATGAGGAATAAGAACTGAAATTATGAAGTTATTAGTAAAGAATGTCTTAATTCAAAAATTTTACATGTACACATTTCAGAAAGAAAAAAATTACATTATCGTAATGCCTCAGAAATAGAACACCTTTTTTTTATTGTTATTATTAGACTTTTTATAAAACAGATTTTTTTTATTAAAAATCTTTTTTTGTCTTTTTATCTAGAAATAGGAATGGTCGGATTATTTTATTCGCTTGTTAACATTTTTCAATTGAAGGGTTTTCTAACTTCTAATTTTCCGAGGTACACAAATGATATATCAATCGGAAGATAATAACTTAATGAATATGACTAAAAAAATTTAAAAAACAATGCTTTGGTCATTTTGGGGGTACCGAGTTTTCTAAGTCTCACAAATACGTAATACTACATCCAGATTTTGCCTCGATATAATGTTTCAATTTCTTTCTCATGTTTTGAGTTTGTCTCATCAGATTTTTATAATTAGTGCAAACTGTGTTTCCCCGAATAAGATAATCCTCATTTCTGTCATTCTAATTAGCTTTCTTTCTGAGCATGGGATGATTGCATATAATTGAAAACCAAGGCACAATTTTTTAAAACCATCCCATTAAAGCTTCTTATCAAAGCTCAGCTTTAATGAACGGATTGAAAAGTTAGTGCTCTGTTTGACAAACTCTGTTTCCGCATCGAACTGGAATTAACTGACTCCTTAAACGCTTCACTAAGTCACTTTGACACACAAATAGATTAGAAAGATACTTTTTTTTTAATCTCTGCAAGTCTGTAAATTTTTTGGTTTGTAAGTAACAATATAACAAGGATTTTAATTCTCTTACTCTCTCTCTCTCTCTCTGTTCGTTCGGTTTTAAATTACAAAGAAATGTATAAAGGGAATAATAGCAATTATTTTCTTTATCTGTGTTTAATGTAAACAACTTAAATGAGAGTAAGCATTAGTAGAATCTTTAATTCAAATTAGTTTTATTGCGATATAAAAAAAAGTTTACACACACACTCTCTTCTATAGCGAAACTGAAATTCTGTAAAGGAATGCACTTAGCGATGGGAAAATAACATTAAAGGTAAAAGTAATACTTAATTGAAAATGATTAAAGAGAAACACAAAAGATGCGCTAGGGAATAGTTTATTCAGTATTTAATGGGGCTTACACAGGCAGCTATATACGCCTCTAAAGGCGAAATATGTTGCCAATGTGACTCTTAATAATATACTGATGATATATACTCCAGTATTTACGTATTATATCATCGATTAAATTTTCTCAGATCAAAAGACATCACAATCACCGTGATATACAGCTAATAATGGAAACCGTTTTCGCTCACACTCAAACACAGCAATAATGACGATGGCAGCATTTGGGCAGATTTTTTAAATTTACGATGTATTTTCGTTTGACGAAATGGTCGAAGGTATAATACGAACGTTCCGATGTTTCTTAGGGAGCCTAATTCTTTGTAGATATGAATTACTCTATACTGTGTGCCTTTAATTACCGGTGTACACCCCCCGTCCCATGAGTCCTCGCATGTTCGATGGGAGATAAATAGGTGATGCTGATGGCCAAGGAAGAACGTACCAATTAGACTATTGAGAATTCGTTTCTAAAAAATTTTAAAAGCCTACAAAAAATCCAAAAAACAACAAAAAGTTATGAGAGAAACTGTTAAATAATTTCAAAAAGGTTTTTCATTAAGAATATGTCGAAACCTAAGTCTGGGTTACCTTTGGATGTATTTTTCCAATTTTAAATAAAACTCTTTTCTATAAAACAAAATTTATTTTTTCCTGAAAAAGCCCCGAGTACACCCAGATTGAAGCAAAATAGATAACCCCCTTTAAATGGATGAGAGCTTGTTAAACTTCGTGGACCCGTGACAAACGTCCTTAAATTTTTTGGGAGGTTGGTTTGGCTATTAATTTTATTTTTGATAATCAAATGATTAAATTAAAAACATGAAATGGTTTTAATGAAATTTTTTTTAAAATTTCCTTTATTATATTTTAAATTTTACCATATTCTTTTTATCATTTTCAGTTTTTCGGCCCGGGAAAAACTCATTTATAACCCTTAAAACATGAGTTGTATTTATACGCCTCGACAAACCGAGGTCATGCAGCTCCAGAATATGGTCTAGTTTTGCAGTGGATATCTGCTTTTATTCAACTCATTGGCGTTTTAGAAGCATATATTAAGATCTTTCAATAGTTCCCATGCTACAATTTGTCGCTGATAGAATATACGGAAGGAGCCAATTATTGTTGAATTATTTATGCATGTTTTTTACCTTTATCTCTCTATTCAGCAATTTTCATTTACACTAGTTATCATAAATTAAGGAAAATTCTTAAAAATGACGATTGTCCCCTCTTTAAAGAACGCGCTCTATTGATTGTAAAATAAACTTTGTGTGCAACAATAACCTGAGAGGGAGGTATGGGGTGAGTGAAATTAAATAATAAAAGCCCACTCCTAGTGTTGTTTATTGTGTTGGATCAAAACAATGATAATTCAAAAGTTATGCATAGAATCTAATTAACCTTTTACCAATATAAACCAAATTAGGGAAAGGTCCAAAAAAAAAACATTTATTTTATGGTGTTAAAAATTTAAAATATGGAATAAAAAATTGGGTTCGTTTGGTAAAGGAAAGTATCTTCTGGGGAAGATTCTCCCGAGAAGCAATGCAGCAGCAGGTGTGTATGCTCTGTTTTGAAGTTTATTAATTTGAAGGAAAATTAACCTCCCTTTTTAAAACGTTAAAGCAGGATAGGGTCCAGGAGGGGGATTAAAGTAAAGTCCTCCAAAAGCGTCCCCAAACAACCGACCGGGTTAAGGTCCGGGGACGAGCGGGACTGGGGTTGAATGTTTCCTGCTCAAGATAAGCATCTACGATGTGAGCCCTGCGTGGTCTCGCTTTAATTTCATGTTGCACTAAAGCACCCCCTACTGTCCCTACATAAGAATGCATAAGCATCCAGGGTGTCATCTTTAGTGGCGTTTGCATTAACATTTCTACATTTCTTTAACATCGACCCAAAGAGATGCCATCCCAAACACAGACACTGCCTGATCCAGATGCATCTCTTTCGCAGATGTGTCATGGATTATAATTACATTCTATGTTCTCTTTCAAATGAAAAACTACCTACCATTACTTTCGAGGCTAAACCTGGACTCATCCGTAAAGGGAACAACCTTCCATTGTTCACGCATCCAGAGGGCAGTATGAACCTCCTGGATGTCGAATCCGTGTTTAGAAATTGTTGCCAAAGTCGATGAATCGCAGACGGACTGACATTTATCTGTGACGGGCTCACGCGTTTTTTCATTAACATGTCCTTTTGGGTTCTTGGGGCCAGAATAAATGGCAATTCTTTCCAACCAACCCGAGAAGTAAAACGTGAACGAAAGATGCAAATTAGGAAGCTTTTAAATAACAGAAGTTTAGAGTAATCAATGTGGCATTTGGAGAGTGTTTTGATAGTCCGTGTTGCAAGTGTGAAGAGTATTTCGAGAAGTTAAGTGACAGTCCAGAGAGGTTACCCGTGACAGAGAGCCTTTAGTCAAGGTGGGACAATTCCACGCCAGTGAACCGCAACATCAGTTAGGATCCGGTAGATTGCTGCTTCGTTGGACAGTAAGGTAGGAGTTTCCATTTTAATATTCGGATCTGTGTTTATATTGAAATTGAGCTTAGGCGAGTTAGTTATTGATAGTGGTCCGGGTTACGTTATTTCGGTATTATATATTGTGTGTTTCGCCACCGTAGATTCTCTCACATATCATATTATCCTAATCTGTTATTGGTTTAAGTTAAGATCTTAATAAAGTCATATTAAGATCATGGCAGCTTCTAGTTCTTCATTTATTCCTACACCTCTAGCTCACGCTGATAATCTAGGAGAAGGGCACCCGAGGGGGGAGCCCTTACACTTTGTATCTACCACACTTCTATCAGACTTTGTCCTGCCTCTTGTTTCTTAATAGCTCGTTAATCGTAGTTCTTAGTTCAAATGATGGCTGGAAGTCATTGTTAAATTTCGCTATACAAGATTTATATTATCAGACATGCAGCAACAATTGCTGCTTGCTATGAGACATCTTTATGCTCCTCGTAAATGAGGCATTCCGACTATATCACCACTATTTTGCATAATGATGTAATATCATTCAGAGAGTTACTTTTTTTGAAAACATATTAAAATTTTATCGGGATTGCCTTATTTTGGGATCAGTTAGCGCTATTTTGTGATGTTTCCTTAATTTATGCTAACCTATGTTGTTATACGCAATAATTCATAGTGTTGCAATCTCCTTCCGGTGGAGTTAAAATGCACTCATACTAGAAATATTCAAAAAAAATTATATTATATATCTGGAAAAGTCAAACTATGGAAACACAAAGATATACATATGAATAAGTACTAAAAGTCAAGAATATATTTCCTGAAAAATATTAACAAGAAAATTTAAAATAATCCAAAGAAGAAGTAAACGGTTAAATTTTTTCATTACTATTTTATGAATTAGCAATACTTACATGTAATTTTGTTTGCTTTCAGTTTATATTATCTCATTTACACATTTTCAGCTATTGTTTATCACATGCACGTACAGACTTTTATAATCTGTGTCGTCTGTGTAGTTTTTAGTAGAGTGCATACTCTGTGTTTGGGTAATCTACGTAAAATCACTAAAAGGAATGTTTAAAATTAATATCATCAAAATAATAACAGTTCCAAACGAGTTTAATAGCGTTATGAACATTATGAAATCTTTGAAGCCTGGTTGAATAAACATCAATGATAAACCGATCTTTAAAAATGTATTTTGGATATTAAATAAACAGTATAAAACAACAAAGGAAACAAACTTCTCAAATCCAATTTGAATACTGTTTCTTGAAAAGAAGCAGTGTTACGCCTTATTATCTTTTACGTGTAAATAAGTATAAAACTTTTAGTGCCATTTTTATTTTTCTGTCTTTATTCGATTTAAGTCAATGTCCTTAATGTCAACAAACTTTCTAGGATTAAAATCTGAACAAGCAATCAGTTTTTGAGCTAAACTTTTTTATTTTTTTAAAAACTATAAAAATAATTCTAGATAAGTCATTTTTATATCTGAAACATAATGTCATTTGTCTCTATTTTAGAATCGAAGCATTAAATTTACATTCTGGCTGAAAAGGCTGCAAAAATTATTTACAAGCAAAACTTCATAAAATATTAAATTAAAGATTTTTTTGCTTATTTTAAAACGAGATTTGTGGTAAGTATACCATAAAAATATCTTTTAAAGTATTTTACTTTAAGTGAATAAATACACTGTGGATTTAATGGGTATTTTTTTTTTATTGTCCATAATACCTTATGCTAAAGTATTTTTACAATACTCATTTATTTTTATTTCCTTACAATGATTTATAAGGATTTTAAAATTGTACATTTTTAAAACAACTTTAAATATTGTGTCAATAAAATGATTTTTCTTAATCATCAAATTAATAAAAAGTCACGAAAAGATAATTAAATAAAAAAATATATGAGAAAGATTTTATACAGCAAAACTTTACATAAATATATGCCATTGTATATATTATTATTCGTCAATAATTGTCATGAATATTTTATCAAATATTTTTAGTGGGCTGCATATTAGCATCTTAGCCTTTGCAGACGAGGCAAGTAACCAATTATGAGAGCCATTTCAGTGGTGGCACCATCTACTGGTGGACCTCAAAACCAAATTTAAGCGCTTGAACTAATTTAATCCAAGCTTTTGCCTCATGTTAAATATTGCCGTGATTTAGTTTTGCCGAAAGTGCCAGATCCAAATTGATACTCAAGGAATTTTTTACATGCCACATAATCACGCAACCTTTAAGCCACCGGAACTGACATTTACTGTATTTTCCTGTATATAATTCGCGAATTATGTGTTAAAAAAGTTTCAAATTTCGTTGCGCGTATTATACGCCGCCACGGATAATATGATAAAAAAACATTCTTCATCAGAAAGGCTCACAATAAAGTTTTGAAATAAATACCATTTATGTTTTATAAAGCAGATAGATAACAGATGGTGCTGAAAGCTTTTGCTACTCGGCTGACGCATTTCATGTACAATTATTTTTGTCCAATTACATCCAAGAACGAATTCGGTTCCTCGGAAAGATATTACAGTTGCTAGTCGCTAGCGTCATTTTGCATTCTGTCTTGACCTTAGCTGTTTCGTCCTGAAAATATTAAAGCTCATAAATCGTCATATCGAAGCGAAAGTGTGTAAATTACACGGCTGATTTTGAATTAAACGTTATAAAGAAGATTACCGAAGTAGAAAATCGGGAAACTACAAGATTGTTCAACGTTGATGAATAAAGTATTCAATTGTGGAGAAAAAAAGCAAGGTAATTTTGAAAAATGTGACCCAAAGCATTTCAATTATGGACTTGATGAAGCACATCTTCATGAGAATGTTAAAAGCCCTAAAGTCCGCATCTGCAACTAATACATGCAGGACTGACTAGGAAATTATAGCCTTTAGACGTCGGAACATTTAAATGGAATGTTCAGAAATTATGGGAATAATAAATGTCCGATGGAGAAAAGGATTTTACAAAAAAAAAAATCCGTACAGTTTATTACTTATAATTTTAATCATATTGTGTATTTCCTTTTTTTTTTTTTTAATTTTTTCTGACACTACATTATTGCCAGTATATATTTTGGATTATGCACCGTAAAAATTGCTGCGGATTATACGGAGCTGAAGATTATGCAACGTTTTTTTTTTTTTACTTTAAAAAAAATCTTTGCGGATAATACGCTGCTGAAAATTATATACAGGAAAATACGGTAATTAAATATGAATATGAATATTTTTTTTATTAGTTATACTTGGGGTAACTGAATGAGAGTTATATTAACGCCACAATATAAATCTGCAGGAGGACTATTGGGGACAGACTTCGTAATTTTGAACCATGGTCAAATGACGAGGACGACACGTGAGCTGGCACCCTCCACCCACCCTCCGGATTTGGTGAGATTTTCCACTAAGTCATGAAGAGGGGTCCGTTTTGCCCTTAAATTATAATTTGAATCTTATATTGCCTTCTCGTTTTCAGACTTATTACTCTCGTTTCTAAAAGGCAATATTTTTCCGGAAGAGTAGGTACAGAAAAATCAAAGGCAACTGGCACAGGGGTGAAGGACGAAAGTGTATCTGGATGTCCGATAAATTTTATTTGCATGGAAGTTTCAATGATCTTACAGGTTCTCATCAGTATCAACTGCAAAAAAAATCTAAAATATACAACTGGTGTGTATTTATGTATCAATATGGATTTTAAATATGTTACACTTTTGTTTTCAATGGCATTGTAGTATTTATTTCACTTTTTAGAATTATATTGCAGGTATACAAATCACAAGTCACATTAAATGCTTACATTTTGTCTTGATCGCAACAGATATGCTCAAAATATATTTTATAGGCTTCTAACTTTTTATCGGAAGCTTTTACAGAGTCCTCATTTCCCTACTTCTTTATGAATTGTGCAATCTATCTGCCATATGCTTCAAACCATTGGATTCCAATGCAAGCATACATATTAGGTGAGAAGATATTAAAGTAAGGCTTTCAGGATACAGAATTTGAGTTATTGTTGATGCTTGATGCAAAACGGATCCATTTGAGCTATACATGAAACTGGTGTAATGTAAAAAAAAATCTTATTTAACTTATTTATTTGTAATGAGAAAAGAAATTTCTAGAAAACATTTCCCAAACATCATTTTCCTCGCTACAAATACAAATTTTATGAAGAATATTAGCCATTTTATGTAAAATTACATCACAAAAAATAAGAAAATAGCAATTTTACACAAAGGGTGTTCAAATGAATAGGTACAAAACGACACTGTCGGCATAAAGGAACACTTTACTCAAAGTACACACCACAGACCTGGACACAATGATCCCATAGATTAATTAATTAGCCAAAGGATTCCTTGTTCCTAGAAATCCAGTAGCAGTGACGAGACCCTGTCCCTCGCAGCATCCTTGAGTTTGCCGTCCTAGATGAAGCGCTTTACCTTCAGATGTTGGGCCGTGGATAGCTTAGTGGGTAGAGCATCGGACTCCAGACCGGAAGACTTGGGTTCGATGCCCGTGCCGCCAAATACCCTCCGAGTACACACGGAGTACGTGCTCGTTAAATCAGTGGGTCCGAAAGTCTTGTGGGCTGAATCACGAGTGCAGGGAACTGGAGAAAAATTCCCTCCACTTCAGTTCCATGTCTAAATTCAGGAGGTGGGAGATGGTGGCGCCGTCATCGTAAGTTCCTATCGTCCTTCGGGAATTTCACCGAGCTAAATCGTACTGTCACCTGTATGGTGCTCAAGGCTAAGACCAACGACAGGCGTACATCTAGCTCATTGCCACGATGAATTTCGTGGGCCTCGATCTGACTATGTCAGACAGGGTCTTGAGCAACAACAACAACACACTTTCAGATGTTTTTTCAGGGGACCAAACACTTGAAAGCGCAGGCTGATTTGTTAGGACTGCAGTTCGGATGGTCGAGCTATTCCCACTTGAACTTAGCCAGTTTCGCGTGTGTGACCTGGAGACGTTTAGACGTGCATGATCATGCAGCAGAACCACAACTTCATGAGGATGAATAGTGTCCGGTTTAATACATTCCGCTATCAGAAATCAGATAACTTCTCGCTGCTCCGCTATCACCGAATTTTGCAATGTGAACTCCATCATGGTCTCACACATACTACCAAGTTAATTAGACAGCACTCTCTCTCTTTTTGTAAGATCATTTGCTCTCTCCTATGCATCAGGGAGTTCGTGAATACTTCGATCCACGCCATCTGCATTCCTAGACGTCTCGCTACTTTCTCCTATAGCGGCATAGTCAAATTTGTTAACGATTACATTGTTACGACGTTTCGTATCTTTTCATTTGAACAGCCCTTGTGTATATATAAGGGGTATTAAAATGAAACCCAGTCACTAGTGGAAAGTAACTCAAGCTCATTCTATTAACTCAAAAATGTAGTTTTACACAGTACACATGTTCAAAATAGTCGCCAAAACTGTTGGAACATTTATCATGCAGGAAAACAACTCATTGAACAACATGCCTGGACGTTTCGACTTGATGGCTCGTCTAAGATTCCGTAATTTGACTTGATAACGCTGGACATTGATGGTGGTTCTCCGTTTCAGAAACTCGATAAGCAGTATGCCCTTGTGGTGAAAAAGAAAGACATTCTGACCTTACCAGAACTGGTGTGCACGACCTTTGATTTCTTTGAAGGTGATGAAGTCGCATGTTTCCACTGCTTGTTCTGACACTTGCTTTCGGCTTAAAATGATGACCCCGTGTTTCGTCACCAGTGACAATTTGCGACAGAAAGCCATATTCTCCTCATGATAACACTTAGATTACTCAAAGACCGCGCCATTCGAGTATTTCACTGTTTGGTGGTCAGTTGGTTGGGAGCCCCTGTCGGACAAATTTTTCGAAAATTCAAGTGGTGATGCATTGTGATGTGAGTGGTGTCCACGCTAATACCCAGTAACCGATGGATCACGCCCATGGTGATTCTGCGGTTGTCCAAGACTAAAGCCTGCACTATGAGCCTGTCCAGGTCGAGCATCATCCTCCAGTAACTTGCGTCCCCAAGGAATCTTTTGCTCCATTCCACAACACTTTAATGACACAGACTGTACTCACCGTACACAGCCTTCATCCGTCGATGCATTTCCGGCCTCCAAGTCCCTCAGCCTCTAAAAATCGAATCACTCCTCGTTGTTCCTTCTTACTCGCTGTTACCAGTAGTGGACGACAGCTTGTGTGACCGCCTTCTCTTCGGCGTGGAATCACACAGTCGCTATGAAATATCAAACGTTGCGCACTCGTCAGTATCCCTACCGATAGATAGTGCTTCAATACAAGCTGTTATGTGGTGCCACTTTACGTGTAATGCAAAGTTAGACGCCCTGACCGTGTTTTATTATAATAAACCTAATATATTATTCAGGAACAAAAAAAAATTGTTTCTTATGTTGTTGACTTTTTTTGTACATCACATTTTCATTTGTGTTCCCATTTTAAATAATGTATTCATTTCCATAAATTTTAGATTCAGATATATAACAAAAAATTTTTAAAACAAAAGTATGCAATTACTTTCACAGCAAAAGGATAGTTAAATGAGAAAACTAATAAATACTTTATTCCGTTCGAAAAGAGTTTAAATGAAACTAGTAAAAAGTTTTCTTCTTAAAGACTTCTTTATTATTTCTTAAACTGTTGGCTAAAATGTATTTTCTTTCATTAAATCTATTTTCAAAATATTTGAAAGACTAATACTTTCAAATTCAAAAGAATAGCAGAAATTAAAATTTTATTCATAAAAATGTAAATTTTATCTAGTTAATATGCAAGAGATAAACCACAAAAAATTTTATAACACGGAAAAAACATAAAGTATCTTTTATATCATTTGCATTTAAAATACATAAAAGCCACAAAAAATTTTATAACATCGAAAAAACTTAAAATAGTTTTTATTCCATTTACATTTAAAACACATGAATAACCCTTATTGTGTCACAGAGTAGACATTAACGTCGATTCAATTTATTTCAAGGGAAAAGTAATAATTTACCTTACAAAATTTTAATCAAATAAAAGAATTAATTTTATGTTAATCCTAAACCGCATTAACTATCGCAAGCCTTACATTTTTTTTTTCTGTAATCATATTATTTCATTATTTTGAGGGTAATCAAAAATACACCTTTTTTATAAAAAAGAGGTTATTTTTATTTTATTTCATTATGCTTATTTTTATTTTTTTCATTGAGATTATTTTATTTTTGTCATAGTTGTATAATGTTATTAATTGCTTCAAATTCTTCTTATTAAATTTATTCATCATAGAAAATCAAATGTGTAAAATGTTTGAGAAGTTTTAGTTAATATCCACACAAGTTCTCTATGCACCACACATATAAAAAATATCTATTGGAAATCAATTTCAAAAGAACACTATTGTGTAAATAATATTCAATAACATTAATACTAATCTCTTTAGAGTTCTTTATGTTGTACAAATATAAAAGCTTTTCCACTACATCAAACATTAACTTTTTTAAAGATTTAATGTGCTCCTCCATCTTAAAGTGTAAAGAAGGGGGAGGGTTGTTATGGATTTTACTGAATCTTATTTACTTCTTTTTTCAGATCTGTAGGAAAGGTTCCAAGATATGTAATCTTCAGATTGTATTATTTCTTACTCAATTTTTCTTTACGATTATCTCCTTCTTTACTATATATCGTCAAAAAAGAAGGCTTAGCAACGTTTTCAGTGTGTGCGTGCGTGCGCGTGCGTGCGTGCGTGTGTGTGTGTGTGTGTGTGTGTGTGTGTGTGTGTGTGTGTGTGTGTGTGTGTGTGTGTGTGTGTGTGTGTGTGTGTGTGTGTGTGTGTGTGTGTGTGTGTGTGTGTGTGTGTGTGTGTGTGTGTGTGTGTGTGTGTGTGTGTGTGTGTGTGTGTGTGTGTGTGTGTGTGTGTGTGCTCATGATAGTAGTTTCGCGCAATGACGTTATCTTCCAGCTCCCACACGAGTATAAAAGAAGACAAATTAACTCTCAGTTCATAAAAAGAAAATGCTATGATGAAGGGGAAAAGTATCTAAATGATTTTGAACGTGATAAAGTGGCTGTGAAACTTGAGAACACAGATACACTCGAAAAATCTGCTGTTTAGGACTTGAGTAAATTTTATTCTTAAAACTGAAGAAAAAGGGTTAGTAAAATCAGATTCGAGAAACATATCTCTCACCATCGTACTTTATAAACAAAATCTGTATTCAAAAACCCATCCACGAAACTTTCCTTCTCTAATAATGTTCTTATATTTTTTCTAAGAAGGGGCTTTCTATTTTAAAGTACATTACTTTTGAACTAAAACTCTGGTATGTATTCTTGTGAGTGCATCCACACACACACATGCCTTTACAGTTACTTATTTGTAATCTCGGTATATTCCTATTCAGATAAATAGAGGATTTTGAATATTTTTGAATACATGAATAGGTTAAGTTAAAAGAAAAATAAAGTTTTTTTTTTGCCTGTGAACGTGATTTCAATTTTGTATACATATTGAATCTTAAATCTCCATAAGATACACAGAATTTTGAAAGCAAAATACCCTAACTGATTGAATAGGAAAATACTGCTGTTTTTCCTTCCTGAAAATAGGAGGATTATAAATTATGTTTTCATACAGTAATAGAATACCGTTAACACAATATTATATATAAACAGATATCCACTGATGTTATTCAAGTAATTTGATAACCACACACAGTTCTCTTCCGAAAACTATTCTCTCTCTAAGCTGTAAAATACGTATACATCAAAAGATAGTTAAATAAAAAATAGTAATAAAAAATACAAACACACAAATTATTTTGTAAAAAGGAATTTAAAATATTATTTAAAATTTATTATAGAATGTTTTGTAAAGCAACGGTATATGACTGTTATTTAAGATAGGATACCTGTTGTTTCTTCTTTATTGATTTCTCAACTCACAATTTCCTTCGTTCTCTTCTATTTCACAATCGTTGTTGGAGCAATTTACTCTTTTCTATATTTTATGTAAAAATTAATTAATTTTTTATATATACAGTGAAAGTTGGTTAACACGAAACTGAAGGGACTCAATATTTTTTCGCGTTAAAAGAATTTCTTGTTAAAGGATATTAAAAGTAAACATGCATTCAAACAAATTAAGTTTATTAAAGTACATCTTATTTATGTAGTTGTGTGTATATGTATGTATTTAATAAAAAAATCAGTGACACTAAAATATTCACAAGAATTTAATAAAACTGAATACAAAATTTTTAAGTTTTTGAAAAACAAAACACTTATTGAGTTTTTGGAACATAATCTGGTATTTTTCTTTGCATTGTCTTTTTTAGCATCAAATTGCCAAAAAATTGTTCAATGTTGTCTATTATGTTATTCATTTCCCCATTGGAATGTGCGCCTAAATAATTGGGCATACTTTTCATGATTTTCTGCATTTCGGAGGACGTTTGAACAAGAGCTGCATTACTCATTTCATTTACGTCGTCGGAATCTGCATCAGTGGCCTTTTTTGAGCTTTGAACACACTCTAAAACGTCATTGTTTTGCCAAAATTGGGGCTCTACACACATTATCATAATCTACTGCAAAGAATTCTTCCAATGTTAAACCTGCGGGGCTGGTGTTTCTGTTATTTTGTTCATTAACGGTAATCAACAAAACACGTTTCGTGTTAAGAGAACAAAATGCATGAACATGCGTAGTCATTTGTTGGCATCATTGCATTATTTCGTGTTAACAGATATATCGTCTTAAGTGTTTTCGCGTTAAACGTATTTCACTATATATTACACCAGTATCCAATGCGTTCGATTCAATGAGATTATTACCTTTTTTATGGAAATATTGAGGGCGTACTAGCCAAGCGTTTATAGTTTATTTCTGTCACATCATGCTTTCGAATATTGGAGCCACTAAAATCTTGTCATGAAAATGGATTGATACTAACTCCAGTTCAATCTGTCCGGGTTCATAAGCCTCCAATTGGCATCATTTGGAAGTCTACATTGTCAGATATAAGATCAGATATCATCCTTGTCAGTTAGTTCAAAATTACAAGGTCTGTTAACGATGCAAGG
Organism: Trichonephila inaurata madagascariensis; assembly: GCA_019973955.1. NCBI lineage: Eukaryota > Metazoa > Arthropoda > Arachnida > Araneae > Nephilidae > Trichonephila > Trichonephila inaurata. Next base: position 38,910 of record BMAV01010698.1, on the reverse strand, counting down.
TTAATAAGCATTCATTCAATTTCCTGAAAACATCGCGTTAATCTCTCTTAAATCTCTTTCCTCGGCTGCGGTAGCCTGTGACGGGCTCACGCGTCTTTTCTTTAAATAACCTCTGGGTTCTTTGGTGGCCAAGATTAATGGCAACTCTTTTCCAACCAAAACCCAAGAAGCGAAATGTGAACAAGAAATGCAAATAAGATAGCTTTTAAAAGAACAGAAGTTTCAGTAAGTAAAATTGCAATTTGGAGAATGTTATGTGTGAAAGAGACTAGAAGAATTTGACAGCCTAACGTGCAGTTATCTGGAAAAATCAGCCATTAATACAAGGTGCATACCATTGCACGCGCGCCCAGACGTTTCCATGTAAACATCAAAACTAAGTTTGGATTAAGGTAGGACTGATTATTTGATATTAGGACTTGTAATATTATTAGAAATGAGAGTAGGCGGAAAATAATTACAACTTAGAGAATGTGGTCTAAATTACACGATTCGGTTTAACTATCGCTGTGTGTTGTTCATTTCAGATTCTCACTTATTTAAATTTATCTAAGTTGTTAGACATTTAAGTTCTATTCTTAATAAAGTCATATTAAGAATTTAAAATGTCTATTCCTTTTGCAAACCCTACACCTCTAGCTCACGCCGACAATCAAAGATACGGTCACCAAAGGGGGGTGGTATCACAAGCCTAGTGGTCAAGCTAACGGACTCGTGGACGACGAGTCATGAGTTAGAGCCTAGTACCTCTGAAAACCCGCCGAATAGGGGAGATATGCACTTTAAATCTATCGGGAGCCCAAACGTCCTCCCGTTTGTGTGGCGTGGTAGTTAGGAAAGGGGGTGCCAGTTCAGGTGTCGTCCTCGTCACTTGATCATTGTTCAAAATCACGAGGTCTGTCGCCAAAAGCCCTTGAGTAGCTGAACAGTGCGACTTTATTATTCACTCACTCACTAAATCTCTTTCCACTTCTGTTGAACTTACGTAACTCTATCTAACAATATTTCTCTCTACCTGTATGAACATTTTATAGGACAAAGGAAATTTTTTTGGAAATTTTCGAAAAACCTCAATATAACTGAAAAGCATTCTCATTCAGGTATTTATTCTGCCGATTTTATACAATCTATTTCAATTCTACTCTTTCTGATGTATTCTGAATTTAAATACGTAAGCATGAATAATAATAACAAATTATTGTGAATGCAATTTCAAGTACACTAGGATAAAATTTCCACACACACAGACATTCTCTGTAAAGACTAACAGCGAATGCTAGAATTTTCCACGAATATGAAGACACGCAAAAATCATTTAAAAGAATAGATTACATGCGATTTATATAGAGAGAGAACCACATTATAAAAAATAATATTAAAAACATTTTTGCATAAATATATTATAACAGGTGTGATGAATCAGAAATCATTGAATAATCAGGGCTTAAATATTTTATTTCCTGCATGTAGGCTTGCTTTTTTTTTACTAAAATGTATACAGTTCCATGCATAGTTTTTAAAAACAGCATTACGAGAGATGCCTATGTATTAGTGCCCACCAGATCTCGAGCAGCCTAAATATTCATGCCCTTGTGTTTTCTGTTTCTCTTCCAGAGGGAAACCGTACATGCATTCTGTCTGGTACGCCATCTTGCTGTTGTAAAACAATAAATGCCCTGGCTGCAATTATAAAAAAATATTAAAAAATAATTTTAAAAAATTAGGTGGTGTATCTTTTTTTTTAATATATACGAGGGTTGGGGCATAAGTCATGGCAACTATTTTTTTTTTCTTGTATGTATGTGAATGGATTACAAACGTGTATGTGTCATGTGGAAGTTCTCCAAGCATAGTGTGTAAACAAAATAACAGATCGCTCTGTGATAGCTGGTACGGTAACGGTAACGGTTATACATTTACGTGGAACCTTAGAGATAGCTATATTATCCACTCATCATAGTAAATTGAACAGAGAACAATTTGTTGAAGTTACATAAAAATAAAAAGCAGTCCACATTAATTGCAGCGCAATAACGCTGGTGGATGGGTGGGTAAGAAACCACTCTCCCAGTTGATTTAGTTTCTGTTTCGCTTTCATAGGAAAACGAAGAGAAAATGACGTCACATCTCCATGACAGCAAAGGGATATATTTTTTAATAACAAGGATTAAGAGAATAATATTTTTAAGTCCGTTACACATTACCTCTAAGATAACTGCGTGCGGTTATTGAAAGGAAGTTTTAAATAACCACTTGGAAGAAAAAGTAAGAAAAGGTAGAGGAGTTTTTGTGATAGCTGGTAGTAGCGCAGCGAGGGCTGTGAAATCAGTCAGTTGGTGAGTGTCGTGTGATTGAAGTAACCTGTGTTGAGCAGCGTTCTTACATCAAAATACCTGTTCTTCAAGGGAAAAATGCGATGGAATATCACAGTGAATTAGTAGAAGCCCTTGGAAATAATTCCTTACCATACCGTATAGCAGCACGGTAGTTGTATTGTGTACTGTGTCGTCATTCTTTTGCACCGTGAAGACCATATTGTCCTGTGTACTACCGTAATAAATTAGTGTATTACGATATTTCAATGCTATTCATTGTCCACACATGTAGTTAACACCTTGTCCTTTCGTCTGTAAATGTCACATTTTTCAACTGGACTGGTATCTTCAAAAAAAAAACAGTTCCCATGATTTTTGCCCCAACCCTCGTATATATAATTCAAAGAAAGCTACTTTAGAAATAAAAAATTACTTTAAATAGGTTAAAAATTTCATTATAAAGAACAAAGTAATCCTATTAATTTAGAAATTGAGTTTAATTAAACTCAATTCGTGGTCTTTTGTTGAATATCTATTAAATATATGTTGAGATGCTACGAATAAATTTAAAACATTTTTTTTCTTTTGATGTATTATATTTACTCTAATCCTCGAAAACAATTTTGACAAATATTTTAACAAAATCATATAAAGATTAAGATTGCCAATTGTTGCACATTTGTTTACTTCATGTACCCCAAAACACATTGCGTCAAAATGGAAAAAACAAACACGCGTTCCACTGTAGTTGGTTATTATTCTAGTACGAGTATTTTGTTTTTTCACAAATGTCATATATTATACTTTAAAATAGTAGAAAGTAACATGTTATCTTTGATTTTTCAGTAAATACTGTTAAATAAATCGATTTTTGAAGTATATTGAGTTATCCATTAAACTCTTAAAAACTATATTTTTTTAACTACTAAAAGTATCTTTACCTGATTTCCTTCGATACTTTTAACGAAGCGTAAACAAATTTAATTAAGTTTCTCAGTGATAAAACCCTAATGGATATTAAGCAAAAGGAGTACATTCGCTATCTGCCTTTGAAACAAATCCTTTTTACACATTATAAGCTGCTAATTTAGCGTTAAAAATAAGCTTTATTATTATTAGTTTCTAAATTGTCACAAACTGAGACACTCAAAAGGAAGAAAAGTTAATTTATTGTGAAACATAAATTTCCATGTAAACTGTAATTACATGTTAGCTTAAAAGTTTCGGAATAAATCTAAATTCGTCCTTGTTTTCAGTTAGAATCTTAAATTACTTTTAACACGAGAATGATGAGGCTTTTAAATCGAAAACAGTTTAAAGTTTCCGTTCGTTTCAAATTGTAGTTTTGTCACACACTCACAAACAGTTGCGTATGAGAAACTTTTATAAACTCTTTCTTAATGGAAATACTCAGCTTTTTCTGTTACAGAAAATAAATGGTTGAAATCTTTTGAAATTATCTAAAACTGGAATGTGCGCAGAAATAAATGAAAATTAATGAACTGAAATAGAATGCATGTATGAAATAATACTAAGATTTTTCATTTTCTTTATGTTTAAGTGCACTTATAAATAAATGGAAATGAATGTCACTAAAATGTAGAAGATGGCATAATTATTTAATACTAAACGTACTTACGACTCATACAATGCATTCTTCTTAATAAGCTGTGCGTTGAAAAGTATTCTGTTCGATTATGCATTTCCTTTAATTGAATATTTAACGTAATTCTCGCACCACAGTTTTTTTAAAAGGACTTTCCATGCGAATGGATAATTTCGGATTAATCTTTGTTGAAGGTATCTCAATAATTTAAACTTAGAAAAAATTCGTCTTCATTTGGCAAACACATAGAATTTAATATTTCAAGAATGATAAATCGTGATACAAAGAGTGTAACATAAGTCAATGACTTTTTAAAAAGCATTTTATATTATTCTTTAATATTTTTTTCATTACAACATACCTACGTGCGTGCGTGCGTCCTCATGAGGTGCCCATCATATAAAAGAAAACCAATTGAAACTATAATTGTTTCCTGGTATCATGTAATAACGAAAGAAGTGCTTGAAACTATCGTCAGCGCAATGAAACATCGAGTTGAAGCTGTAATAAAAGGAAAGGCTACCCCACTAAGTACTGATAACCCGTTACTATCATCAGTATCTGATGCGTATCAGTAATTATTGTAGCTTAACCGTTTTTGTATTGCAAATATTTTGATTTTGTTTTTTGCAATGAATTCAAAATTAAATTTTCTTATAACCCTTTTTCAACCGCAATATGATTTAATGCAAATTTTTTCATGCAATATATTTTTTTGAATCACTACATTGAAAATTATAGGATATACATAAATAAAATACTCAACTTTGGGAAATTTAATTCGTTAGAGCTAATTAATTAAATCGGTACCTTAAAGTACCGTCAGTCCACAATGGTCTAAAAAATTCTCATAATATGAAAAGACCTAATTACTTTTTAACGCAGTTTTAACTCTTAAAAAAAAATACTAAATAACCAAAGAACACTAATATTTTACAGCACAAAATATTTATTTTTAAAAATTATTAAATTTTTAAAAATTATTCACTTTTTATACTTAAAAACAGCTTTTACGCATAAACTTAATTTGATTATATATAAAGAAACAGTTTTTTTTCATTAATGCACAAAAATTCATTACACGTTATGCATTTTGGGTAAGATTTTGATTGAATGTTTCTTAAAGCACTGCATCCAGGGGTAGGAAATGCTGCATTTTGTTGAATGTTGTTTAGTGTCTTGGTCGTCATCTTAAGAATCTAACGAAAATTCTAGAAGATCATTTGCTGAAACTGCTTTATCTTAAAAATCATTTGTTTGTACCAACATCACTGAATTTGGATATTAGGTTCTGTAATAAATACAAAGCCTCTTGAAGACTGGACTTCTTTTTTCCAGACTTTCTAAGTAATGGAAATAATAATAATAATAGCTCCTTAAAATCTCCTATTATTGTTCTCAATTACAAATAAGAAAATCAAAATGTTACTAGTTTTTCAATAAATTGTAAATGTTTCATTTAATTGTCTGGTACATTTGTTCTGTTATTGATACTAATGCCACGCGATCGACTGTGTCAGATCGAAGCCCACTATATTTATCATGGCAAAGGGCTAGATTACGTCTGACTTTTTGGCCACAGTACGTTTTAGCTCCGTTCCACCCCAAATTCGAAGGAGAACATTCCGGAGGGATTGTCCAAAGCAGTGGGACACACTGGGATTTTTCAAGGGTTGGGAGGTTTTCAAGGAGGTCCAGGGTCGAAAGTCTACCATTCTCGTATCCCGCTCCAATACGCCATCCAACATTTTGTTTTTTTTATTTTGTCGATCTTCAGGAACAAAAAAAATAATAATTAATTATTGAATAAAATTAGTATTAATTAATGTAATTAGTATAATTAATTATTAGCAACAATACTCATTCAAATTTTACTTACTATATACATAGGATTATAATCAATCGGAAAAAAAATCAAGGGCTATGGGAGGGTCGAACCCGGGAACTCCCTCCCTTGTGTGTGCCACTGGTTCAAGTGTCTTTCACGCCTCTTCCCTTACTACCAACCTCTCGAGAAGATTTTCGGTTGGTCGAATATTTCGAATGCCCCCATGTCTTCCCAAGAATTCAAGTAAAGATCAGCCATTTTTAGCAACTAACACAAGTTTATTGACTATATCACTTAATAGCTCTAAACAAATTAATTGACAATGCACTTAAATCACTAAACCCGAGGAGCAATGAATCTTAATTCATTAAATATAATAGAAATAAGATCACTTATTTAATCTCTTCAGCGCACTTCTCTTCAATACTTGGATAATCTTCCACTTCACTTAACTAGTCGACTTCCGGTCATTAACGCTATGTTTTCTTCTATCTCCACTTTCAACCATCATCACGCCTACTCTACGACTAACACTTAAGTTCTAGTTTACATAAAACCAAGTCTTTTTTACAGAAAGCGGTTTTCAACTGAAATCACAATTAAAAAGATTATTTTACCGAAGAGGATTATTAATAGAATAGCTAATAGACCCGTTACACCCATACCGCACTGACACTGTGCATTTACAAACACACAAATCCATGCCCTCTCCAGAATTCTAACCCATACCTTCGAACCAGTAATCAGTGTTATTAATACCTATCTTGTCTGGGCAGTGAATCTCATTTCTTTTCCAAGGATGCGATGAGATTATTGATAAGATTTTCGGAAATATCGTTCAACTCTCCAAGAATAGCAATCTCTATTCTAGAGAGTAGACAAAGTGTTGCTCCAGCTGCGATAGTGCTGCCCACTACCAACGCCGAATGTTTCAACTTCAAGCAAGTTTCTTACCAATCGAGTTGTATGAAGTCAGTCATTATAACGCATTAAAACAAAAGAGAATCCCTAATGACCCTAGCATTAAGTACGACACTGCCTCAGTATCTCGTCTGCGTACTTTTTGGCCGTCACATTGTCAATACGAATTAAGTTGAATTTTTTTTTTCAATTCGACTTATATACGGGTCTCGAATTTTGAGTAACTTTTTGAAAAAAATACGCACTTTTGCCATATATAGATCGGCTTATATTTGGAAATATACAGTATTTTTCCAAGAATATTAGAAACATTAAGGTATCCGACTACATTCGGAACCGTGATTTTGCAAAAGCATATAAATGGATAATATTTATGATATTTAGTGTCACTTAAATTAGAAAATGGATATAAAATTGTTTTAAGAATAGTATTACAATAAAAAATTATTTAAGTACAATATTTTCGCAAAAAATTAACTTAGAATAATCTTTTTTTCAAAATGTTCTCCTTTTGTGAAAAATGCTTCTATTATAATAATATTTTGCCTGTATATAGCTCAGACCTCTCTACAGAGGCTCAACTAGAATTGTTAAAATATATAACTTAGAAGTGGGTTTATCCATGTTTTACGACAACAGAGGGGAGACATTTTAAGAAAAAAACGCCGATGATTATTTCAAATGATTGTAACTCTGAAAATAATGTGAATTTTTCAAATATTATAGTTGAGCCTGTGTATAGAGATCTGAGCTATATACAGGCAAAATATTATTATAATAGAAGCATTTTTCACAAAAGGAGAACATTTTGAAAAAAGGTTATTCTAAGTTAATTTTTGCCAAAATAATGTATTTAAATAATGTTTTTTGTCAAAAAATGTCCTTAAAACAATTTTATACACGTATTCTAACCTAAGTGACACTAAATATCACTAAAATTATCCATTTATACGCCTTTTTAAAATCATGGTTCCGAACGTAGTCGGATACCTTAAGCAAGAATAACTTGCACACTTGTGGAGCATATTCAAAGATAATTGATATCCAACCATGAATTAATTCGCAACTATCAATCTTATTGTTTCAGTATCTTATCGCGTTTTCAAAGTGTTTTGTAATGTTTTACTTATAAAAAATCACTTCTCTAACTCTTAGAATTTCTAATATTTGCATAAAAATGAATTCAACTTTATAAAGTAGTACTTTTTTATAATCTTCTTCTATTATTTTAATAAATTATGTATCCACATACATAATTTACATAAAATAATTGACAAATTTTGTCAACAAAATCACTGAAAATAAATTTTAACTTCTCACCACTTTTAAATAAAGTAATGCTCAATGTTTTTTTCTAAGCTTTTTTTTTTCCTTCACCTCTTTAAGAGGAAACATTTTTAAGAGATTTTAATCAAAATTCTCAGTTTGTGTAAGCTCTTGTCTAGAAAAACAAACAACTTTTTAATTAACTTTTGTGTACTTTATCACCCTGACTCTCTCGTTTAGATGTCTCGCTTCGGAGTTTCCATAACACAAACCAGAGAAGTTCTAAGCTCTTAAACACCTTGCTAGTGGAGCCTCGCTAAAAAAACAGAATTAAAAAAAAATAAAATTAGTATTTTTATTTAATCCTTTGACAACTCAAACTGAGACTTTTTTATACGATTTAAGGAATTCTTGGAATTTTTAAAACGGGTTTGGTTTTAACTGCATAAAAAAGTAAAAATCGAAAACCTTGTGAATCTTAGAGCAACAAAAGACTTAAAAATATTTAAAAAACATCGAAAATGTTCCCGAAAAGTCCTGTCGATTACACCAGAAAGTGCATAGAAGTGAAAATGCTACACAAATCCTTCCTTCCTAAGATCCTTTTTGCTATACTTCTTTTATCTTGTTGCATTACAAATCCTTTTTAAAGGTAGTTACGATATTTGAAAGCATGGGGTCTTAGGGGACATTTTCAATTCAAATGAAGTGCAAATAATGTTTAATGAACTTCCTTGTGTTCTGAGCATTTATCAGAATGGTTATCGTAGAGTATTTAAAATAACGTCATCAGATGTCAATTCATTAAGAAATATTTTATGATTAAAAAGCGTAGTGAAAAAGAAAAAAAATTATTGTCTAATTCTTAATGTAATGTACCGTTTCATGATAAATGCCCAATTTTTTTTATATATTAAAAAAAATTGGGTGGAAACTTATTTATACAACTTTTATTTTCATAAGAGAAATTACATGGTTAATAAGTTTCCATGCATTTGTATGAACCAGCTTTAAAAGTGTGTCAGCATTTTTAAATGTTTTCATTTCTAGTGTTGGATAAATAAAAGTAAACTATTGATAGTTCTTGCTTGAAACCTTTTTGAGTCTAATTCCATGGCTTTGAAGCCCACATGCGTTACGTAAGGGATTCCCCCCCATCTTGGAAATTCTAATAAAAAATCGAGATATTCACCTTCACCAACATGAGGAGGAGGTACTGCAGCAATGTAGAGGCATACAAAAATCACTTAAGAAATTAGTTATGAATAGGTTATATCCAGTTTACATAAAAGGCGCCATATTGCTACACTTACGGAAAATATTCGTTTCACAAATGCATAAAAAATCCTATTTGAAAACCAATTTCAGAATTGGATAGTGTATCTTTTCCTCGAATTACGCAAAAAAAAGTTTTTTTAAAGAAAAAGTAATTATTCTATAGGTTTAGGATTTTACGATAAAAAACAAAGCCATCGCATTTTTAGAAAAAAAAAAAAAAATGTTGTTTAATTAGACTCGTTTTATGGCCGTTAGTCGGATTTTTAACAACAAATAAATGTGGATATCATACCAAAAAACTTAAAACATATTATTTTGATGTAGCTTTTTATCTAATCTTCAAAAAACATTTGGAAAAATGTTTTATTACAATCGTACTAAGATTATGAATCATTCCACATTTATTTACAGATTATTGCCCAAAACATATAATTTGCGTCTAAAAAAATTTAAACAATTTCCACTCTAGTTAATTACATTTTGAATATTTTGTTTTCTGAAAAATGTCAGCTAGAATGCTTTAAAATAGTAGACAGCAACATATACTTTCATTTTTTAATAAAGACAGTTAAGAAAATTTGGATTTTAAAGGATATTGCATAGTCGCATTAAACTTAGAAATTATTTCTTTTTACTGCTAAAAGCAACTTCAACTGATTTCCTTCCATAATTTTAACGCAGGTTTTAATTAAATTTCGCTGTGATAAAACTCAAAGTGATACTGAGCAAAAAAAATTAATTAGTTAATTGCCTTTGAAACAAATCCTTTTAAAACATTATGAGCTGCTAATTTGGTGTTAAAAATAAGCTTCAAGATTATTAGTTTCTAAATCATCACAAACTCAGAAGCCCAAAAGGAAGAAAAGTTAATTTATTGTGAAACATAAATTTCCATGTAAACTGTAATTACATGTTAGCTTAAGATTTCGGAATAAATCTAAATTCGTCCTTGTTTTCAGTAGAATCCTAAATTACTTTCAACACGAGAATGATGAGGTTTTTAAATCGAAAATAATTTAAAGGTTCCATTCGTTCCTGCTAGCAGTTTTGTCACATCCTCACACAAACCGTTGTGTGTGAGAAACTTTTAAATAATTCTTTCTTAATGGTAATACTCAGCTTTTTCTGTTACAAAAAATAAATGGTTGAAAATGAAAATGGTTAAAATCTTTTGAAATTATCTAAAACCAGAATTGTGGAAATAAATGAAAAATTATGGGCTGAAACAGAGTATGTGTCAGAAGTAATACTAAGAATTTTCATTTTCTTTATGTTTAAGTGCATTTGTAAATGGAAATGAATGTCATTAAAATGTAGAAGATGGCATAATTATTTAATACTAAATGTACTTACGACTCATACAATGCATTCTTTTTTAAGCTGTGGAAAAGTATTCTTTTTTCGATTATGTTTTTCCCCTTTAATTGAATATTTAAACAAAATGCCGAACCACAATTTTTTTTAAAGGACTTTCAATGCGAATGGAAAATTTCGGATTAGTCTTTGTCAAAGGTATCTGAATAATTTAAACTTAGAAAAAATTCAACTGCACTTGTCAAAAAAAAATTGGAAGGAATGAAAAATGGCTCCACATAGTCATTGAGAAAGGTATGTGCGAGCTATTAAAATATTCGTTTTTCTAGTTATAGGAATTTAAACAAAAATATTGGGTTAAATCCTTTTAATGTGGGAAATGAAATGAGAATGAAGTTTAGAAAAGCCGTATTCGTAATTATGGTAAACAGAAAAGATGTATATTATGAAAAGAAATTCAAATTATTGATGCATTTATATATATGAATATACAAAAAAGGGAAAATTTGGGCATTAATGGAAAAACCTTTTCCGAGCAATGAGCTCCTTGGGGGGATAAAAAACCACGGCAAAAAAAACCCAACCACGGTTTTTTCCATATTTTAAAGAAAAAATTTAAAAATTTTCCATTTAAACGGTATTTTTTTAAATACCCCTAATTTTTAAAAATTTTTTACATTAAGAATAAAAAATTTTTAAAAATTTTTTAAAGGATTTTTTTTCCCCAAAAAATATTTTTTGGGGTTTTTTTGGGTTTTGGGGGGGTTTTGTGGTTTTGGGGGGGGTGTTTTTGGGTTTGGTTTTTGGTGGTTGGGTTGGGGTTTTTTTTGGGTTTTGTGTGTGTGTGTGTGTTTTGGGGTTTGGGGTTTCCCTTTTGTCCTTGGGTTTTTTCCCCAAAAATGAACTAAAATTTTTCATGGGGAGTTTTTCCCCAAAATAGAGTTTTTCCCTTTAAAATAGTTATTTTTTTCACCTCAAAATAGTTTTTTTTCTTTTTAAAAAATAGTTAATATTTCACTTCCTTTTAGCACACGTAATTATATCATCCCTATTATTCTCCCAAATGCTATTCCTTGCAGAGAAAATGTGGGGATACTTGTGTCCCTTTTTTGAAAGATTCTTATGGAAGTTTTTTTTTTCATACGTACAAACTTAAAAAATAATTTTTTTTAACTTGAAATATAAAATAGAGGAAAGTTTCTTAATTTGGAAAAAAAAAGGGGAGAAAAAGGGGGGAAAAAAATTACCTTTTAATTTTTAAAAAATTTTTTAAAAAAAAATTTTTTAAAATTTTTTTTGGGGGTTTTTTTTTAAAAAATTTTTTAAAAAAAAACCCCTTTTTTTTTTTTTTTTGGGGGGGGGGGGGGAATTTAAAAAAAAAAATAGATAGATAAAAAATAGATAGAAATTTAAAAAAAAAAGGAAAAAAAAGGAAATTTAAAAAAATTTTAAAATAAAATTTTTTTAAAAATTTTTTTTTAAAAATTTTTTTAAAAAAAAATTTTTTTTTTTTTTTTTAAAAAAAAAAAAAAAAATTTTTAAAAAGTTTAAAAAAAATTTTTTTTTGGTTTTTAAAAAAAAATTTTTTTGTTTTTAAAAAAAAATTTAAAAAAAAAAATATTTAAAAAAAAATTTTTTTTTTAAATTAAAAAAAAAAAAAATTTTTTTGAAAATTTTTTTTTAAAAATTTTTTTTTAAAAACCCAAAAAAAAAAAAAAAAAAAAAAAAATTTTTTTTTTAAAAATTTTTTTTTTAAAAAAATTTTTTTCTTTTTTAAAAAAATTTTTTTTAAAAAAAAAAATTTCTAAATTTTTTAAAAATTTAAAAAAAAAAAAAAAAAACCAAAAAATTTTTTAAAAATTTTTTTTCCCCCCCCATAAATTTTTAAATTTAAAAAAAAAAAACCCCCCCCAAAAAAAAAAAAAAAAAAAAAACCAAAAAAAAAATTTTTCCCCGAAAAATTTTTGGGGGTTTAAAAAAAAATTTTTAAAAAAAAAAAAAAAAAAATTTTTTTTTTTTTTTAAAAAAAAAATTAAAATTAAAAATTAAAATTTTCCAAAAAAAAATTTTAAAAAAAAAATTTTTTAAAAAAAAAAAAAAAAAAAAAAACTAATTTAAAAATTTTTTTTTTTTTTCCAAAAATTTTTTTAAAAATTTTTTTAAATTTTTTTTGGGGGGTTTTTAAACCCAAAAAACAATCCCCCCAAAAAAAGGTTTTTTTTTTTTGGGAAAAAAACAAAATTTTTTTTTTTTAAAAAAATTTTTTTTTTTTTTTTTTAAAAACCCCCCCTTTTTTTTTAAAAAAAAATTTTTTTTTAAATTTTTTTAAACCCAAAAAAAGGTTTTTTAAAAAAAAAATTTTAAAATTTTTTTAAAAAAAAATTTTTAAAAAAAAATTTTTTTTTTTTGGGCCCCCCAAAAACCCTTTTTAAAAATTTTTTAAAAGGAAAAAAATTTTTTTTTAAATTTTTTTTAAAAAAAAAAAATTTTTAAAAAGGGAAAAAAAAAAAATTTTTCCCGGGCCCTTTTAAAAATTAAAAGTTCCAATAAGAAAGGAAGACCAGAAATGGTTTAAAATGTATTTGCTGTTCTTGAAAACTCAGCATGGGTCGTGAATTAATGAAACTATTCCGTAGAGACTATATCATGGTGTTTTTTTTTTATAAAAGCCAAGTATTAAATATCACAAATACTGAGCAGCAACTTAATGTATCACATGAATATTTTGGGGAAAAAAATTCAAAAATGGCATTGAAAGATTAAAGAATCCAGAAAAAAACAGTTGTTTCTCAGTTTAGAAAACTAATTATAAAAGTAATTTAAATTCAAACGTGTTTTCCTGAAATTTAAATAGTGAAATATGTTTAACGTGAAATTTGTTGAGACGAAATATTGGTTAACACGAAATAATGCAACAGTCCCAACAAACTACTGTGTATTTTCATAGGGTTTTTTGCTCTTAACACAAACGAAAATCGCCTTACATCTGTGCTTCTCAAACTTTGTATACTTGTGGCCTAATTTTCAGTCATAATTTTCATCGCGGCCCCCGCCCATACATAGCATATTTTGAATGCTATATTAATGTACTTTGACGCTAAAGCTACAATATGACTTTAATTATAAGCAGTAAAAATTATCAAGATAAGTATTAAATTTTGTTTATGACAAGCCCATGGGAGTCACTAGTAATTATTAAGGTCTCCGACTACGTTCGGAACCGTGATTTTGAAAAAGCGTATAAATGGATAATATTTATGATATTTAGTGTCACTTAGATTAGAAAATGTATATTAAATTATTTTAAGAATAGAATTACAATAAAAAATTATTTAAGTACAATATTTTGAAAAAAAATGAACATAGAATTACCTATTTTCAAAATATTCTCCTTTTGTGAAAAATGCGTCTATTATAATAATATTTTTCCTGTACATAGCTCAGGCCTCTGTACAGAGGCTCAACTAGAATTTTTGAAATATATAACTTAGAAGTGGGTTTATCCATATATTTTACTACAACAGAGGGGAGAAATTTTAAGAAAAAACGCCGATAATTATTTTTATTGGTGGTAACTCTGAAGATAATGTGAATTTCAAAAATAGTTCAGACTCTCTGGAGAAGTCTTTACTTTTATATAAGCATACACACACATAAAATATTATTATTTTAGAAGCATTTTTATAATAAGGAGAACATTTTGAAAAAGGTTATTCTAAGTTAATTTTGCAAAAAATATTGTATTTAAATAATTTTTGTCAAAATGTCCTTAAAACAATTTTATACATGTATTCTAATCTAAATGACACTAAATATCATGAAAATTATACATTTATACGCTTTTTTAAAATCACGGTTCCGAACGTAGTCGGATACCTTAAACTTGTTTTTAATTTAGTATTAATGAAATAATTATCAAACATTATGCGCAGTACTGATACATTTATGAGTATATCAGTGTGAACGTGTATTTTATTTTATTTATTCTTTCATTTATTTTTTATCAATTTTGTTTTGCTCCCTTTTTGTAAATTGATAATTATTTAAAATATTTTATTTTCAACTCTTCAATATGATCACGCCCCCTCCCCACATAGGCTTATCAGGCTCCCATTAGGAGGGCGTGCCCCACAGTTTGAGAAACACTGCCTTACATGGAAAGTTTTTCCTTCACTTAATGAAATGGTTGAGAAAGTTTCTCTATTATTGGACAGAGTTCTACTGTACCATCGGAAGAATTCTTTGCAGCGGGAAATGGCAATATGTGTACAGCCCTAATGGCAGGAAAAGACATTTTGAAGTTTGTTCAATGCTCAGAAAATATCATTGATGCAGATTCCGAAGGAGAAAATTAATTGAACAGTGCAGCTCCTGTTCCCACGTTATCCGAAATGAGAAGCATCAGGAAAAGTATGTTAATCTATTTAGACTCACATTCCAATGGTGAAATGACTAACAAAATAGAACAATTTTCTGACTGATGCTAAAAAAGGCAGACCAAAGAAAAATATCAGATTATTTTCCCCAAAAAGTCAATAAATGTTTTGTTTTTCCCAAAACTTGAAAACTTTGTATAAGATTTCATTAAGGTCTTATGAATGTTTTCGATTCATCAGCATTTATTTAATACAAATATATATATATATACATATCTATGTAAGTAAAAGGCACTCTAATACACTTAATTTTGTTGAATATTTATATTTACAATATCCTTTAACACGAAATTCTTTTAACATGAAAAAATATTTCAATCCCCTCAGTTTGGTGTTAAACGATTGTCACTGTGTGACGGGCTCACGCGTCTTTTCTGTAACATAACCTCTGGGTTCTTTGATGGCCAAGATTAATGGCAAATCTTTTCCAACCCAAATCCAAGAAGTGAAATGCAAGTGTAGATGCAAATAAGATAGCCTTTAAGAGAACAGAAGTTTTAGTAAGTGGGATGGCAATTTAGAGAAAGTTCTGTTTGGGAAAAGATAGAAGGGTAATTTGACGGCCTACCAAAGAATCACGGATTCCTAGCCATTACTACAAGGTGCATACTGTTGCACGCGCGCCGATCTGTCTCTCTCTGAAAGTGATTGCCGTTGCGTGGAATTCAAGGTAGGACAGATTATTTGATATCCGAATTCGTAATATTAATAGAATTGAGAGTAGGCGGATAACATAATTATTTAGATAAGTGATCCAATTGCGTGATCTGTTTTCGCAACGGCTAAGTGTTTTGATTTATTCTCATTTAATATAAGTTTGTTCAATATATTAGAAATTTAAGTTAAACTCTTAATAAAGTCATATTAAGAATTCTAAAATATCGATTCATTTCGAGAACCCCACACCTCTAATTCACGCTGACCCACAAAGATATGGTCGCCAAAGATCGACCATATAACAACTGTAATTAAAAAGAATCATTATTAACTTCTTTTACCAATTTTTTCTATTTATTAAAATATTGCATATCTTCTTTCTTTAATCTAAGTCAGTCATGCATGGGCATAAATTGGAAAGTACCAAAGCGTAAGAATGCAATAGAGGGAAATAAAAAAAACAAAACTATATGCGAGATTTTATTCTTCGAAACGATTGAAACATGGGACGGATCTTTATGCGACCTTCTCATTAATCCTCTTGGGGAATCTTTGGGCTAGCATTCGCGTTTAATTCACAGTCATCCCTCTCAAGAAGAAACCGTAATATTCAGATTAGTTCAACTATATAAGGTCAGAGTATTGTAATTATAGAGAAGGAGGTAAGAAACAGCTATAGTTGCTACGCAGGTAAGATTGAATGAGGTTTACTTTCCCATGTAAGGATTAACAGTGGTGTTTTGCCACAGATTTGAATTAAGAGATTTGAGGTTAGGGATCAACAATAGATTATGTTGAGTTATAAATAAGGTGATTCCATATATTTGCTTAATAATCATTGCTTTATTCGTGATACTCATTTGACATTCCCTTTGAGAATAGATTGTTGTTGGTTAGTTTGTTTGACTAAATAAATAATTGTGATTATGGAATTCTCTGGTTCTGCTTTCATTCCTCCCACACCCTTAGGTAGGCAAGACGGTGAAAACGAAACTTCGGGTGGAAGTTTCTCACAAACAGTATCAAATGATGCTTCAGGGCAACAATTTAGTTCCAGGTAAGTTTAAAAAAATTATTGATTGAAAATAATGCAGGATTTTTAACATGGACTGTGGTTTCCTCTAACAGCTAAGACTGAAGCATATTTATATTATTGCCATTGCTAATTCCACCCGATCAACGGGGCCAAATCGAGTCCCACGATATTTATCATGGCCAAGGTCTAGATTACGTCTGACATTTTGGTCACAGCAAAGAAGAATTTCAAAGAACATTCCAAAGGGATAGTTCAAGGGTCTTACAAGCCTCTACCCTTACCACTAGCCTCTCGAAAAGATTTTCGGCAGGCCGAATATTTAGAATGCCTCCATACCGCACACACATTATGCATTTGCAAACATCCATGGCTTTTCCAGAAATCTAACTCAGTCCTTCGAACCAATAGTAAGTGTTATTAGTCACCATCTTGTGTGGATGGTGAAGTACTTTTTCTCCAAAGATGCGATGAGATTATCCATAAAATGTTCGGAATCACTGTCTAAATCTGCGAGAAGGTAATTTCCATGTTCCAAAGAGTAGACAAAGTGTTGGTTTCGTTCTCATGAATAGTCCGAGTGTGTCCCAAACATTCAACATCGAATTTAGGTCAGAAGAGCATGCTGGCCACTGCTTACGGTGCATTGTTCACAACTTCAAGCATGTTTACTACAAATCATGTTGTATGAGGTTAATTATTACCATACATTAAAAAAAGAGCATCAATAATGGATGTAACATTAAGTACAACACGATATCTCAGTATCTCGTCTGCGTACCTTTGGGCCGTCAAATTGTCAATACGAATTAAGTTGAATTTTTTTTTTTTAATTCGACATATACAGGTCTCGAATTTTGAGTAATTTTTTAAAGGATAAACGCAATTTTGACTTATACATAGATCGGCTTATATTTGAAAACATACACACACAGTATTTCTTCTAAATATACAAAAATTAAGCAAGATTAATTTCCACACCAGTAGAACATATTCAAAGATAATTAATAACGGATCATGAAATTCGTAACTAAAAGACATTATTTCAGTATCTGATATCTTTTTAAAGTTTTTGTACGTTTTACAAAGTTAAAAAATCCTCTCTCTGAATTTTAGTATTTCTAATTGCTTTCATAAAAATAAATACAACTTTTACAAAGTTTTTCTTTTTCAAAATTGTCTTCTATAATTTTAATAAATTTATATATATATATATATATATATATATATATATATATTTTATTTATAATATTATATATATATATATATATTATTATATATTATTATAGTAATATATATATTTTACAAAAGTATTTAAAATAGTTCAAAGTCCCGAAAGATTCTGAATCTCATCTTTGTGACAGAAATAATGTTCATTTTTAATTCTCAACTTATTTTTTTTCTTCCATCTCTTTAGGAGAAAACGTTTTTAAAAAGTTTTATTTAAATTCTCCGCTTTCGTAACCTCTTGTCTAGAAAAATAAACAACTTTTTAATTAACTTTCATGTATTATATCCTGCTCTCTCCAGATGTCTTGAGTCGTAAACGAAATAGAGAAGTCCTAAGCCCTTAAAACACCTTCCTAGCTGAGCTTCGCAAAAAAAAAAAAATAAATAAATAAAGTTACAAAAATACAAACATCTAAATTTATTTACTCCCTTGACAACTGAAACTGAGACTTTTTTAAACAGTTTAAAGAATTCTTGGGCTTTTAAAGGGGTTGTGTTTTAACAATATAGAAAAAAGTAAGAATCGAAAAACCTGTGAATCTTAGAGCAACAAGAGACTTAAAAGTATTTAAAAAAACAGAGAAAAGGTCCAGGAAAAGTCCTGTCGATTACACCAGAAAGTGCACTGTAGCGAAAATGCTTCAAACCCTTCTTCCTTAGATCCTTTTTGTGGTCCTCTTTTTTATCCTGTTGCATTACAAATCCTTTTTAAAGGTAGTAAACACGGTGTTTGTAATCATGGGGTCTTAGGAAACATTTTCAATTCAATTTAAGTGCAAATAATGTTTAATGAACATACGTGTGTATTGTGGCATTCATCAGAGTGCTTTTCTGCTTCTTACTGTGTAATGTATTACCAGGTTTATTACTGTTACTTAAAAAATCTTATAATAGAGTCATCAAATGTCACTTTGTTTAGAAATATTTTGTATGAAGAGATTATTCCTCAAGGAAAATTAAACTTACATGTCGAATATTGATTTTGCATTCATAAAACTGACTTTTTAGGTTTTAAATTTATTTCATTGCACTACAAACGAGTTTCCTTGTATTTGTGTGAACTGGCTTTAAAAATGTGTCTACATTTTAAAATCTTTTCAGAGTAATTGATCACACCAAATGTGTTTTATTATTTTTTTGTATGCAGAATCTTAATTAAATTATATTTAAATGCAATAAATTACTTGTTGAAACTTCAACTTTCACTTCTTCCTAAAACCGCGAGCTGAACTTTTAAATGCGACTGTGACTGTGTATGTTTATTTTTTTTTCATATTGTAATTTAAATGACCATTAAATGTTGTTCATTATGAATACAGACTCATCAATGATTGCGAATGTGCTTAATTTAGTTGGATTCAAGGAATAAAGATTGTTCGGACCGATCGACTTCGTAGCTAACTGGCGGCTGCGGTAGCCGAGTGGTATAGGTATCGGACCGAGGCTTGCCTTGTCACGAGTTCGAGCCCAGTACCACTAAAGACCCGCCGTGTAGGGCAGCGATGCACGTTAAATCTGTCGAGAGCTGAAACGTCCTCCCGTTGGTGTGGTAGTTAGGAGAGGGGGTGCCAGCTCAAGTGTCGTCCACGTCACTTGACCATGGTTCAAAATTACGTGGTCCGTCGCCAAAGTCATCGTGTAGCTGAACAGTGCGACGTTAATATTCAATCAATCAATCTCAATCGAGGATAGCTGCAAAGAAAAGGTAATCTTTTACCTTAATTTTGTTTTAGGTTTTGTAGCTAGATTAAAAATATTGGTAATTAATATTTTTTGGCATCCCTGCCGGGATCCGAGCATTTACTTGAATAATTAGCATATTCGCAATCTGAAACTGAAACTCATCAGAATTAAAATTAGTTATGGCTGATGATGTAATTTCACGATTTAAAAAGTGTAGGGGAATAGTTAAATTGTCGGTAACGAAACAAAAAGTATCGAAACAGAATTAAGAAATAAAACGCCAGATAATCTAGAAGAATTAATTGAAATTCTGAAAGAATTCGGGATTGAACTCGAATCATTGGATAATGAAATACATAAAATAATTTATCCAAAACAACTGGAAGCTGACGTAAGCACAGCTATGGAATATCGAGAAAAAATTACTATATAGAAATTTAGAGCTAACAAGAAATTAAACCCTCTTCGAATTTCTACACCAAACGAAACCACACACAAAATTATTCAATCTCAATTACAATCTTAAGAAAGCTGCTTTAACTCAAACAAAGCGAGAGCAACTGAAAAAAGGGGGTGCTCTCTTACCTCCAGTAGTAGATTTAAAATCCAGAAAAGATTGCGCTGAAGAAGCACAACTGCCTATTTTAGGTCTGGGACCATAGGAGTCGAAAGGAAATCCTACATTACTTGGAGAAGATTGGGATATACGGCAAGAGTATGAACCTTTGTGGCCAAATGATTATGAAAAAATCACGAGAGACAGAAATGAACGCGAAAAGAGAATACGGAATCGTGAAAGAGATCGTCATCTAGGAGACATGAGAGATAGGGATAGAGACAGAGATAGAGATAGAATTGACAGAGATTATGATAAATAATACAAGTGATGATAAACCTCCTAGACGAAATGATAGGTTTTAACAGAAGAGATCGCTATGACAGGAATAGAGAATTTGATAGGAGTGGTAGAGAGTTGACTTGACCACCTCGGGAAGAAGAATATGAAGAAGAACATCCTAGAAGAGTTTCTGGAACTGGTGCAGCAATAGCGCCTCCTCCTTCATTAATGGAATCAAATTAGAAAAAAGAACCAGCTGCAATTCCTACCTCTCCATTTATTTCTGGAAGTTCTGTTGCTGCAAGAATTATGGCTAAGTATGGTTTCAAGGAGGGTCAAGGTTTGTAAAAAGAACGGAATGAGTCAAGCCTACAAGTTGAAAAACTAGTAGGGGCAAGATTATTCATGAAAAAGATCTTGCTAAGTTTGCTGAAGTGCAGCCCCATCTCTCCCCAGTTTCAGCCTTTCTACCCACCGCCACACAATCTGTAAATTCGGTAAAAATCGAAGAGTTTGCCACAGCAAAAAAGATACGATGGAAATTCAATCCCCTTTCCCTGGTAAGGTGGATTCTGGGAACGTTTGATAAGAATGTTAAAGACCATTCTTTGAAAAGGTCTAGCTAGAGCTTATTTAAATCAAGAAGAGAAAGCTTATTTAAATCACCACCGTCTTATGTGACGCTGAAAGTGTTCTCGACCTTTGACTTACATCTCCGAAGATCCAGACGAACTTATTGCTCTTCCTCCTTCTGTTCCAGATCCAGTGTCGACCAAAACTGATCATCAAGACCCCTTAGTGTGACGATCCCGTTATGGTCAGATTTTAAAACCTAGAAAAACTTGAACTTGTGACTTTTGACTCTTGAAAGTTGAGTTTTTTACTGAACTTAATTCCTAAAACTCAAAGTGGGAGAATGTTGAAACTTCAACTTTCACTTCTTCCTAAAACCACGAGCTGAACTTTTAAATGCGACTGTGACTGTGTATGTTTATTTTTTTACATATTGTAATTTAATGGCCATTAAATGTTGTTCATTATGAATACAGACTCATCAATGATTGCGAATGTGCTTAATTTAGTTGTTTAAAGGAATAAAGATTGCTCGGCCCCAATGATTCGAGGTAGTGAAAAGGTAAGCTTTTACCTTAATTTTCTTTTAGGCTTTGTAGCTAGATTAAAAATATTGGCAATTAATATTACTTCTGGAATGTGAGAACTGTGATTAAAAAACTAATCCTCCCTCAAAATAATCGAAATTTAAATACAAAATGTTTCTGAAAATTAAAAATTGATCTCTAAGCAATTACTTTAACCTTTTTGAAAAAAATAACCGACTTTTTCTACTATATCTCCTATACATTACATTTTTCTGCTTGTGTATTAAGACAGAATGAGTTTTTAGTATAAGTTTGAATTTTATTTTGGGTTTTCTTACAGCAGCTGATTAAATCTTCTATAGTGCTTTTTTTTTTCTTTAAGTAGAAATCCATATATTTTAACAAAACCAAATTCTCTAGATTCGTTACTTGCAGGAAAGAAAAATGATTTTTACTATTGGTATAATATTTTAACTTAAAATTGTTGCAGTTCTAAGTATAATTTAATTTTCCCAAAAAAACCGTGATTTTTTCCCCTTTTCCCTTTTTTAAGAATTTTAGACTTTTTTTTTCATTTTAAAATTATAAAAGATTTGTAAAAATTTTATTTAAAAAAATTAGTTTGTATTTTAAAAATTATTTCTATTTTTGGGAAATTTTAATTGAGGTATTATAATTTTATTTTTTTAAAAGGGTTTTTTTTAATTTAAATTTTTTTAATAATTTTCTTAAATTTTTTTTTACAAAAAAGGAAAATTTAAAACCAATACTTTTTAAATTTTTTCAATTATTTTTAATTTTTTATCACAAAGTTTATTTAAAACAGAATTACCTCTCTTTTCATTATTATTTCATAAATATATTTTTCTTAATGCAATCAATTTTAAATTCAGTTTCTAAAAAAAAAAAATTTGCCTTTCGGCATAAATCGAGGAACTTGCATTTCTTTAATGAAAAATACCAATTTCAAGAATTTGTACTCCATTTAATTTTAAAAGCAAAGTCCCTATTGACTAAAAAACAATATTTACTTTCATCTCGACTGCCTTTTAATAAGTTTTTGTATCGTATAAACAATAAAACGAATCAACTTGAAATACATTCCTGAGAATATTTTCAGATATTCTCTACTTCATACTATATATTCTTCTTCTATAGGATTCACGACATGTTTTTCTTCTGTTATAAGAAGTATTTTTTTAATTTCAATACGAATTTTTTCATTACTTAAAAATAATACAAGGTATTTTTTTTCATTATTTTACTGATAAAATATTTAGTTATGTGAAAATAATTGAATTTCACCTGAGTGCCTTAGTTATTTTTAGTTAATTTTTAACATAATTTTTTTTTTTTATAACCCGATTCTACTTCCAACAGCATGAAATTGTATAAAGAACAAAAATTTTTAACTCTTGTCAAAAGCCCTTCATTTTGTTTGATTAAATTTTTTCACGAAGCTTCTAAAATTTTGCAACTAATAAAGTAGGATTTTACACCAGACTTTATAACTTAGAATTCCAATCAAATATAACAATAGCCCTTCATCAACTTCTGTGTTTTGTTCAAACACTCTTGTGTTTTGTTTCTGTTTTGAAACCTATTATAAATATTTGATGTAGAAAAGGCGTCAAATAATTAGAGAATAATCTGAGTTCAAACTCTCCTATAACCCTTTAACTGTCAAGTTATTTTGATTATTTGGGTACATAAATTGTCGCCATTATGCAAGAGACTAAGAGCTGAAGTCGAAATAAACTGCAACCGATATGTATTCGGCTGTACAGCAATAAAATGCATTCGAAAAAGAATTACCCCGTAAAGTACTCAGGTCTGACATTTTGGAGCTCTAGTGCCGTAC
The DNA here is from genome assembly GCA_019973955.1 of Trichonephila inaurata madagascariensis. Taxonomy (NCBI): domain Eukaryota; kingdom Metazoa; phylum Arthropoda; class Arachnida; order Araneae; family Nephilidae; genus Trichonephila; species Trichonephila inaurata. The sequence continues at coordinate 15,544 of BMAV01010698.1, read as the reverse complement.
TCTAGATCAAGGATGGGCATTAAGTAGGTCGCGGTCGACCAGTGGACCGACAAGACATTTTGGGGTGACCCCCTTTGCTATGACCTAAGATGCCCTTACCAAAAGAAACATATTTGTCAAACACCGACGCCAGCTAGCCTGGAGAATCGGCTTTTCACAATAGATTGCAAGAAATAATTGAATGAAATATACACGACACATGGACCTTTTCAACACGTTAACCTTTTGATGGTTATGAACGATTTCAGCACGCAATCGAATCGTGCTTCATAATGCGCGCAAACGAGTTCCGCTCGGGAGTAAGATTTCGACCGAAATGGTTAGAAACGAGCACTACTTGCGTAGTGAAATTTTTCCTCAATGCGCGTTGACGAGCTGAGCTCGTTCAACATTATTATTCTGCATTGATTATGTTACAAACGAATCCTACTCGCGAAATTTAGTTAGTTTTACTGTCTACAGATGGCAGTACGGGTTCCATGAATTTCTTTTCATAATGAAGGGGGGATTTTTTTACCTTTTGCCTTTTATGCTTATTTCGGCGCGTTTTTTAGGATGTTTGTAATGTGTTAAATGGCTCAAAAACGAAAGTTAGATAATTATGATGATGATTATGATTGGGATACAGAAAAGCAAGGTTTGAGTCTGTTGATGACTTTGTTCACAGTATATCAAGCTCAGAAGACGATTCAAGACGTATCAGTATTATTTAGTCCTTTGAATTGAATATTTGTCTTATATTTATAATTAACCATTATTATTTATATAATTGATTATAATCATTTATAATTAACTATTAAATAATTATCATATATTAATTATTTTAAAGTACGTAAGAACTGTTATTTATGTACTACAAATAAAAGAAATTTTTAAGACACGTGAGGCGAGCTATCTGCGGCATCGCCAGAGAAAGGTGACATTTTCGGAAAAACGGCGGGGGAAAACAGAGCTGCCACTTTCGACTACTGTTAACTTGTAATATTGCGCCAATTAAGTAAACGTAAACTGCTCATTTCTCTAACCGTTAAAGGGTTAACTGCCGCTGTAGGGAAAAGACGTGATCACTGCGGTGCCAGCCGTATAGGAATGAATTGTTCTCCACACGCCGATTGAAGGGGAGAACAAATGTTGATGATCAGCTCCTCTCACGATAGCACGGGATTGGCTATTGAGACATCATCCCACACCCCACATTTTCACGAGATTGGATTCTGGAGTTGATTTCCTGTCCCGCGATGGTGTGGGAATTAGCAGAGAACAATTGTAAGTATATATATATATATATATATATATACGTTGGTTTCAGATTCATCGGTTCGCGCATGCTCTCTGCAATGAAGACGTCCACCGTCTAGCAGTCTTTTATAGTTGCTCAAACATTCAATTAGACACTTGTGTTTTTGCAATAAAAACAAGTAATATAAAAAAAATTAAGTCAATTCCTACTTAGATCAACACAACGAAAGTTTAATTTTAGCTACTTTTTATTAAAAGTTACAATTAATATAAATATGTATATACATATGACAGAATCACAGCATTAAGTGGTAATTAATTTTATTAATTATCATTAAAGTATCGTATTGTGTCATCCAAAACAATCGTGCATGTAAAATTTCAGTTCCACTGAATGCTTTAAAACGTGAGAAAAAAACTTTTTTAGGTTTTGACACAAGTTGCCAAAAGGGTCGCTAAGTAGCCAACGTAGCTGTATTTTTAAGTCTTTAAATAATTAGTTTTAATCAATTAATTTTTATTACTTATAATTAAATTACTGTATTGTCATCCAAAATAATATCATGTATACAGGGTATATCTAAACTCTTCGGCAAAACATTGTCTGATAGAACACATCAAGACAAACAATAGTAAATAGGAAACTTAGGGTCCCAAACGTCTTCCGAAGGAGATAGGTGCCATTAAAGTTTAGGGTCTGAAATTTCAAATGATTATAAAAAAGGGAAAATGGGTCGATTCGTTAGCGGTTTTCTCTAAAATTACTCTTTTTGTCAGTATTTTCTTGAAAAATAAATTTTAAAGATAAAGCTCAAAAAATGTCGATAGACAATGGCCTTAGACTTTGGAATAACGAACAACTATTTTTTGTTGTTATTTTTGTATCACATTAAATGCTTTCAAAAGTTTAGAATTAAACTTAAATTTTGAGCTCAAAATTTGAAACTTTGGGGGTGGTTAAGTAGCGCAAACTCAACTGTGTTCAGGAGGTGAAATTTGAACTCACCTCCTCCTCTGGACACAGTTCAGTTATTCACGATCTCCGATGCTCGGTGGTAGACTAGGTAACAGCTACTACCCACTAAACGTAAAATAAACGAGAGAGGGATGACCATATTAAATAAAAAAGTTATTCATAACAAACATGAGCAATTTCTCCCCGCAAAATACCCGATTTGCATGCAAAGTGTAGAACACACTGTATGGTGTTTAACTGTATGGTGCTAATTGTATGTTAAGATGTAAGGTTCTACTGCAAAGTGTTTTAGCCAACATAAAGGCTCATATGCGGTTCCAAAATGACAGAGCGTCTGCACATTTCAGCGCAGATGTGTGAAGTGCATTGGATACAGCATATCCAGGGCGATGGATTGGGCGGGGTGGTCCGGTAAATTAGCCGGCACGCTCGCATGACCTCTCCAGCCTAGATTTTCTCCTCTAGAGCCATATGAAGATTCTTGTTTACGCAAGCCCCGTCGACTCCGACGAGGCCCTGGTTGCGAGGATTGTCGTCGTAGCAGGCGAAGTCTGAGAGATGCCAGGGGTATTTGCTAATGCTCGACATTCCCTCCACCGGCGGTGTGAGGTCTGCATCTTTGCTGGTAGGCGCTTTTTAGAGCAGTTTTTGTGATTCCGCAAGAAAATCATGCTTATATCATTTTCTACGTGTCATTCATCATTCTTCACATTAAATTGTTTCTTTTTATTTTGAGCAGGGAAGTTGCTCATGTCTATTAAGAATATTTTTTTTTAATTTTGTCATCCCTCTCTCGTTTGCTTTACGTGTAGGAGGTAGTAATTGCTGCCTGGTCTACGACACCGAGATCGGGAATAACTGAACTCTGTTCAGAGGGAAGGGAGTTTCAAATTTCACCTCATGAACACAATTCCGTTTGCGCTACTTAACCACCCCCAACGATTCAAATTTTAGCTCAAAATTTAAGTTTAAGTCTAAGCTTTTGAAAGTATTTAATGTGATACAAAAAATAACAGTGAAAAATAGTTGTTCGTTACTCCAAAGTCTAAAGCGCCCTCTATCGACATTTTTTTAGCTTTGTCTTTAAAATTTATTTTTCAAGAAAATACTGACAAAAATAATTTTAGCGAAAACCGCTAACGAATCGACCCATTTGTCCGTTTTTTATAATCATTTGAAATTTAAGACCCTAAACTTTAATGGCACCAATCTCCTTCGGAAGACGTTTGGGACCCTAAGTTTCCTATTTACTATTGTTTGTCTTGATGTGTATTATCAGCCCTTTAAGTTTTGCCGCAGAGTTTAGATACACCCTGCATAAAATTTCAGCTGAATTGAGCGTCTTAAAATTATTTTATTAACGATTGAAAATTCCACCAAGGTAAATAAATGAATAGAGAATATGCGAGTTAATAGTAGGATTTGAATAATAATCTGTCTTATTTTAAAAGAGGGATGCAATGTCCAAAACAAGTGTAAAAAAAAAACATAAATTTTAATACATAGTGTCCACACCTACGCCACTGGGTGGACCGCGACACATTAAAAATATTAGTAATAGACTGTACCCTGGAAAAGTCTGTCATGACAGTTAAAAGGTTAATTTTCGATTGAGATTCATTCCGACTATATATATATATATACCATCTCTTCCTTCGATAAATTCTTTTATGTTTCATTACATCAAAACTCGAGTTATATCGTTTGCATTTTTACCTTCGTTTGATTTACATGAAAAGTAATTCAGTGTGTAGTTTCTAAAGAATCAAAGGGAGAAATTGCGTTAACTTTGAATTATTAATGTAAAGCAAGCCTTTTTTTTATAATGATATTTATTTATATTATTTCAGAACATACCCCTTAAAAAAATTTTTTTTTTCTTTGGGGTTTGGGGGTAAACTTGGCAAATTTTTGTGGGGGACTAAGATAAAAACAATTTAAACAAATACCCATATTACGCGTAATGATTTTAAGTTGACGCATTCTCACTACGATGCTGGAAACACTCAAGTGTCAATGTGACCGCGTGATATTTTGTGTTGTTGTGGGGTTCAAACTGAAGTACAAACGAAGCATTTCTAATGCACATAAAACACCTGATATTTCAAATTGTGGTTGTTATATTTTAGTTATCCTACTTAAGACTTAACGAAAATTAAATTTAAATTTTCCCTCAACAAAATAGCTGCAATCTTATGCGAGTTTTGGGTATTCGTTGGCGGTAAGGTGTTTGTTCTTTTTCCTTCGAAACAAAAAATTCCAAATATTGAATTTTTACTAGAAATTTTATGATATTTTCTTTATAAAACCTTCCAAATCCTTTCGTCCATAGTTCTTTGAGACCCTTCCCCTTTTTATAACAATTTAAGCCCAATTTCAGCACACATGCTACTTTAAACAATACTGAATCTTCGCGTCAGCAAATCACTTTTTGGGGTGGAAAGAGTTCAATTCCATCCTGAAAAAACTGCGAAATGTAAACGTAGAATTTTCAAGACAGGAGAATTTGGCTTCTACGGAGAACAAAGTTGCCAACGGAGGTCGTAGAGAAGGCGTAAGGGCAAAACGCACAGCAGCACTAAGAGCCAGCAAACACAATGCATCCAACATTTGTCCTGTTTGTGGAGTTAACTATTATGGAAAATCCAGGACAGGAATGAGTGGAACGTTGTGGTTCTTGTTCATCCCGATTCCATGAGGAAAATGTTCCATTTAGAAGGTGACTCCTTCTATTCTAATGAGTGTAGCATATGATACAAGTGCAATTCCTCATTAAGTGTTGTTTTTCTTTAAGCTTGTAATAATTTGTGTTCATGTAGTAGCTTATCTGATTTTCACCATTCACCTATTTTTAATCTATAAATAAAAAGCTTGACACTTTTTAGTGATACATTTGTTCCATTTTACTTATCTTTAGAGAAACATTAGCTATAATTTTACTTCTATCATTAGCCAAACGCGTAATTTGTGTAAAAAATGCATCTCTGTTTGGAAAAGGTAGATGTAGAGATGACAGTTTCTCCTGTTTTTTATTGTGCAACCTGCCCATATTCCCGGCAATTGTGTCCATATTACCTAAGGTATTAGTCAAATATGGGCAATTGCAGAATTTGTTGTGAAGCTTCTTTATACACATAGCAATAAGCATTAGAGGTTTATTCGTACACCAACAGAAAGACCTTTTCCTAAAGGCGGATCTTAATTTCGGAAAAATGGAAAGTGTTTTAGTATAGTATATTTTTAATTAAGTGTTTTGGTGACCCTATTTTCCAAGTTTACCCAAGTACTAAAAGAAAGTTAACGAGCAAATTTATGAAATATATTTTGAATAATAATTCGGAGAGCAATAGGATCACCACAGGACACAGTACATATTATTCTTTAAAAGAATTTTTAAAAAATCTTTTCATAATTTACATCTTTAAAATACCGAAAAAAATAAAACACGTACAAGTAAAGAAAAACATATGCGTTGTAGCTCTTAAGAAAAACCGTGGTGCCAAACCGAAAACGAAACTTCTGAAAGATTACTTTTTACAATGATTTATTCGAAAAACTATAATTCTGACCCAAGTCATAAATAATCGAATAAATGTGCAGCGATAAATAAATATGATTGTAATAGAAAGATGTAACAATCCTCCAAATTCACGAACATCAGCTCTATATTACATCATACAATCTCATACACCGGGTTTTATCCTCTAAAAAATATCATGTTTGCTGTAATAGCCAAATTTTAGTTGTAAAATATTAAACCCGAGCGAAGAATGGATACTTCAGTTAGCAATATTGTATAGAAACAAGGAGGATTTTTTTTTTAATTTCCGACAGATTAGAAAAAAGACAACAAAGAAAATACCGTCTTGTGTTTTCCAAAAGCTTTGCACTAACAGCTCCATAGATTCAGACATTTCTCATATTGATAAATGTTCTTTCTTATGCCCTCTTCTAAGAATTTTACCTCCTGTGAAAGAGACCTTAACATTGTTTCGGAACTCTTCATTTGTCTAGAAAAGTGTTGACTCTTTCTAGGTTAATTCACTTTAGGAAAGAAAAGAAAAGCTGTTGGCTGACAAAGACACTGTGAAGACGAGCGTTGTTATGAATGGGGACAGATCCAGAAGTCAGTATTCCTATTCCTTTAATTTGAAAGGTTCTTTTCGTTGCTATAATATTTCACATCAAAGGAATTAATTTTTCTAAATAAATCTTTTTGATTTTTATATTATGGAGCTTCTTATTTAATACTTAGGGTTGGATTAATGAATTATTACTAGAATCAGTATGCCTTAACACAGTGCTTCTCAAAGTTTCAATACTTGCGACCCAATTTTCAATCATAATTTTCTCCGCGCCCCCCCCCCATGCAATAACAATGTATTGAATGCAATAATATATATATAATGTACTTTGACGCTAAAACTATAATACTATCTTAATTATAAACCATTCAAGTTATCAAGATAAATATTAAATTTTGTATATGTTACTTAAAATATCTATTATTTGAAAGTAAGTTATATATATTTTTAAGTAATAGATATTTAAAGTAAATTATAAATATATATATATACTTTTAAGTAATAAGAAAAGTATTATGTTGTTTTCCTTTTAAATTGGAACAGATAACAATAAAAGTACAACGTGTATTTTTTTAATGTCAGAATGTATTATGTTTTGCTTCCTTTAAGTAAATTTTAAAAACTTTTTTAAATCTTTTATTCTCGACTTTTTGATATGCTCGCGCCCCCCTCGTAGGGTTATCACGCCCCCTAGGGAGGCCCGCCCCACAGTTTGAGAAACACTGCCTTAACAACATTACATTTACATCAAAATAAGTTCCAAAATAAAAGAAAATGCCGATATTTCGTGTCTTAAAGTCAGGAAGTTTACAAACTATCCAATTATAATAGTTTACACTGAGAATTGGATTTACTCTAAGCTAACAACTCCGCATTAATATACAGTTTAAAATAGTTTTTGCTTACAAGCAAGCTGCGATTCCCCTGCAATTAATTTCTTGTCTCCGAACTAATCAAAATTTTAAATAATTCTGTTCATTATTTTCGGAATGAGGTTTTAAATGATGGTTCCTGTTATAAATGTATGTTAAAACATTAACAACATTAAACATTTGACAATAAATTTTTTTTTATTCTAAAAATTTTCAAAACCTCCTACACCAAACGATAAATAAGTTTTTCAGAATTCTAAACATATATTATATTTGTGAAAAAGTTAAATTATTAAGTACTGTTACATAAAAATGAATTGTGTAATATGCAAAAAAATTTTAAGCTTTGGACTCTCCATTTCATATAGCATAACTAAAAATTCAACGTTTTCCTCAACTCTCTTCAGAAACCATTTTCGTTAATTTTACTATACATTAAAGGTATTCGATGGAATCGAATTTAGAAGTATTTAAACTGCTGAAAGTCTTCATATGGATTATTTTTAATGTTAAAATAAATCTAATATTTGTTTTTAAATGAAATTGTTTGAAACAAAACTAAAATATTTCCAATTGGAGATTTTTACAGCGGTTATTCGATCAGATTCTTCATAAAATTGTTAAAAAATTCTCCGACATGAAATCTGAATAATAAAAGTATCCGACAATTAACGCCCTTAAAAGAAGTTAAAAAATCAGAGAGTAACTTATCGTTCCGAAAATAAATTATTTATAACAGGATCTAAAGCCGTTTCTTTCCAAGAACACATAATGTGAAACGTAAAAATATTATTCATGGTTAATGAACATAAAAAGATTAATATGGAATACATGGAAATGTAAAAGCATACATTAAGTATTTATAAAACACACATACACACAATTTATCGTCTTCTAAAATTATATAACTAACTCATAGATCACGGAATAAATTTTAAATATTTCTTGTATGATTATGTCTCTCTCTCTCTCTCAGCTGTGAAGCGAACAATATAAATATTTAATCCTGAACCATACTTTGAAATCAGGAAAGAGGGCTGTTATATTTAATCAAACTAACTTCATAGAGAAGTATGTATTTCAAATGAAATATAAAATGCTGAATTATCATACAAATTAGCTTCCTATTCAGAAATATGTATTGTTAAAAATGCACGTTTGGTAGGCAAGTTTTTGTCAAAAGAATTATTTATTCATATTTATGTTCATGACTTTTTCTCGTGATGAAAAATTATATCATAACATCATACAGAAAAAAAATTTAATATTAAGATTTATTTATATCATATACGTTTCCTTTATGAAAGATAAAAAAAGCATTTAAAATAAAATTGTGGTGAAATGGAAGCTCATCTTAATTTTCTAAGAAATAGTAATGCATTATATTTCATCTATTTATTTGAGGCTTCAACAAAATCAGAAAATGATAATAATATATATACTTTATATATATATATAGGGTGTCCTAAAACTTAATCATGATAAGCGGGACCGTGGTGAAAGGTGTGGTCATATCATATCTATCCTGGAAGAAATTTTTAAAAATTCCCTAACACTTGGTTAAGTGAATACTAGCACATTTTTGAAAATGTGGAGAATTGACACCTTCCTTCACATCATTTATTACTGCAACCACATATTTCTCAATTTTACGATGAATTTTTCACTAAAACGTTTGCGTGCGTGCGTGTGTGTCGCAGGGAGAAACAAACGCCAAGTGACCCGAAAATATTAATTAGGCTGTATGTTTATTTTCAGAACACTTATTAGAGCACTTACGAAGATTATAAAATTTAATGAGCTTTCTTTGTGGAATGGTTAAGTTTAGAATATCTTTTCTGAGAAATAATTAGCTGCTCAATTTAAGACTCTAATATGTTTTTAAAAAGAAATTTAAATGGCAAATAGGAGATTTTGTTTAAGATATAAGTTAATTATCCTTACATATAAATACAAAATTTATTTAAGAAACAATTACATTATATGTACCTGAAAGCTCTTAAGATCTTTAGATAATCGCTCCCTACATTTATAAACATTTGTTGTATTCCCTTTCACGATTTTGTAAATTTACGTTACAATAATACCCTTTTCCATTAGTGCATTAAGCCAGAATTGACATTCTGTGGAAACGGTATCACTCAGATTTATTGATTGATTGCTTATTAACTTCGCACTGTTTAGCTACACAAGGGCTTTTGGCGAGGGACCACGTAATTTTCAACCATGGTCAAGTGACGTGGACGACACCTGAGCTGGCACCCCCCTCTCCTAACTACCACACCACACCAACGGAGGACGTTTTGTGCCTCGACAGATTTAACGTGCACGCCGCCCCACACGGTATCGGTCTTAGTGGTATTAGGGCTCTCGAACTCGTGACAAGGTGTTACTTGGGTCTGATACCTATATCACTCGGCTACCTCGGCCACACGGTATCACTCAGAGAGAGGCACCTTTCTTGACCAGATTATGACTGCTGATGAGACCAGGATGCCTCATATCACGCCAGGGAGCAAACTCCAATCACTTGAGTGGCATCATTCTTCATTACCCAACAAACTGAGAAAATTCAAACATACTCCCTCAAAATGAAAAGTCGTGGCAATCGTCTTTTGAGATCGTAAATGCATTATTTTGGTGAACTTCATACCAAGAGGCACTACGATCAATGTAAATTGTTATTGTGGGACTGTAAGAAGACTGGGGTGAATCATCCAAAGCAACAGACGAAGAATGCTTTTCTGGAGTAAAGGTGCTTCTTCACGACAATGGTGCCCCTCCCATTGCGGTTAAAACTCAAGAATTGCTGGATCAGTTCAGATGGCAAATTTTTTGATCATCCACCCTGTAGTCCAGACTTTGCTCCCAGCGATTACCGTCTGTTACCTAAGCTTAAAGATTTATTGGTGGTAAATGTGTCGGAAGTGATGAAAAGTTGGAAAATGTCATGAGCACACACTTAGCTTAATGCATTAGTGGTAGAAGAGTATAAGATGGAATTTCGAAGCTCATGAAGATATACAATAAATGTTTAATTGTAGGAGGTGATTATGGAAAAAAGATTTATATTATATAACATAATTGTTCTTACAAAAAATATTGTGTTTTTCATTTTGGCTGATCTGTCTAGATGCCCCTCATGCCTGTGTGTGTGAGCATATTATATATATATATATATATATATATATATATATATATATATATATACTGTTGTTTGTAAAAAATGCAAAACCATGAAGGAATCAACAGAATTAAATGAGCTTTACAGCAAATATCAATTACAGGATGTTACGTGAAATAGTAAAGTTTCAGAACCACCAAGCATGCGTGGCGTGCACAACACCCTCTGAACTGATGCTGAAAGAGTATAAATAGAGGGCTGTAGTGGGACTTTGAAAATAGTTAATGATTATTTGTTATTGGCGATTGTTTAGTCAGACCTAAGTATGCCTCCACAACGAAATAAGGAGAAATTCCAACAACTTATGGAGTTTGAATGGGGGAGGATTATCAGCCTTCGAGAAGGAGGATTTTCCTATTACGGTATAGGAGCTCGTGTGCAGCGGAACAGTTTCACAGTGATGCGAATTTGGAAGCGGTGGACTGACGAGCATCGAACAACTCGAAAAACTGGCAGTGGACGACGGAAGGTGACGTCAGCGCGCGACGATCGACACCTGCTCCGCATGGCGGTGAATGACCGTATAGCTTCTTCCAAGGAGTTGGTAACACGTTGGTCTACTGCTACAGGTGTACTAATGTCGGCTTCGTCCAATCGTCGACGTCTGCTTTCGGTACCCCCGTGGATTGCGCAAAGTGCTGTTTCATACAGACCGCCCGCACGGCAAATCATTGACGGCTGTGTCTGAGTACAGACCCTGGCAAGCTCATTGGCATCAAGTTGTCTTTTCAGATGAATCACGCTTCAATTAGTTATGATTTGGAGTACTATTTTGTATCATGGACGATCCAATGTGCTACGAATTGAGGGTAATCTCAATAGCAGCAGGTAAGTCCGTGAAGTGCTACAATCCGAAGTCGTTCCCTTCCTTCAAGGCATTCCTGGAGCTATCTTTCAGCAGGATAATGCACAGCCACATGTTGCAAAGTCTGTTCGAAACTTCTGTTCAGCCCAATACATTGAACTTCTTCGTTGGCCTGCTTATTCACCGGATATGTCGCCTATTGAGCACGTGTGGGATTTCGTTGGTCGGCGTCTCGCTCGTGATCCGCGTCCTGCAGCTTCAAAAGTTGAACTTTTGTTGTTCATGCAAGCAATATGGAATTCTCTTCCACAAGCAGATATTCAAAATCTGTTTGACTCCATGCCACGTCGTATAGCAACACTTATTGCAGCACGTGGTGGCTACACCAAATACTGATTTCGGACACCTAATACTGTTTTTTTACTTTGAAAATTTCGTCATTTATTTGTACTAGCAAAAAGACGTTTGTGCATTAAATTTCATTTAATGCTGATGATTCCTTCATGGTACTGCATTTTTTACAAACAGCCGTTTATATATTATTACAACAGAATAAATCATTCATTTCAGTATCATTTCAAAGGTCGAGATGTTGTAGAGTTCTTTCCATGGTTTTAATAATATATATACATTTCAATTTTAGTTTCATATGCATTCTTCTTACATTTAAATTCAAATATAAGTATCAATATCATGGAGAGTGTCTTATAAAATTTTGTATAAATATCATGCTTCAAAGAAAAAGAGAAAATGTTGATCCGTACTATTCCCTTGTTGATTTTTTTTTATTTCGATTATTTACAAAAATCTTGTGTTTGGCTCAACGTTTATACCTATACTATTACTAAATTTCTGTTTCATGTATATATGTTTGTTCTGTTTTTAGTATTTTATATCTCTCGAAAATTAGAATGTGAATGATATTTGGCCAAAAGAACCTGAGGGTTTTTTTTTTGTTTTTTTTAAAGTTTCTTAAAATGAAAGCACTATTGGAAATAATATGTGCTGGGTGGCTAGTAAAATAAATAAAACATTTTAAAGAAATTGAATACATATTAAAATTTATTAGAATTTCAATGCAATGATTCATTCTAATTTTTGACCTCGTAATCCGAAACAAAAATAACTAAAAATACTTCAAATTCATTGAAAAAAAAACGCTTGTATTAGTTCTGCTTTCATTCCTGTGTTTTCTTTCTTTCCTTCATTATTAAATATGTTTAAGAGAAAATTTTAATTTCAGCTTAAAAGATTTCTATTCAGGCCTTGTATTTTTTACCTAATCGTAAAAACTCCATAAATTAGGACAAGTACAATTTTCTTTCTAAAAACACTTTGCTCTTTTATGTTTATTTTTTTCGTAATACTTTTTTATTTCACACATTTTTTTATTCTTCATTAAATATGTCTAACATTTATCTGAATTCAATATTTTTATCAGATTTGTAATTGATTTGTAGCATTCTACAGTGTCACTTACCCGCCCACCACCAGCCAAACAGCACACGCCGTTCCAAAAATGCCTTAAATGTTTGCCCTCGCCCGTCATTGTATTCTCTGAATGTGCATGTACCGATTTCCCTGTTGACTGTTTATCGTGGCATTTCGCGACGTTTTTGATTCGGTCAAATTGGTCGACGATATAATACGTAAGTATCACAAAAATTATACTATGTTTATATTTATCGGGCAGAAAAATGAATTAAAAATAAAAATATTCTATTAGACATGCGAGAACTTAACTTTAAATCAATTTTCGAAACGCAAAACTTTTGTAATTATAATTAAGTGAATAAATATTAATTAATTTAACTTCTTAAAGGAAAATTCTTACTAATAATGAATCATATCAATTTTGAGTTTATAAATATGCGAAAGAAAAATCAAAAATATTTAATTTCGTAATATACTCTTTTTGACTCTCTTATTGAATTTCAAAGCAAATTAATTGTTGTATTAATTTGTTACACTTTAAGTCAGGTTGTCAATGTGTTTTTAAAAATACGATAAAATATTTGTTTTTCCTCTTTTAAAGGTCGAATATTTTGTTACTTTTCCTCATGCAATGAAGTGCTAAATACTGTATTCCCCTTAAAGTCTTCTCCACCACGTTAATTATTTATAAGTCACATATAAAAAATAATTATTTCAATATAATAGGCTCAAAGTATTAATTGAAAATCTAGATTATACTTTTATAATTTTGATAAAAATCAAATTAAGAAATAACTTTGTTAAAATACATACTTAATACATACATAATTATAATTTCAATTCTCTAGTACTTTCTTAAAAATAAACACACACACACATCAGAAAAGGAATTATGTCCTTTTTCCAACTAATTACGAGAAAAATTTTAAAAGCTTCCTTTAGAAGCTTTTCTCATTTCAAAAACACAGAAAATAATTAAAAATATAAAAATTATTTTTGTAAATCTTGAAATGTATTTCATGTTACTATATCAGTTAATAAAACTACTGCTGCCAATTTAATACTTGTACCATGCACTGATGCATGCCGTTTCAGCCAACTTCCGACAAATAATCTCTATCAGATCGACTAAATTTGTAAACAAACGGTACCAAGTCAGAATCCCATTACCTGGTAAGTAAAAAAAAAAAAAAACGAGCAAAATTCTTGCATGTGCCCTGATAAAATATGGTGCTCTAAATTTGGTGTATCCTTATATGCATGTTGTAATATTATATTTCTTGTATTATTCCAGTGTAATATTAGGCAGGGTTAAATAGAAGTATTAGCAGTTTTTTGTATAACTTTGAATATTGTATTTTATTTGTGTGGTCAACCTCTTAGTAGCTATTTTTAATATTTTTTAGGATATATTTTTTTATATTATAGAAATAGAGAGAATCGGGTATTGTCAGTAGCGCACACAGGAATTTTTGAAGGGGGGCGAGGCACGGTCGTAAGTTCACTTCTCTCGTATCATGCTCTAATATACCGCCCAACAGTTTCTTTTGATTTTGCCGATTTTCGGGAAAAAACAATAAAAAATTAACTATTGAATGAATAATTAGTATTAATTAATAAAATTAATTATTACTAAGAAATACTTAAGGTATTTGACTACTTCCGACTTTTTTTTAAAAAAATGGAGATATGAAGATTTTTTTGTGGTTTTTAGATATATTTAGAATATTTTAAGAAAAAAGGAGAATTAAGAATTGTGTACAGCTATATGGATATAATTGTACATATAAACTATTTATATATGTAACTTGTGAATGTATTCTACAAACCAGTAAAGTTTTTTTAAAAAAATTTAAATGGTATTCCATAAAAAAAATATATCCGAATCTCATCAATATATTTATAAATTATCACAAGTCTAAAAAAGCATAGAAATAAATATAACATGACAGTATAGCCTTAAAAAAAGACACAGTAGTACAATAGTAAACTCTTCACCTTAGGAACTAAGATTGTATTTTTAAGGCCATCCAACCGTCCCCTGTAATTTGCCTATACATCTGGGCTGCAAGGAAAAAACATAATAGTAAAAATAAGCTTTCTTTATATACTAAGAATAATAACCATAACACTAGAAGATTAATACTAAATAAACGAAAACTAAGCTACCGAAACAAAATATCAAGTAAAACACACCAAGGAGAAATAAATATATCTTACTAAGACTAGGCTTAGGTAAGTACATATTAGTTGTAGGTAAGTTTTATTTTCGTATTCTCGAACATAATTCTTAGGAATAGATTCATTTTCTGTGTGTGTGTGTGTTAGCATTGCTTTCAATTATTGGAATTCTATTTCCTCTTTTGCTTAAGAATAAAAATAAATAAAAGTTTGTTTGACAAATATATTTTACCATTTTAGATTCTCTGCATAATTTTAAATAAAAATACAATTTTAAAAAAATTTTTTTCGAATACTTACATTTTTCAATTCCCACGATTAGTTTTTCCCCTTTCCCCATATATATATATGTTAAAATTTTTCCCCCAAAACAAACCCTTTTTTAATACTTTTTATATTTAATTAAATAATTTTTTAAAACTTTAGGGTAAATAAAAAAATTTTTTAAAATTTTTAAAGTTAATTAAAATTTAAAAATTTAAATAAATAAAAAAAGTATAGAACGCATATATAAAAGGGGAAAATCGTTGTTGTGCCCCCGTAAACTGGATAGGGTTGGCTTTAAACCAAAAAACGTGGGGCAATTAAGGGGGGTTAATTTCTGAGGAATTATTTCTTTTCCCATAACTATTTTATTAAATAATTTAAATTTAATTAATTTATAATATAAAAAAAAAATAAAAAAAATATAAAAGGAAAAATTGAAGAAAAATTTTTTTATTTTCCTTTAAAATTATGATTCTTTCCAATTATATATAACATTAATTG
>BMAV01010697.1:0-28738 GCA_019973955.1 Trichonephila inaurata madagascariensis | reverse complement strand
TCCAAAATTTAATGGTTTCGCATAATGTTGAACTATGAATATTCAATTAGCCTAATATTTTGTCATTCTATTCATTTTTATCAAGTTGATCTTTTTTATCTAGTATAAAAATAGTAATCTTTGATCATCTGTTAATATTAAATATTATTCATGTTATTTAATTAGTTTTTCAGAAATTGTTAAATAATGATTTGAGCAGTGAAGACTATATCCTCGGTTATTTCATTTAAGGGGACGGTGGACCTTTGAAATTAATTTCTTAAATTGTTAGCTTAATTAGCTGGAATTGGAATCAATATAGTAAATGATCTATATATTTCACAATTTAAATATATTTTTTTAAAAAAAAATTATAATTTGATTTTTTAAAAAAATTTAATTGTTTAAACTTTTTTAAAATTGCTCCTTGCGCATCAATTTTTAAGATAAGTACATAATTTTTGTTTTATATATATATGAACTATAACTAAATATATCTGTGCATGGATTTTAAATTCAGAATAAAATTTGATGAAAAAAAGATAAATTTTCTTTACTATATGAAATATTTCACCAATTATCACATATTCAAGGTATTCAAAACAACGTAAAAATATGATCCGTTAAATTTTTTTGAAAACTAATGCAATATTTGTAGATTACATTATCTTTCATAACTTGTTAAAATTTCTATGAGATACGACATGATATAGAACATAAGGACATTTTCGTTAATAAGGAAAAGAGAAAATTTATGAACTGAGAAAAATGCATTTTAAACATTTATTTGAGTAAAATAAAAAAATAAAGCAAAATTTACATAATTACTTACCTTATATGAAAATCAAACATATAAGAGATTATTATAGCAAAAATCTAAAAAATATTTAAATAATTTATTATATTTAGTTATATATTCAATATTCAGTAACATGCATCCATAAAGCTGATACTTATACAAAAATATAGCGTGGCAAAACATTCATCAAAATTGACCAGCACAGTATGACAATCCTTCAGATTTTATATTTTTGTTTTCTATTTTATTTGAGATTTTACGCTTCATAGTTCTTTTATCTTTTGCTGTTTGAAAAGTTTTATTTCTGCTTTGCTTTGTCGACGCCATCTCTTACTTCACTGATTTGCATCGAGGGTAATGAAGCATTCTGATGTACATGTTTCAAGGTAAACAGAGATCCAAAATTGAATTCACTAACTGCTGTTACAACAGATATTTCCAGTTTTTCTTTGATTGGAAACTTTCTTTTGGGCAGTGACTCCAGATCTACTGTGCAAACTTTCATTTGCATTTTGACTTTACCTGAAGTACATCGAGACAATATCTGTTGCTTGCTAATCGCTGATACACAGGAAGAATCTTTGCAACAACCTCCTCAGTTAATTTTGTCTTCATAACTGAATGACTTTCAGGGATTCTCCATTTGCTAAAGCTCTTTCGAAAAAACACCAAGAAAGTTTTCCATTAGGACATTTGTTGTGTTTTGGTTTGAGCTCTGTGAGGAACAATGATAAAGTGTGGCGTAAATAGCACTTTTCATTTTTCGACATCTTTCAATTGTCTTTAATGGCTTTTCTGTAAAAATTAGTTAGCTTAACTATTGTGGTTTCTTTTAAGCTACCAACCTTTTTGCCACCAATGCAAACACCTTTGCTTGCCACTCTTTCACTTTGCGCGTAAACCAGTTCCTAGGCGCTTGGAGATATGGTTGATACATTCCTCTTTTTAATCGGTTTACCTTTTCCATAGATGTTCAACGACATCAGATGTTGGAATGTTTTGAATCTCCATCCGACAATATACAAGTATAACACATATTACACTCTTTGATGGATCTTTACCACAAAATTGCAGCAGCTTCCATTTCCATACTAGATGAGGAACCTGTATGATTTGACATTCAGATTTGTGACCTTCATACAAACTGCAAATCTGGACTATCGCCGAAAGGTCTCTTTGCTGCTGGCAGTACATTCTGTACAATACTTGATAGGATTTCGTAATCAATAACTAAACCTGTCAATAAATCAATAACAACTCCTATCCGTACAGTGATTTATAGCCCAGCTTTGCCAAGATCCATCAAATGACACAGTAATGTCTAAAACACCTGTTTCCTTTTCTCTTCATCATTCAAATCAAGATGTTGTTTCCTAACTATATTTCTTGCTACTTCAAGGATCTGATGTTTCATCTCACTATTTTCTTCTGGACAAAATTTTAATGTGCTTCGAAAAGATTTTTGTCCATTGCATTCATACCAGTCACTAATGCAAATAGTTCCAATCCACGTGTCCTTTCAAGTCTTAAAAAGAGCGAAACCATTTTTGTTAATGCAAAAAATTTTTCTTTTACGAGCACTGGAAAATGAGGAATTTAACACTGCCTCACAACTGGAGCAAACCAACACTAGTTTTGATGCCATACCCAACTGGCTTTGTTTTATGATATTTAAATCCTTCATATCACATTTAGGCACTTTACAGTCGACAGTAAATTCTTCCATATGTTTGTATCAACTAATACATAAGTTGTATCATCTTGTTCATTTGCCAAATGTTCTACAGAAGTGTGTGACAGAAGAGACAGCTTTCTTTCTGTTGCTGCATTCAATTCACTAGAATTTAATGTGCAAGTATTTACTTCTGCATTATTTACATAATTAGAGGATGCATGACAAGTTGCATTAGGGTCATTGTCATGAAAACTTGGATGCTCCAGTTCTAATTGTCCTGGGGCCCATCTCTTCTTTGCTTTTAGCAAAGCCTGCATTTTACGTTTTGATGGCCTTGCTTTTGGCACATGATATCGAGAACTGATTCTGTGCATTGTACAAATACTAAATTAATTTATCAAGAAAATTGTAGTCAGTGTTCAATCAAAATAGGAAAACTTTGAAAGAAATATCACGTCTAAAACGAATAAATATGCTATGATATAACAGGTATGAAACAAGCGCGCTAAACAATGTAAACAAACAATACAGAAGTAGAAGTTGAAGTTTCTATTCGCATCCTTCTTCATAAAATGTGTAATGAAAAAATAATAAGTGAGGCTAAGCATATGCTAAAAACAAAATTTCCCAATAGTTCTTGTTTACGTTCAAATGACAGGTGCCACGCCCATTTAAATGTTCGATAGCGCCATGTTTAATTCATAGATCACTCATAACTCAGTAACTATTCATCAAAATGAAAAAATTCTTCGACAGAATCATTCTGTGAAATATATGGAATATTATTAGTATAAAAAATAAAAATCGCAATTTTGACCAAATTTTGAGATTTTGAAGGTCCACCATCCCCTTAATATCCTTGAAATGTTTGACTTTTTTTCTGAAATATTTGAAGGGGAATTGCAAATCCGTTTTCTATAAATACTATTCTGTTACTTTTAATACTGTCTAGTTAAATAAATTTAAAAAAAAAAATCTTTAATGAACAGCTGATATAACGCGTTGATAAAATACCGACACCACGTGAATGAATTAATGAGAGAAAAAATGGTTGAATGTAGTAGCGCACACAGAAATTTTTCAGGGGTCGGGGGTCAAAAGTTCACCAGCCTTGTATCAGGCTCCTTTTGATTTTGTAGATTTTCGTTAACAAAACACATTAAAAAACTAATTATTGAATTAATAATTAGCATTAATTAATAAAATTAATCATTAATAACAAATACTTAATTAAATTTTACGTAATATATACTAAGAATTATAATCAATCGGAGAAAAATCAAGAGCTTTCGGGTCCGGACCCCCAGGACTCCCCCTTGTGTGCGCCACTGGCTGAATGGGATACTACAGCTTTGAATAAATTTTACAAGTGGCTTATTTAGAATTCTTAATATTTCGATTAAGCAAGTGAAACAAAATATTTTTAAGTAGATTTAAAAAACAACTAATAATCTGAACAGTGTTGGAAGTGTAGCTTGAAATAGTTATTATAAAAATGTTAATCTGTTATTAGTAGTATTAGAATAAAATATTTTTGCTTCAAATATTTGAAATAGTAAAGTTTATTAATAAGTAATATGAGTTTTAATTGCAATGAAATCATAGTTCCAACCCATTAAAATACAAAATCGTATCGTATAATGCCCGGAGGCCGCCATCTTGGATTGTTTTTTGGCGTCAGTCATTTTCGCCAAATATAGTGTTCACTATTAGCCACGTTAGGCCTAATGTTTAACTCAACTCAAAAGGATGGTCTGAAAATGTAAACAAAAGTCAAAGAATCGGAAATAATGATAGAAAATAGGCCCAAAGACCAAAGAAAAAATGAATTTCTTCAATCGTTTCAGTAACTAATTATGCTAATTAAGTAATTTTTAAATCACATTCTTTAGTTATTTTAGATATAGTTTTTTATTATTATTGTTATTTTTTATAAATATTTAATTTCCTTGTATTTGATTTATCTAAGAAATAAAGAGCAAACAGTAAATGAACAAACGGAGCGATTTTTTTAATACTCTTTAAAATCTAAATATTTTTGTTTGCAAGAATGAAATATGCAATCAAGTCAAATTAAAAAAGCTGAAGTGTTAAGTGTTTATAAAATGAATTAATATTAATTAGATAATTAGTTAAATAATAAGCTTTATTAATAATACAATTTGTATGATTATTTACTGAAACAATAGAATAAATTCGTCTACCTAAAATCTGCGCTTAGGGTTGCTTGGAATGAACAAATCAGCGTGTAAATCATCTGATTTACCACAACAGAAGGATAGGCGCCATATTTGGCGAGATGTTGACAGTCTGGTCTCATCGATATCCTAAACCAGGGATGTCCAATACGTGGCCCACCAGCACGCAAATTGCGGCCCGCCGACTCTAAAAAATTTTTAAATATCAGGTTTTAAAGTTTTTTCATTTTGAAATTTGTTTGAGGTGCAATTCATACATATATATATATATAAATCTACAATGTATTTGCCTGTTAACTGTTCTTGTTTGAAAATAAATCCTTTTTGATCATAGAAATGTCCTTTAGATTAAAATAGATTTAATTTTTATCAAACAGTTACATTTGATTTTTCTATAAAAAATTACTTTTTTAATAAATTCCGAATTGCATCATGCATATCCTTGGATGGTACATGGATGTGGATACTATGGATGGTACATGATTCTCTGTGTGTGCGACTTTCATTCATCCTCATTTTCTGTTTGGAGTGCCCAAAAAGCAAGAGGCAGTCAGAGATGTCTTTTAAAGTGTTTAAAAAAAAAAATATTCAGAATGGTTAAGATAAAGGGCAACGTATATACTTAATCGCTTGCAAATGACAGCACTGTCAAATTTCAACAATGAGTAACGAAAGATCAATTCAAAAGGAACACACCGCAATTTTCAAGAAAATGGCAACTGTAATATTTTAAACATTATTTGATCATTAAATTATTATAATATATAGAAATTATTATATTATATATGTCTGTATAAATGAAAAATAATGAAAACAATAATGCTATTTCATTTTGTTTTAAATTTTCACTCAATAAATGTTTTTTTTTTGCTTCCAAATCTGAAATGAAGGTACATATTTTTATGAGCGGCTCAAGAGATTTTAATGTTTTTCCGAAGTGGCCCGCAAGGTCATTTGGGTTGGACAACCCTGTGCAAAACCCAAAACCAAAAAGACTTCCTTAAATAATTCTACAAGACACAAAGGAAATAATTTTAATTAATCTTGCTTTTCATGGTACTTATTTTTAAAACTTTGCTATCGTTATACCCTTTAAAATTAACAGAAAATAAAAAAAGTGATTTATTAAATTTTTTCATTTAAAAAAAAATTAAAAGGGGCAGTATATACTAAACTAATTAATGTATATTACGAACGAAATGTGCTTATATTTTTTTTTTAATTTTTAGAAGGGATTTTACTGTAAATTTATAATACTTTTATTATAATTAACATGTTATTAAATAATTACTTTTTAAAACAAGTATAATTAATAGAAATTTGTTTTTAATTTTATATTTTTATGTTATTTTAAGATTAATATATAATATTAATTTTAAGTTCTGAAAGTAGCCTATCTTGAATTACTAATTACCAAAGTTACATCGGTTTAAAAAAAAGGCCTTCACTAGAATTCTTAAATGTACCACAATTTGAGCTGCTTTCTTGCAATGTGGAATTTAAAAATATTCGATTGGGTCTGAATCTGGAATATTTTTCAGGTAAAAAATTATACCAACATTAACATTACACTCGGGCTTTACTATCCAATAAAGAAAAACATATTCTTTATGCTACTCTTTTTTTTTATTTGAAGTTATCTTTTTTTTCAATTCCTACTATTAGCTCAAACTCCCTACCTGTTTATTTATCTTGGTGGAATTTTCAATCGTTAATAAAATACAGTTTAAAGCGCTCAATTGAGCAGATATTTTATATACATTATTTATTTGGATGACAATACAGCAATTTAATTATAGTTAATAAAAATTATTTGATTAAAACTAATTATTCAAAGAATTACAATTACAGCCACGTTAGCATTGTTTTGGCGACTTTTGTGAAAATTTGAAATTGTTTTTTTCTCACTGTTTAAATTTCTCATTTGAACTGAAATTTTCTATACACTATTGTTTTGGGTAAAAATACGATGATTTATTTATAATTAACCAAAATTGATTGACTGAAACTAATTATTTAGAGTTACAGATACATCCGCGTTGGTTTTATTTTTAGTGACTTGGATCAAACCTTGAAAAGATTTTTCCTCTCACGTTTTAAAGCATTCATTTGAACTGAAATTTTAAAAACAAGATTTTTTTGGATGACAATACGATACTTTAATGATAATTAATAAAAATTACTACTTAATGTTGTGATTCTGTCTTATGTGTATACATATTTATATTAATTGTAACTATTTAATAAAAATTAGCTAAAATAAAATTTTTCTTTGTTGATCTAAGTAAGAATTGACTTTTTTTGTTACTTGTTTTCTGGTATAAAATGTGTATTTCGCATTGTCCCCCTTGTACCACCATACTAAATGAGCTGTAATCTTTAACGTTCTAATAAATAACTTCAGGAAATTTTTAAATTTTGAGTTCTGTGATCAAATAAATGAATTACAATGTGGCAAATTTTCATGAAAATTAAGATATCTTTCTGTTTAAAAATGTGCTTCGTGTTTAGTTCAGGCTCTCGTACGATTAGCGAACAAAGCCCAAAGTTACGAAAAGCCAAAAAAGTAAAAAAAGTAAAGTTAAGCCAAGTAATGAAATATATTTTTATTGTCATATTTGTATATTTAGCCTATATATTTACGTTTGTTTGTACTTTGGATGGACTGATTTGTCTAACAATCACATGAATCATGAAATCATAAGCAACTTTAAAAGGTTAAAAAATTATTATTGATCAGAGGAAAAATGTTTTTTAAAAAATAATAAATTACTCTGGAAATTCCATTGATTCTTTGGCCGTTGAACCTGAACTCGTAATGCAGGTTTCTCAATGTTCTATTTTATCATGTGAAAACAGGAATTGATGAGATATGCAATGAACGGAGCGTTAGTAATCTTTTGTAAGTAATTATTTCCAAACATTCCTTAAATTTCTATATTAGAGATTTGATAAAGAGTATTGTTCTTTAAATAATAATTGATAACTGAAAATTCGAATCAATGTGTATTAAATCAGTCTATAAAGAAGTTTTGATTATGGACGCTTTAAGTTACAGAATTTGAATAGGTCAGGAGACCAATTTTTCAAAAAATGGGTTTTCAGAAAATTTTTCATTGTTTTAAGGAAAATAATTTTTTTAGACACTCATAATTATGAAACAAATAACATTCTGTAGCGCACACAGGAATTTTTCAAGGGGGTCGGGGTTGAAAGTTCACCATTCTTGTATTATGCTATTTTCGATTTTGTCGATTTTCAGGAACAAAACAGTAAAAAACGAATTATTGAATAAATAATTAGCATTAATTAATAAAATTTAATCATTAATAACAAATATTTAATTAAATTTTTTACGTGTTATATACTTAGAATTATAACCAATCTGAAAAAAATCAAGGACTTTTGGGAGGGGTTCTGGACCTCCTTGTGCGCCACTGATAACATGTATCACCCCTTCCTAAGATAAACTTACAGCTATTTTGTAAATTACTGAATGTCATTGCTGGAGAGATTAAATTATTTAAAGAGAGAAATTGTGCATGTACTCTGCATTCCGCTTTTGGTTCTATATATCTAAGTAAAAATTCCTTCCTCAAATAAAAAATATTTCGAGTCCGCAAAGGAATTGTTTAACAACTGAATGCTCAGAATCGTGCCAAATTAAAAGCCATATATTATACCCTTGATTTTATGATACAAAAATAAAGTGGTGCAAACATTAAGTTCACACACACATTAAAATATTTATTTAACTATAATGAAGGGAAATACTTTTATTTAATTTTGTCCATTTCTTATTTTAAAAAATATGTTTAAAAAGTACTTAATATGTGTACAATTTAAATTGTTTTTATTTTGGTGAAATAAATATATAGTACGCTGTTTATTTTTATGTTAAGAAACAACATTTAATTATACAAAATGTTAACATATAATAAAACTGCGAATCTGTATTATTGACTTCTATAATCTAACTGCATGCATTATCGTGGAAATCGAAACGTTCCAAACATGTTCTGCTGTGTTCCACGCTGAAGCATAATGGTAGGTTGGCTTGGCACGCCAGAGCTAAAAGGTTGCCAACCCCTGGTTTAGCCATTAAATTTTGGATTGATTCATTAACGATTCCTAGAAAAAGAATATTATAATAGCTTACACGTGCCTTACTGAGTGATTGAAACTTCCTTTAAAATATTTGCGTAATTTTAAAAAATGACTTAATATTTCCCTCCTACATTTTCTAAATTTAAGTAAATTTAGAAAATGCATAATTCTTACTCTTGGCACTTGAACATAGATGCATTCTTCTCTCATTTGATCTTAAATTGCCCACATAACACAATTATTTGCTTAATATAGCGTTTTTCAAATTTGAGGCACCCTTCTAGAGGGGCGTGATAATCCTACCAAGGGGGCGCGAACATATCGAAAAGTCGAAAGTAAAAGATTTAAAAAATTTTATATTACTGAAAATAAGCAAAAGAAAATACATTCTGACATAATAAATAAAATACATATTTACACTGATATGATATATAAATATATCAGTATTGCACAATGTATTTCATCATTAATTCATCAATAATAGGTTATAGGTTATAAGTTAATATAAGTTGATTTACCCAACTGCTGACATATGGAAAATTATATACGAAATTAAATAGATCTTGATAATTTGTACGGTTTATAATTAAAGTCGTATTGTAGCCTTAGCACAAAGGTAATCATTATCGAATTCAATACATTGTTATTGTATGGAGGGGGATGGGACGATGAAAATTATGATTGAAAATTGGATCGCCAACACTGAAAGTTTGAGAAGCACTGGATCAATACTAGAACTTTCAATTTTCACGGCTTCAAACGTAAAATGAATACCTGTCTACACATTTAGCTTTGATAAATTTTCATTTTCAGATTTGAAATATGCCTAAGGACAAGACTCATATTAACATTGTGGTCATCGGCCACGTAGACTCCGGAAAGTCAACTACTACTGGTCATCTAATCTACAAATGTGGAGGTATCGACAAGAGAACCATAGAAAAATTCGAAAAGGAAGCCCAGGAGGTACTTAAATTAAATCATTCAAATTTATATTAAACAATCAAAGCGGATGCTATTGTATTTCAAATGAATAGTATTGCTGCATTTTTCATTCATTTCAATGATTTCATTTTTCAGATGGGTAAAGGCTCCTTCAAATATGCATGGGTTTTAGATAAACTAAAAGCAGAACGTGAACGTGGTATCACCATTGATATCACATTATGGAAATTCGAAACCACCAAGTACTATGCTACAGTTATTGACGCTCCTGGACACAGGGACTTCATCAAGAATATGATTACAGGAACATCCCAAGTAAGTCGTTGTTTTTAATATCAAATACAAATAATTGGTTGAAGTTTTTTGATTCCCAAACTTATTGCAAGTGCCTTATATTTTCCTCGTATAATACAGATCAACGTACCAAATATTTAATTGACTTTTCATATAAAAAAGGAAAACAAAATCTGTAGCGATCTTTAAAGCCACATGCATTTCACAAAAAATGCCATAGATAACTCTTAGGAATTTTTAAATAAATTCAATGTATTTTTTTCATACAATTTTTATGTTAAAGATATGTCAGTAAAATAAAATTAATGTATATATATATGCGTATATTCATATCGTGGACCTAGTTATCAGAATGCGTAACTCCACAAAGGAACTAATTTGAGATAAGAGTACTCAGCGCCAAGCAGCGATTGCGAAATATTAGAAATATCCATATTCGATACTAGCACAAAATACAACAGAAGGCTGAAATATTAGCTTGAAGAACAAATGCAATGGAAATTGTGGCTTTTTTTTTAAGAAATCGAATTAAAATCGTTTGAAATTAATAAGGATACCGTGGGAATATATATATATATATATATATATATAATATATATATATATATATATATATATATATATATAATGAAATGTTATTTCCATCTTTAGTAAATTGTACTTATATTCAAAGTTATCGATAAATGTATTTACTATGATAAATAAATTAACTACAATAAACGTAATGCATTTATTATGACATTGTGCAATTTTCTTCGGAAAGATGCTTCAGAAAGTTTTTTTTTTATCTTTTCGAATTTTTCTACATCCGATTATCTTTTGGAATAAATATCAAATCATTTTGATAGGCAAAACATGTTACACAAATACAAACTAAAAGCAATTTTAAAAGTTTCTTAAAATGCATTAATTTTTTTTTTACAGGCTGATTGCGCTGTATTGATTGTAGCAGCTGGGACAGGCGAATTTGAAGCCGGTATTTCTAAGAACGGACAGACAAGAGAACATGCCTTGTTGGCCTACACCCTCGGAGTAAAGCAAATGATTGTCGGTGTAAATAAAATGGACACCTCTGAACCCCCTTTTAGTGAGGTAATGATTTTCTTATGTATTCTTATTATTACTTATACAAGTTTTTTCGCAATTAAAACTTCAGAGAAATATCGGAAGAAAAAAAAATATACTTGAAATGGAACAGATGAGCCCTTTTCTTTTGGTCATGTTGGATGAAGAGTTTTGTCGACTTCAAATAAGCGGTAACTGATGAGGAAAGCTAATTAAGATGTAAAATAAACGCAATTACTTAAGGATTTTTTTTAAAAATAACAAATGCAATTATTTAAGGATTTTTATGAATCTCGATAATCAAAAAAGAATTAAAACTTTTACCTTCTGAATTATTAAGGTATCCGAGAGAGATTACATTCGGAACCGTGATTTTGCAAAAGCGTATAAATGGATAATATTTATGATATTTAGTATCACTTAGATTAGAAAATGTATATAAGATTATTTTAAGAATATTATTACAATAAAAAAAAATTATTAAAGTACAATATTTTGACAAAAAAATGAGCATAGAATGACCAATTTTCAAAATATTCTCCTTTCGTGAAAAATGCTTCTATTACAATATTTCGCCTGTATATAACTCAAACCTATGTACAAAATTTTTGACCTCTGACAGAACTAGAATTTTTGAAATATATAACTTAGAAGTGTGTTTAAGTTTTACGACAACAGAGGGGAGAAATTTTAAGAAAAAAAAAAGCTGATAATTATTTCAATGGGTTGTAACTCTAAAATAATGTGAATTTTTCAAAAAAATCATAGTTGAGCCACTGTACAGAGGTCTGAGCTATATACAGGCAAAATATTATTATAATAGAAACATTTTTCACAAAAGGATAACATTTTGAATAAAGGTTATTCTAAGTTAATTTTTTGCCGAAATATTGTATTTGAATAATTTTTTTTTGTCAAAATGTCCCTAAAACAATTTTATACATGTATTCTAATCTAAGTGACACTATCATGAAAATTATCCATTTCTGCGCTTTTTTTAAAATCACGGTTCCGAACGTAGTCGTATATCTTAACATGTCAAACTCGGATTCTTAACATCATTGAAAGTACCTTTAAGATATACAATCAGACCCCGATTTACCGAATCCCCTCTTTAGCGAATTTCTCGATGTAACACGAGTTTTTCTTTTCTCCGTATTAAATTGTAGAACCAAAACCTCTATTTAATGAATAATAAACCTCGAATTAACGAACTATTTCTCAACAGACGAAATATTTGCTTCAATTGGTTTCGATTTGGAAAAAATTGGCTTTATTTTCAAATAGTATGTCCATTTTGTCAGGAACAGAAGATTTTCTTTTTAGTAGCAAATTTCAACGAAAAGGGTGCTGGTGCGACGAACTCAGGTGCAATCAAGTCATGAGTGTAACTTTTTGAGTGAGTATAGAACAGGAGATTCCTTTCTGAATCTCTTATCAAAACTTTTACATTTTCCAAAGTTTTACATTGTTTTACAAATGAAAAAATACCTCATGCAGCAGGATTCAAATAACGCAGTATTTTCTTTTCTGCATAAAGACCACGGTTCAAAATTAAGAGGTCCGTCGCCAAAAGCGCTAGTGTAGCTAAACAGTGCGACGTTAATATTCACTCACTAACTCTGCTTAAAGTCGGAAAAGAATTCTTCGAGTCGGGAATAAAACAGATTGTCAAACATCTAATACTAAATATTTAAAAATTTCCAAATAACTGTGGAGGTAACAATTCACCAATGGTGTTTTTAGCCACTGAATATATAAAGTATGTTATTTTAACTATGGGTATTTCTGTGTAGTTGTTTATTATAGAATTTCCGAAAGGTAAGTGCAAAAATTTCTTTTTTTACTTCGACATGATGAATAACCCCGAATCAGCGAACAAAATGTTTAGTCCCATTGAATTCGTCAAATCGGGGTCTAACTGCATATTCAATACATGTAAGTTGGCTATTTCTTTTTTTTTCATTCTGATTTGCTGTTTATTCAAGGCTGCCGTACAGTAAAGATATATCTGTAAGAACACTTTTACTTGATATTTAAAATCTAACTTAATTTTATCTTCATTTTGAACAAGTTTTTCTTGGAAGTTTGAATTTTAAGTTTTAAGCAAAGTTATTTGTTACTCATTATAGATAATTTGAAATATTTGTTTCTCTCTTACTATATGACAAAAGCGAAAGCTTTAAATTTAATTTTATTTTAAATGACTAAGAATTTTGTGTCAGAAGCATCTTTTTTTCAATGTTTGTATCTAGAACAGTTTCCCAAACCTTTTTGTCTCAAAGGCCTTTTCTTTTTTTCTTTTTTAGACAGCTGATGAGAAACTGCTTATTTTACAAAATACAAATTTCTAACTGTAGTGAAGTACGATGTTAATGTAGCTTAAGAAACACGTGTATATTGTGATTAAATTAAAATTTAATTAATATATGAATGGGGATGAGATAATCTGGTGCTTTAATAACTAAGTTTCAATTGGTAACAATCTTGTCAAGTTTATCTGTAAATTATTTTGGTTTGTAGTGTCTATTTTTGTTTCTTTCCAAGATTGGCAACCACACTGAAACTCCTTTTCTCCAGGAAAAGCAATTAAAAACTTTCAATATATTCCATAATTCGAGATGAATAGCAGATATAGCTTTTAAAGCCAAAATTGCCGACATCCGTTTCTAAACTACTTTCAAATCTTCGCTATTGCCTATTCCTATCATCAGTTTTTTGTTCTTCAATATGACCATATGAATTCACTGCCTACTGTGGTACTACAATGTTCAAAACGTTCTCATACCTAGTTTCAAAATCTGTATTAAAGTGCATTAAATGCTGAACATAGGATAAAACGTCATTTTCCTGGCAGATTGTCTGCGACAAATTGAGAAGCTAGGAAAATTAGCTACGTCCAAATTTATATTTCAGCTTAATTCTGGCAAAAAAGCACTGAAATTATGGTCCTAGTTAGAAATTGTAAGTAGTCGCCTTGTAACTGCAAATTAACTTCATTAAGCTTGCAAATAGATCTCTTAAATAGGTAAATCTGGTTTCCACTTGATGAAATTTCTTTTAAAATCAAGGTCAAGATCAGGTTTAAAGAGAGCCATTATCGTACACCCCCCATTTACACCTTATGGACCCCCAAATTATTTTTTCGCTAACGTGGACTCCTAGGGGGATCCATATAGACCACTTTGGGAACCAATAATCTAGGGTTTCCCAATAACTATTGAATCCCATTTCAATCAGTCATGTTTATTACTCTTACTTTGATTGAAAAATCAATAAGAAATAATATAATTCGACCCTATTATTATAATTCATAAGTTGATTATAAACATCATAATTTTCTTTTGGTATTCTTGTATAGTACACAGTTGTTGTTTTTTTTCATTATCCAATTAAAATGAATATTTCCTTAAAAACCTTACCTGGGTAATGTTATTTCGTTGTAATTTTAGCTAACAATTTTAGATGTAAAAAATAAAGAAAAAAAAAAAAAAAACTACTTGAGTCTAGTTTTTGGAAGATTTTGGAGACTTATTCGTATTTTTACTTGTTTAGTCTCGCTTCCAAGAAATAAAAAAAGAAGTATCAACATATATTAAGAAAATTGGATACAACCCTACTACCGTACCATTTGTTCCTATTTCCGGATGGAATGGAGATAACATGCTGGAGCCTAGTGCCAACATGCCCTGGTACAAGGGATGGTCCATTGAGAAGAAGGGATCCAAAATTGAAGGTAAAACTCTACTCCAAGCTCTGGATGCCATGG
This sequence comes from Trichonephila inaurata madagascariensis, assembly GCA_019973955.1. NCBI lineage: Eukaryota > Metazoa > Arthropoda > Arachnida > Araneae > Nephilidae > Trichonephila > Trichonephila inaurata. The sequence continues at coordinate 13,908 of BMAV01010697.1, read as the reverse complement.
AGCCTCCCAGCCGTCCTGTGGACAAACCTCTTCGTTTGCCTCTTCAAGATGTCTACAAAATTGGAGGTAAAAATAAATTATTATTAAGTATTGTGATAAAAGTTAAAGTGGTTTCTATTTTTTTTAAACAGAAAACTCATTCCAAACTTTTATTATTATAATTAAATCCTCCTGTAATTCCAAGTTATTTTTCCTACATGATATTTATGCTTATATACACTTTTTATTTTGTGGCCGGGTCCCTGTCGGAACTATGGGTTCAAGATATGATTCGATTTAAAACCTATATAGCAAAGATCCTAATGCATGCTAAATCTACCGAAGTTCAAACATTGGCAAAGTGAGGAAGCTTTGTAAGAGTTAACCCTTTCGGGGCTTGAGAAGATTATTTCCCAGCTCATGATCTTACAAAATACACCTGTGAGGAGGGCAAAAACCATTTACATATATTGACCTTGCTATTATAACAATGGGAAGACTAATTATCGCTTCAATTTGTGCTACTGCGCATAATCAGGTGATTATGATATCTGTCAATTGAACAAAAAAAGATGGTACGAAAGAACAAGTACCCTGTCCAAAAGCTGCCCTTGTATATGACGATGTCAGGAGAGAGGTTGATTGCTTAGATCAAAGGAAAGAAAGTTACCAAACATGATATGCAAAATTGTGGCATAGTGTCTTTTATTTTCTTATTAACCTAGCCATCATAAATATTTTCATACTGTGGCAAGTGAACAAAAGAAAGACAGAAGTTTGGACCAGCTAACACTGCGTACAGCATTAACTTATCAGCTAATATATGGGCGGATATTCCTCAAGAAAAAAGGAAAGGAAACCCTGCTAGCTTCCAAGCAAAAAAGTGTGTTCCGGATAATGTGTGCTTAACAAATATGGGAAATTTTAATGCCAAATATATGGTTTCCAACAATATACAATGTAGAAAATGTCGCAGACAAGGGAAAGGGACAAGAAAAGAAGACTCGCTACGCGTGGGCAGAATGTAATATCCTCTTGTGCACTGCAACGTACTTCTCATCTTTTCATGGCGAATAATCACCATTAAAGTTAATTTTCCTTATGATGGTAAATGGCTTCTTGGGAAGTATTCCTCCCATCTCTAAAATTTAAATCTAAACATAAAATTCGACAAAATAAAATATATTTTCTTAAATGGTATTGTTTTGCCGTTAATAAAACAAAAATGCGAGAAATCCAAAAGTGAAATAAATGGACCACGAAAGGGTAGTAGTCCTCTTATGTAGTTTTCTAGTACTACTTTGATAAATAATTACTCAAGAGCTACATATTCCTATAAAATGACAGGACAAATTTTAGCTCTAAAGTAGTATGACGATTTTTCTAAGTATTAAGATTAAAAAAAAAAAAAAAAATGGGAGGTTCAAAAGAAATGTACTTATTAAAGTAGCGAAAACCTGCATTTATTATTATTCCTTTGTCCCTAAAGGAATTGTACAAAAATTAGAATGCTTCTTAATCTTCTCCCAAAACTTGTAAAAATTAGGGCTTCGAACCGGAAGTAAACCGAAAACCGGAAAAAAAGGGTTCTTGTCTTTGTCTGAACGAAAACCGGAACTGAACCAATAATTTTTTTTTTTTAAGTTGAACTGGAAAGAAAATAATTACGATTCAAAGCCATGAAAAAAATTCATTTCCGTAATGCAATGGTCTTTAAACTCTTTCAACTTATGGAACCCCTATAACTTAAAGGTGCTTCGTAGAACCTCTAGAACTAGAAAGCATTTTCGGGAACCCCATTCCATACGTATACTCTACTTTATGTATCTCAAAATGATATATAAAGTAGATCAACATGTTATAGGTACTTTCAATTAAAAAAATATTGCATTTAATATTAAAAAATTATAATTTACTTATTAAAAATAATTAGTGATCTAAGTGTCACCTATCCATGCATTATATTTATAAAGGGAGATATGTGCTTGCTTTTTTCCACACAAACTGTCGAAGTTTAGGTCTATTGAGATTAAAGGCAATCGCATTATTTATTCTGAGTCTTAATTAGTTTTTATGCTTTGTTTTTGTAGCCGCTTACGCTGAGAAATATATTTCAATTAAACACAATGTTCTGAATGGCATTAAAATGTTTATAGCTGTGTGAAAAATCCAAAGTATTTTGTATGAGTTTGCAACTTAAATATTAGAAGCTGTTCTTGTTAAATTTTTAGATTTTAATATCGAATCTGTTGATAAATTGTTTCCTCTCCATCAATGTAGGTGTTTCTTTCCGAAATGCAAAATGTACATTTTTCGTTATAAAACTATTTACTTTTGCAAGGCATTGTGCTAATTGTCACGAGTATAAAATTATCTTGTGGAACCCGAGATAGTTAACAATAGTATATTCACAATCTAGTAGGAAGTATATATATTAAGATAAAGCGCTCATGTTTTAATATTCTTTTATTATTGTAATGGTTTCACACAGCTTTTGGATAACTATTTATTTCAGTATGAAAAGCTTCAAAAAATAAAATTAGTATATTCTTTTACAATTCAATAGCAAAAGGGTCCGAGGGGCGTGATAACTCTACAAGGGGGGCGCGAACATATTGAAAAGTTGAAAACTGAAGATTATTCAAAACATTACTAATTTGCTGAAAGTAAGCAAACAAAATACTTTCTGACATAATAAAATATAAAATACACATTTACACTGATATAATACACTTATAAAGGAATCTGTACTGTACAATGTATTTTATTATTAATTTAACAATACTAAGTTAAGAACAAGTTTGATAATTACCAGTGACCCCATGGGCTTGTATTAACTCTTATCATGGGGATTTGAACGGTGTATAATTAATTCCTTAACTGCCGATTAAAAGTTACGTGGTTTGGACCCCAATGCCACGGTTTTCCACGTAGACGCGCATATTTTGATGTTTTTTTGGGGGAGGGGGAGGAGAAAAAGGAATAAATAAGCAAGTCCTCTGAAATAAGTAGATCCTTTGCAAACACTGTCAAGGTCCCTTTATTGCATTCCAAAGCCTTAGGAATAATTTTATGGATAGCAGTGCTCAGAAAAGATCGTAATTCGGAAAGACGTATATATACGTCCTGAAGATTAATACTTTGACTGAGTGAGACGTTTATATACGTCGGTGGCACATAAGAGGTTAAAGTCGTACTGTAGCTTTAGTATAAAAGTATAGTATTATTGTATTTTTTTTCAAAACATTGTTATTGTATGAAGGGGGCGCGATGAAAATGATGACTGAATATTGGGTCGCGAGTATTGAAAGTTTGAGAAGCACTGTACTAAATTATTCTAATTTTGTAATAATTTGCATAGGTATTGGAACAGTACCAGTTGGAAGAGTTGAAACAGGTGTTATCAAACCAGGCATGATTATCACATTCGCTCCATGCAATTTGACTACTGAAGTCAAGTCTGTTGAAATGCACCATGAAGCATTAACGGAAGCCGTTCCAGGAGACAATGTCGGCTTCAATGTGAAAAACGTGTCAGTGAAAGAATTGAGAAGAGGTTATGTGTGTGGTGATAGCAAAGACAACCCTCCTAAGGCTACTGGAGAATTCAGTGCTCAAGTAATTGTGCTGAATCATCCAGGACAGATTTGCAACGGCTACACTCCAGTTCTCGATTGCCATACAGCCCATATCGCTTGCAAGTTCCAGAAAATTAAAGAGAAAATTGATCGACGAAGTGGAAAGAAATTAGAAGGTATATTTATGCTTTTATTACAAATTTTACAATTTATATGCATAATGATTAACCACAGTTTTTATTATAATATTACTGATATTTTTACTTCCAATGTTCATTTTAATCCATTAACATTTGAGCTCATTTCATCTACAAATCCAGAAATTTTTCATGTGAAAATTAGTTGTGTTAAGTAATATAGTAATTAAAAAGCCTGCATGCACAGATAAAAAGAAAGACAGAATACACCCTAATAGGCAAATAAGTATTTAAGTTATATTACCTTAAAATCAGAACATTAAAACTAAATTATTATTAGCAATCCCTTCTTCAGTGGGTCAACAACCCATTGTGGGCTTTGGCTTTCTTTCTAATGTTGTTCTCCAATCCTTAGTTCTCAAAACTAGGAGATCTTTTTTTAGGTCATCAAATCATCTTAAGATTTTGGCTGCCCTTTCTTGGTTTGCCATTTGGTTGTGCATCGAAGACTTTTTTTTAATGGTGTGGTCTTCATTCATTCTGACAATGTGACCTGCCCATTTAATTCATTTTATTTTGATGAAGTTAACGATGTCAGATTCTTTATATGATTCATAGAGCTTGAAATTTGATCTCCTTTGATACGTTCCATTATCCTGAATTCCTTCAAAGATAAATCTTTTAATCTTCCTTTCTTAGACACTTGTCATGTTCTCCTGTATTCGAGACATTGGTCAAGATTCACCTGCATAAGTTAAAGTATCCGATTACCCTAAATTACTGAATTTTTTTTTTTAAATTGAATATTTTTTTAATGATTTTATTTTATAGGTCATTTTATTAGTTTTATAAAAATACCAATGTTTTCATTTTCTATTCACTAGAACAAAAACTACAAGTGTTTTTATTAAAAGCAGATGCCCTAACTTTACATAAGATGTCAAACTTTAAAATGCGTTTTACTCGAAATGTGCTTTTTCGAAAAGGCTTAAACTGGGACAGCGATTGCTCAAAAAGTTTTTAAAATAATTTGCAGACATTGTTTGGGTATGTTTCGTATAACAGTAGAAATGTTTCAATCTTTAGATTTATCAATCACTGTTTTTTATTACGAAACTTCACAGTTCTTAATGTGAATATAATCACTGTTTTTTTAAGCAATTTGATATAATAAAAAAGATAAAGAGCTCTAGTTTTTGTAAAAATTAAAATATCTCTTATCCTGAATGTCTTTTCAAAAATGAATCGTAAAGTAATAGTTCGAAATTGAAAACTTGAGAATTTGTTCATTTATTATTTGTGTACTGAGCGGATCCCGTTTATGTAATTTTTTTTGTCAATTTTTACCCATTTTTTTCAAATTTTAGTAGTAATAATTTATTTTTTTCTACTTAATTTTAGCCTTTTTTTCTTAAAATTACCAAATAAATTTTAAAACCACAAAAAAAAATCTCCATATATCCATTTATTTCCCTTTTTTTTCTCTTTTAAAAGTTGTCGCAAGTAGTATACCTTAGTACTGATCTTTTAGTATGATCTACTAGTAAGACTTTTGTACAATAGAACCTTTGTTTTTCTTTTGATTAAATTCAATTTCATAATTTTTTTCGTATTTCATTAAGACATCTATAAGTCATAATAATTATCTTTTGGATTTTGGAAGTACAATCGTTTCTACTGTTAATTTCCAAACCTAGATATATATAATTGAAACTCAACAATTTCAAAATTATATTCTTGTTTTTAAATGATGAATAATTAAAATATGATTTAATATTATTAGCAATATGATAGAAAATACTTGACGAAAAATGACACAAACACACAGATTTTCTGTAAAAAAATTCAAATTCTTAACTTTACAAAAAAGTTTTTTCCTTATAAATCGAAACCATGATATGTTGCAATTATAGGTATCTTTAAAATAGTACTGTTTCTTTTTTCAATTCCTACTATATTAACTCATACTCTCAATACATTTATTTATTTATCTTGGTGGAATTTTCACTCGTTAATAAAATACATTTTGAAAAGCGCTCAATTGAACTGAAATTTTATATACATGATTATTTTGGATGACAATACAGTAATTTAATTATAATTAATAAAAATTTCGATTAAAACTACTTTTATTTTAAAATATTACAAATATATTGGCGACTTAGAGATTCTTTTGGCGACTTGTGTCAAAACTTGAAAAGGTTTTTTTCACACGTTTTAAAGCATTCAGGACAAAAACACGTTTTGGATGACAGAACGATATTTTAATAATAATTAATAAAAATGAATTTCCACTTAATGTTGTGATTCTGTTATATGTATATACATATATATATTGTCACTAATTAATAAAAAGTAGCTAAAATAAAAATTTTCTTTGATCAAAGTAGGAATTGACTTTTTTTTTTTGCATTACTTCTTTATTTGAGAAATACTCAAATGCTTTCATGTTAATCATTTTAATTTATATATTTCAGATGAACCTAAATTCATCAAATCAGGGGATGCTGCTATTGTTGATCTTGTTCCCTCTAAGCCAATGTGCGTTGAAACCTTTACTGAATTCCCACCCCTCGGAAGATTTGCTGTTCGTGATATGCGACAAACTGTGGCTGTAGGAGTGATCAAATCTGTAACACCAAAGGATGTATCTGGTGGCAAAGTAACCAAGGCAGCTGAAAAGGCCAATAAGAAGAAGTAATGAATTGCTCCCACTTGGTTAATATATAATGCATGTAGATGTGTACATTTCAAACACACATTGTAGACAAACTGGAATTTAACAGCTCTTCAATATTTTCAATAAAAGAATTGTATGGAAAATTGTTTTATGTGATTTACTTTAGTCTACCTATAATATAAAGTTATTGACACTTGTGGGATTAAAACACTTATGTTGAAGGACTGTTATAGATATATTGCTCATCTTTTGCCAATTTGATTTTTCCGTTTTTTAAAAAAAAATGTTTTGTATCGTTTAAATTCATATTTATAATCAACTGTGCTCAAAATAGATCTTTATAAGATATTCCGTATGCCTGTAACAGGATATGTGTGTACATTTATTACTAGACATTTATGTTTATTTTCCGCAAAATATTTCTAATTTAACGCATCACACCTTAATTTAAAACATCGAAAACTTCCATTATCTTCCTGTATAGCAAAGCAACTTTTTTAAAAAGTTGTTTCCTAGAATGTAGAGGGTGTACTGCATTTCATTATACAAACTTTCATTTGAGTCCGACAATTCCTTGTCATTCAAATCATGAACATGAACTTAAGTCCTTCAAGTACCTGCATTTTGTTTCAACTTCATAAGCCAGTGTGTTTCAAACTTAAAATATTTGCAACCGAATTTTCAGCCATAATCTTCATCACACCTCCCTATTTAATAACAATGTATTTAATTCAATAATAATTAATTTTGGCAATTTATCAAGATAAGTATTAAATTTTGTAAATTTTTTGTATATCTGAAAAGTTTATTGGAATCATTAGTAACTATTAATCTTGTTCCCAGCTTAGTATTGATAAATTATAATTATCACAAATACATTGTACTGTACTGAGATGTATTTATAAGTATATAATATCAGTCTAAGTGTGTATTTTATATTTTTGTTATGTCAGAATGTATTTTGTTTTGCTTCCTTTAAGTAAATAACATCAAACTACCTAAAATGAACTGCAAATTTTCATCAACACTTTAAATCATACCAGCTGATATTTATTTACATTCAATTTAAAAATGAACGAAGATTAGAATTATCATTTGCTTTTCAATGTCTTGATATTCTTACTTAATTTTGAAGCTAAACTTTCCAAACCTGATGTATTTTTTTCCTATTACTTCGAAAATTTCTGCTGTAGGGGAAGATTGGATCCATAAAGCATTGCTAACCCTTAATCGCTGGCCTAATTCAGTGACAGCTTTAGAAATCATAATAGGTCACCAGTTTAGTCCAAAGATTTTTTTTTTTTGTATCTACATTTGTTGTGTCTTGTGAATTCCAATTTATTTCTTCTTTAGCACTGTAGGTTCTAGAACTTCTTCACTTTTATTTTATTATGCGATATATATATGTGGTGACCCGTGTGGTGACCGGGTGTAAAAGAATAGTCCCAATGTAGCCCATGCATGTCGTAAAAGGCGACTAAAATGGGTACCCAGTGCTCGGGGGTATAACCGAGTACCCTGCAACTGGGGATTATATCAGTTGACTGGTTCTCCAGGTTGGGGATTGGGCGTAGGGATAAGGACCCTACCTCTTAAAAATCTTGTTACGAAAGTCATGATTGCACTTTTGGAGATTACTTATGATAGCATAAACAGAAAATTGCTTATTGAGGTCATGCGTTAATATGGATCTTTGACACAAGCTCGTAAAACTCGTAACGCTAAGTAAAACCATGCAAATAGTTAAGAGGCTGACCTCTCAGAACCAATGAAAATTGGAAATGAGGTCAAATACGCCAATGTGCTATCATGTCTAATTCTCCGTAAAACTTTGGTAAAGGTCAGTCGTACAGGCGAATTATTTGTTTTAAATCTGGTCAAAATAATTTTTGTAATCTTGTTTTTTTGGCTTCAAAAATCTTCCTCTCTATTTTCAAAGATTTTCTTTTAAATAAAAAAACCTTAGTACATTAAAAACTTGAGGCTGTCCCCTTTAACATTAAGTGGACATGAGCCAAATTTGGAATTGTTTTCTAACTTAAAGGAATTAAAATATTAATATTGTATTTTTGCTTCGCTGGTCCTATAAGTCTTTGTACTTACAGAATCAGTTCTCCGAGACGTTATCACCTTCCAAGTAGTTCAAAGTTCTCTTCAGCATTCACAAACTTCTGTATTCGGTGCTGTCATATATGGCAACAGTTCTGAAATGAGGTTTTTGAAATTCACTTCAGAAAATTTTCAGTTTCTTCTAGTCCTCTTCAACTGAGGTAAAATGTGTTCTTTTTTTGCAAGAATTAACTGAACAAAATAAAAAAAAAAATGTCGTATATGGAGGTCGCCTTGTCACAGTAATGTTTTTGCTGGTCGGAAATAGCTTAACAGACGAAGCCATGTGAGCGGATGCATTTTCTTGGTGCATCTCCCATCCATCGCTCCCCAATTCCGGCCTATTTTTCAATTCCTACTCTTTTCTATATATTTATTTATCTTGTTCAAATTTTCAATCGTTGGTAAAATATTTTCTATTCATCCAATCAAATTCAAATATTTTTTTTAAAAAAAAATTGCAGAGGATAACACTTGATGTTAATACAGTTTTTTGAAATATTAATTAAATAAATGTAATAAATTAATTACCGGTTTTTGACGCCAATTTAGGTTCGTCTCCATTGTTACAATGTTACAGTTAAAACAAAGACAAAGGCGTCGAAGCCCTGTTTTTCAGCCAAACCGGGTGTGCATTGTTTTAAACACCCGGGTGTGCCGGGTGTTTAAAAACTATATATTGTAAGCACATGTATGAGTTTTAATGTTCAGGATTTTCGCAGAATTTGAGATACTTTTATGTCTGAAAATGGGTTCTAGGTTTAGTTTAGGCTCTCGTACATATGACTGGCACGTCTATATAGAACAATCTTTTTTGTGAACTTTTCTGGAACTAAAATTTTTTTTAATAATTTTCTTCGTACATTATAAATATAGTAAATACAACTTATGGTAAATACAACCGGATCTCCATTTTACGAACGTCTATTTAGGGACATTTTCTTTTTTTGTGAACTTTTTCTGGAACTACAATTTTGTTTTATTCTCTTCGTACAATGTTCTCCAAATAGGGGAGGTAAGGTTTCTATGTACCGACCTTTTCCGTTTTTTCTTCTTCCTATTTTAAAAACATTTCTGAAGATTTAAAATTATTCCATATTTTCAACGCATTTTGTGGGTAATAGCGGCCTGAACTGGTTTTACCAGGTACATAACTCATCTAGAGCAATAAAATTGCCGTAGTTTTCGAATAAAAAATTCTAATTAAAAAAAAAAAAAATACCAGATTTGATCAGCAATTAAGTTTAAGGACATATGAGGTAATTGTATGCTTAAAATTACAGTTTGCATGTTTAAGCATACTCGTACTACATTACTCTTTTAATGTATGTTTAAAATTACCCATAGGCTTCAAATTACATATTGCTTTTAAAATTCATTAATTTTAATACAGAATTGTGTTTTATAAAGTTGAAAAAATACAGTGTATTCCTGGGCAATGTTCCCCCCTCCCTTGTTTTCCTTGTAGATTGATGGATACGATTTATAAGAAAAAATATTAAAATTTACAATAAAAACTAATAATGATTAACTTTTTTTATAATACACGAAGTGTGACAAAAAAAATTACTGGTCCTTGTAAGTCTTTGTACTTACAGAATCAGTTCTCCGAGACGTTATCACCTTCCAAGTAGTTCAAAGTTCCCTTCAGCATTCACAAACTTCTGTATTCGGTGCTGCTATATATGGCAACAGTTCTGAAATGAGGTTTTTGAAATTCACTTCAGAAAATTTTCAGTTTCTTCTAGTCCTCTTCAACTGAGGTAAAATGTGTTCCTTTTTAGCAAGAATTAACTGTACAAAATAAAAAAAAAAATGTCGTATATGGAGGATGCCTTGTCACAGTAATGTTTTTGCTGTGATGAATGATTTATTTTTTTTTATAATACACGAAGTGTGACAAAAAAAAAAAACTACTCGTCCTATATATGTCTTTGTACTTACAGAATCAGTTCTCCGAGACGTTATCACCTTCCAAGTAGTTCAAAGTTCCCTTCAGCATTCACAAACTTCTGTATTCGGTGCTGCCATATATGGCAACAGTTCTGAAATGAGGTTTTTGAAATTCACTTCAGAAAATTTTCAGTTTCTTCTAGTCCTCTTCAACTGAGGTAAAATGTGTTCCTTTTAGCAAGAATTAACTGTACAAAATAAAAAAATATGTCGTATATGGAGGATGCCTTGTCACAGTAATGTTTTTGCTGTGATGAATGATTTATTTTTTTATAATACACGAAGTGTGACAAAGAAAAAAAAAAAAAACTACTCGTCCTATATGTCTTTGTACTTACAGAATCAGTTCTCCGAGACGTTATCACCTTCCAAGTAGTTCAAAGTTCCCTTCAGCATTCACAAACTTCTGTATTCGGTGCTGCTATATATGGCAACAGTTCTGAAATGAGGTTTTTGAAATTCACTTCAGAAAATTTTCAGTTTCTTCTAGTCCCTTCAACTGAGGTAAAATGTGTTCCTTTTAGCAAGAATTAACTGTACAAAATAAAAAAAAAATGTCGTATATGGAGGATGCCTTGTCACAGTAATGTTTTTGCTGTGATGAATGATTTATTTTTTATAATACACGAAGTGTGACAAAAAAAAAAAAAACTACTCGTCCTATAGTCTTTGTGCTTACAGAATCAGTTCTCCGAGACGTTATCACCTTCCAAGTAGTTCAAAGTTCCCTTCAGCATTCACAAACTTCTGTATTCGGTGCTGCCATATATGGCAACAGTTCTGAAATGAGGTTTTTGAAATTCACTTCAGAAAATTTTCAGTTTCTTCTAGTCCTCTTCAACTGAGGTAAAATGTGTTCCTTTTTAGCAAGAATTAACTGTACAAAATAAAAAAAAAATGTCGTATATGGAGGATGCCTTGTCACAGTAATGTTTTTGCTGGTCGGAAATAGCTTAACAGACGAAGCCATGTGAGCGGATGCATTTTCTTGGTGCATCTCCCATCCATCGCTCCCCAATCCGGCCTATTTTTCAATTCCTACTCTTTTCTATATATTTATTTACCTTGTTCAAATTTTCAATCGTTGGTAAAATATTTTCTATTCATCCAATCAAATTCAAATATTTTTTTTAAAAAAATTGCAGTGGATAACACTTGATGTTAATACAATTTTTTTTTAAATATTAATTAAATAAATGTAATTAAATTAAGTACTGGTTTTTGACGCCATTTTAGGTTCGTCTCTATTGTTACAATGTTACAGTTAAAACAAAAACAAAGGCGTCGAAGCCCTGTTTTCAGCCAACCGGGTGTGCATTGTTGCAACAATGGAGATAAATCGTGCTCTTTTTTTTCAATTTCTACTATTAGTTCATTTTTTCTCCCTATATATATATATATATATATAATACATCATATATTATCTGCCTTTTTATCAAGAAGGCATCTAATGTAATTTGTGTTTTCCTTTTCGCTCTGTAAGAAGTTGTTGGTAAGGGGAAAGTTATCCATAACGCCACGTCTTTCCTTTGAACTCCTGGCAAAATTTGCTCCTGCTTCTTTTTTTTTTGTTGTTTATTTTCGTGTTTTTTACTATCACCCAAGATAAAAACTAAAATTCATAATGTTTGTCACTATATAGCAATCGTTATATTATATAAATTTATACTGACAATAACATTAACAAATGCTTGAAATGATAAAAATACGTTCGTATAACACCGGCGGAAAGAAGAAACACAGATAAACTGCTTCGGATATCGGAAAGCCTACCGCTGCGTGTAATTTCGGGGAATCCCACAATTGAAATAAAAGAGCGTTAAACCGAAACAACGTTAAGCGGGGTCTTACTGTACTAAAATGTAATGGTGTTGATTAATAGTCTGACCACTGATGTAAGTGGAAATACACTCATATCACAAATTTTCGCTATATTTTGCTCTGTAATCACAAACCTTGGACACCCAGCAAGTTCATCTTCCGCATTGAACCTTCCCCCTGAAAACCGCTTATACCATTCAAACGCATGTACACGAGACAAAGATTCATCTCTATAACCCTCGGTTAATATTTGAAATGTTTTTGTGGATTATTTCACAGGAAACTTGATGTTGATTCGACATTTTTTCCGGCAGAATGCAGTCACACGTGTTCACTCAATGAAGCAGTACTCCTAACTGGCGTGATGTGTTAAGGTGAAACTGGCCACACTGAGAGAGGAGGTGCGTTGGATGACGTCACCAAAGCAGTTGAGCCAATTCCACTCTTTTTTTTTCTTCTAGCTACACATTTAGTCTGTTTGTTTTTTATTATTTGTGCGTGTGTGTCACACCTTGTATAGTGTTCATGAGTCTTTAATGTTTTGAGTGTGTTGCTTTTTCCAAAGTTTACTGAAAGATTAATCATTATTTAGCGAATTTTTCGCCTAGCGAACTTTTTTCCGGGATTTAGAGACTTCGTTAAATAGAGGTCCCCCCTATAATTTAAAATTATCGATCAAATTTTATGGCAAGTTCTACCTTTTCATCAGTGTTTAAAAAAAATGGTTTTTCAAAAAGCGAACAAAACCTCGGCCCTCAATAATTAAAATGACTGTCAAACTGTTAGTTTCTTCCCTATAATGCAAAATCAAGGATCCTAAATTATGTCAAAAGTATACAAGCCATACGTTAGCAATGATTCAAAATATTGTTGTGGAGACCACATTATTTGAAAACTAGGAAAAAGGGATGGGCGTCTGTTCTCGTCTACTGTACTGTTAAAAATAAGGCGGCACAGTCCCTTGAAATCTTTCTTTTTCGAACCTACGTGGTATCGTGCTTCTCAAAGCACACCATTACACAGTAGCATATTGAGGAGAAGAATCGACAGATTTAACAGTTGTTGACCGCTTATACGGAGCACACGATCTCTATGAGAGATCTTTATCTCCTTACGTAACACTTGGGGGTTAGATTTCGTTTCATAGCTTGCCCTTTTAAGATTTAAAGCATGTAGAATAAGATAAGTACTGGATTGCCAAGGTAAACAATAAGTGAAATACAATTAGTCGCTGGAGAGGATATAATGTCTGTGATGATAGAATAGCAATTGGAGAGATGAGCGGAGAGAAGCAACGCCGAGCTGGACTCCCTCTGCTAGTTTTCCGAGTGTGGAATGGCCGCTGTTATACTGTTCGGGAAACTGGGATCTAGTCAGACTTAAATTGACTTATTTTTCGCAACGTATTTGATTGTATGCATCTTGTGAATCTTAAAATCCATCATGGAACTCTTTTCTTTTAAAATACTGTTTATAAGGAAATGTGTTTAAAAGTCCCCAATCAATACGCTGATAACCTTGCTGTTTTCCATATTATAGATCACGCATTGCAATCCAATCAGAGTTCAGAATTATCTGCAAAAGCAGATTCCCTCAACAGGCTCTACTTGTTGCAAAATACGATCTTGGATTTGTCTTCCAAATTTAAAAA
>BMAV01010696.1:0-23107 GCA_019973955.1 Trichonephila inaurata madagascariensis | reverse complement strand
CGTTAAAAACAAAAAAAGGAACAATGGGGGTTTTTTTTTAAAAAAAAAATAACAAACACAGCAAATATAAAAAATCGGGGGAAAAATCCCCAAAAAGACCAATATAGGGTAAACAAAACTTGACTCCCTCGTTTTTTTCCAACGATCCACCATCTAATATCATCCTACACCCAGTGGTTAACCAAATGACAGGGGCCACTTGGAAAAACATTATAATCTCGGGGGCTGCAATAAAATAAAACCTTTATATCAGATTTAAAAAAAAAGAACAAGAAAAATTTAAAACAGAATAATTTTATTGTTTTCATTATTTTTCTTTTCGACATAGATAATATAAAAATGTTTATATATATATAATATAATAATCCGATCAAATAATGTTTAAAATTTACAGTTGCCATTTTTTAAAAAAATTACCATGTTCCTATTGAATTGATTTTTCGTTACTTTTTTTGGAAATTTGATAGTGTGCATTGCAAAACGATTAAGTATAACACCCCCCAAATTTTTCCATCCTGAATTTTTTTTTTAATTTTAAAAAAATTTTCTGACTCCCTTTTTGTTTTTTGGCACCCCAAACAAAAAAGGGGGGAGAAACTAAAGTCGCAACACAGAACTGTACCATCCATAGTAAAGGATAGATAATGCAATTCGAAGTTTATTAAAAAGGTAATTTACTATAGAAAAATCAAATGTAACTGTTTGATAAAAAAAATCTATTTTAATCTAAAGGACTTTTTTATTACCAAAAGGATTTTTTTTTCAAGAGCAGGTAACAGGCAAATACATTGTAGATATATGTAGATATATACATAAGTTTCCTCTCGAGTAAATTTGAAAATGAAAAAACTTTTAAAAATCTGATATTTAAAACTTTTTTTAAAAAAGAGTCGGCGGGCCGCGTGTTGGACACCCCTGGTCTACACGATGACAATTGGTCATACTAAAGATTGGTAAACAAGGAAATTGAAAAAAAACGAATTTGACTAAGCTACGATGTTTTAAAAGGTCTTTATGCTACAAGCTTCTGCGAGCAAGGGAGCACCTCTATACAAACGCTATCATTTGATACCTTATTTGCACATAGGCGTTAATAATTTTGTTCAGTTTTTGAAAAAGGAAAGCTCCCCTTTTAATTGTTTTCACCAGTATATATTGATCACAAATTATTTTGACAAAAATTAAAACCTAATAAATTTGACTATCAGACTTCGATCAGAAATGGTTCAATATCCTCTTCTTTAGGTAGTAAAGAAACACAATTTTGAGTGCAAAGGTCTATAGGACTACAAACACAAGGACTTCCATTTGCACAGGATGAGAATAAAGATACTACAGACTGCTGCAGAGTACTTTGCAGACATAAGGTGGAGTGTTGGATGTAACCTTTTTTTCCAAACTTTTCTAGCAATCACGATGCAATTTTTTGTCCAGAACATTCTTACGAAGAAGTAAAGATAAAAGAGGGAATACTAAGTGGCACTTCTTTAGATGGAAAAAAATGGCATTTTTTCTGATCTTAAGCTACTGAGAATAACATACATGCATCTTGCAAAAGAACGGATGATTTGGAAATCACTACACTTTTTTTTCTCGTTACTTTTTTCTTTCTTTATCTTTGTGTATCGCGCACTGTTATGGCAAAAGGTTTGTTGAAAAAATATTGTTATGAATATCATTCTGGAATTCTTTTAATGAATACTAAATGCCAAATATAACGCGGACTTTTAACACAAAAAATACAATCAAAATTTACTGGTGAGCGTTATACGTCGGATATAAAAATTATAGCTTTAAAAATAAAGAAAATGCAAGCATAAAAAATTAGACTTCTGCATACATCTAATTACTGTTTATTTAAGAGAAATGGCATAACTTAAGAACATTTGTTTTTGGATACACCGAAAAGTTCATCAAATTTGTTTTCTGTTATATTTACATGCACACACATCTTCGAATTCTGTTTTATTTTTTCCATTACCACTGTTGCTCTGATCAGCACTCATCAATTTCTCTTTCTGTACTGTTAACTATACTGAATTTTTAAATACCGGATTTAATTTCTTTTCAAATTTCCAGGAAAGTAGTAGTCTTTTTATGACTGATATACAGGGGGGAATATCTTTTTATTTATAAATGTCTTTTTTATACAAAGTGCATGATCGTTTTGCAAACATTTACTTGCGTTATAGTTTTGTGAAACAATATTTAATCCTCTGAATATAGCTATAAAATTGAATATGTATTCATAATTATAATAAATATAACCTTATTTTACTTCACATAAAAGAAACTTGGTATGTACTACATAAAAAAATTGCTTGTGTCATATCTGATCCTATTTTATTCAAAGCTATTTATATGATTCATTAATAAAAATTTTAAAAAATGCAAAGAAATCAGAGACTCTGGTTCAAGGCTCAAAATATGTGTTTTACCATGATAATGGGTAGAAATTCATAATTTACAATGCTGATTTTGAAGTGAAAGAAAAAGAACTAATTGATATTTTTAATTCAAATTCAACATTCTCGCACAGTAATCCAAATGTTGAATTTTTCGAAAATAGGTCCTACAACGAAGCTTGTCATTTCTATCTCATGCCAACGAATGCATTACCAAAAGAAGATGAAGAAATGAAAGAGAACATCAATTAACATACAGATGAACGTGTTAACAATTATTAAAATTTCAATCTTACAGCAACCACAGAAGGTAGAATTAAGTAAGATATTTCGATTCTTGAAAACCAACAGAACACATGCATTTTCGAGAGGAATGGAAGAAACAAGCTCTTAAAACATTCTCTCTTTTCACTCTGCGAAGCAATATTTCTAAGCCATTGGAGCAAAGTTCTGAGAACTGCTCTGTAGCACCTCTGGTTCAAGGTTCAAAATATGTGCTTTATGATGACAATGGGAAAAAGTTCATAATTGACAATGCTGATTTTGAAGAAGAAAAAGAACTATTTGATATTTTTAATTCATAATCAAGATTCTCGCACAGAAGTCCAAATTCTGAATTTTTCGAAATTAGATCCTACAATGAAGCTTGCCATTTCTATCCCATGTCAACGAATGCATCAAAGGAAGAAAATAAAGGTTCAAACGAAACCACTGTTGATAATCATACAGAAGATATGAAAGAAAACATCGTCTATTCTTCCCAAAAGAAAAATATTTTTAAAAAAATGAAATCGTTTTTCAAAAAAAGTTTGAAAAGAAAAGCGCATTGACGTTTCTTACCAAAGATTTAAATAACTATACGATACCATACAAAATAGAACTTTTTGAAATATTATAAAACAAGGGAATAAAATCTTGGAAAATGGTAAAAAAATTGAGTATATAAACAGAACTAAAGTTATAGATACCGTTTTAAGATTATACTACATGTAGTGTTTCAATTTTTTTTCTCAGTATTATTTTCTTTTCATTTTTAATCACTGCAATTTTTGATTTCATAGACGTATAAAGTTTGCCTTAATTACATTGAAGAATCGAATTAAATGTAAAGATGCACGTTTCTTAGAAATGATTTCTTCACATAATTACTCGCGAGAGTGATAGAGAAACACACTCAAAAGGCTTACCTGGTCATCATGTAAAGATGCTCAAATGGGGATTTTTCAGCCGATTGTTATTGAAAATCTACTAGCGAAGGTCTGAACTTTTTCCTCACACTCATATTCCTAGCGAAAGCCTGAACGTTTTCCTCACATTCATATTCCTAACAAAGGCCGGGACTGTTATCTGACATTAAAATGTCAACCGCGAAAACCTTGACTATTTTTTCATATTGGTATTTCTACGTAACGCTTGAACTATTTATTCTTATTAATATTCCTCTAGCGAAGACCTGAATTATTTATTCTTATTAATATTCCTAGCAAAGGCTTGGACTATTTATTCACATAAGCATGTCAAGAAGCGAAGGCCCATTTGCTCATATAAATATCTCAAAAGAACGCATAAACAAATCTATTTTAGCTTCTTTAGAAAAATATAGAACGCTGTCTATTGCTACCATGTCAGAAAAACTTGTTAAGCGTTGCACGATTTTACCATCTCAAGACTTCTAAGAACCCGACAACTGCATCGAAATAACATTTCAAATGAAGGTATTGATTGCTACTTGAGTGTAACATCTTATAAGAAGGTACAAAAAATTGCAACTTAATATCTTAAGATTATGTAAACTGCTACTTTAACTTAACATCTGAAGAATATGTGAACAGCTACTTTTCGCTAGGCCTGAATCCTCTACTACTGCGGTACCATCCTTACATTTGATTTCAGCCACGTATATGAGGTTGACATATACGAGAGTGTAGTCATTTGAACTTCCAGAAGGAAAAAATTTAATTGGAAATTCATCGATTGCTTACAGAAATATATATTCAATATTTTACTACAATAGTGAAAATTGTTTAATAGATTTATTATTTCCAATTTCAAAATAAAACTTTTCGGGATTCAATGCTTTTCTTTTTGTCATGTAGTGTAGCTTTTTGAGATTTCTGTAGTTTAATTTTTAAAATACTTATTTAAATAAGCACACACACATATATGAATTCATGTATACAACTATATGTATATATACATACACACACTCACACATGTATATACATACCTCCGGGTATGCTCCGTATATTTTTTTTATTATTATTTGACGAGTTCTTAGTTTTTATTTAGTTATAAAGTTCAGTTATTGAAATGCAGATATTTTTTAAGGATCCCAAGAGTTGGAGGATCTACTTTTAACAAAATATTAGCTTGTAGGAAGCTTTTTAAAAAGACTAAGACTCACCCAGGGATGTTGAACCGAAGATATATAATATTTACATACGCTTCTTAAAACACTGGGATAAGGATGGATGTTTGACATAAATTTATTATTTTATTTTAAATAAAATCTGTTTTTGTGTGTCTTACTGTTTTAGTTCCATTGTAAAAAAGCAATGAAACATTTCTTAGTAAACAAAAACAACACGATGTAGGAATTGTTAATAAAAAAGATCCAAATGCTAGAAAAACTTAGAATTTATATTTGAAACTCATTTAAAATAGTGTATTAAAATATAACTTAAAATGCTTGAAAATACTTTTTTGAAAGAATGCTAAAAAAAAGTAAATAATATATTTTACTGAAAATATTTTCTTAACACAGAACGCTATTTTAATCATACTTGATAATAAAATTAAGCAAATATTCGTTCGAATATCGCCTGGGGTTAAAAAATATCATGAATACTATAAAAATGTATCATTCTCAAAATCCAAAATGAGATTGAAAAAATGAAATTGAGGATAAAATATATTGTTACGAATTTTGTGTAATTAATACTTAAAATAATGTATATCTTTTGTTGTGTAATGCGTTAAGGTATCCGACCACGTGCACAAAGACTTTTTTTTTTGAAAAAATGGAAATATGGGGATTTTTTTGTGATTTTTAGATTTATTTAGTATATTTTAAGGAAAAACTCCTAAAACTGAAAACAAAAAACTTTTTTATTATAATTAAAATAGGAAAAAAACTGGTGAAAATGTACAAAAAATTACATAAACGGGGCCCGCTCTGTGCAAAAATGTTATGAACGAATTCTCAATTTTTCAATTTTGATAGGTAACTTTGTTATTCGTGTTTGAAATTACTTTCAGGATAAGAAATATTTTAATTTTTACAAAAACTAGAGAACTTTATCTTAGTTGCTATATGAAAGTAAACAATGATTATATTCCCATAGAGGACTGTAAATTTTGAAATAAAACAGTAATTGATAAATCTGAAGGTCAAAACACTTCTACTGTTATACAGAATATATAGAAGAAATTTCAACAAATTATTTTCAAAAATTTTTGAGCTTTTGAACAATCGCTGTCCCCGTTTGAGCTTTTCGAAAAAAACACATTTCGAGTAAAACGCATTTTAAAGTTTGACATCTTATGTAAAGTTATGTCATCTGCTTTTATTAAAACACTTGTAGTTTTTGTTCTCGTGAGCGGAAAATAAAAAACTTGGTATTTTTACAAAGCTAATAAGATGGCCTATAAAATAAAATCATAAAAAAAAATTTGCTAAATTTTTTTAAAAAATCATGATTTTAGTGTAGTCTTTAATGTGTTACTTTCTTTTGTATTTATTTTAAAATTGTAATATTAGCAAGCAACGCCGTTCCTTACATTATAATGGCGATTCAATGGAAACTTCGTGAAATGTTGCCGATAGAGTATAGTTAGAATCATTTTTTACGACTTGGTGACCATGTTGGTAACCACTTTTGGTGAGTTGGTGACAAAATGGATGCTACTGATGTCGCGATCTATGACGTAAGCGGATTTTTAGAGAAAAGTCCGTGCGGAGTATAAATTGGGAATAATTCGCCGAGACGTAGTGTTTTCTTAATCGTTGAAGAGTTAGTATTGATTTGTTCGTGAAAAGTTGACTTGTGATCAGTTTTTAAATTTCGGCTTTTGGGGAGTAGAAACCGGCGCCTTTTTTTTTAGTTTTTAAAGGTATCCGACTTCGTTCGGAACCTTTTTTAAAAAAGGGGATAAATGATTTTTTATTTTTTTAGTGTCATTTTAAATTAGAATAATTAGTAAAAATTGTTTTAAAGGGGGAATTTTGAAAAAAAAATTATTTAAATAAAAAATTCCAAATAATTATTTAAATAAAAAAATTTTAACCCTTAGAAAACCCTTTTTTTCAAAAATTTTTTTGGAAAAAATGCTTTTATTTTAAAATTTTTTCCTTGTAAAGGCCCTCAGTCCCCGTACAGAGGCTAAACCCATTTTTTTTAAAAAAATTCACATCATTTTCAGATTTAAAAACCAATTGAAATAATTATTTTTTTTTTTTTCTATTGGGTTTTAAATTTTGAGGTTAAAATAAAATTTTAAACAGGTGGGCTTTTTTTAAAATTTAATTTAAATTGAAACACATTATTTATAAAGAAGGGGCCCGGGGTAAAATGTTGTTATAAGAAAAATAAACATATAAAAAAGCCCCGGGAAAATATTAAGATTTTTTGCGTTGCGAAATTTTTTTTCTTGAAAAGTATTTAATTACCTAGCTATAAGTTGAATAAAAAAAGTTAAATTTTATTTTTAATTAACGTAGCTTTTTTTTATATAAATATAATTTTTTAATTTATATATTTTAATAAATAAAAAATACATTTTTTTTAAAAACTTTTAAAAAATTTCAATGTTTTAAAAAAAATTTTTTAAATACAAAAAAATAAATACTAAAATTAGGCCCAAATTAAAGAGTATGATGCATTTTATAATTCTATAAAATTTTTTACATCAAATGCTACTATTTTAGAAAAATAGTTAAAAAACACAAAAAAAATTTTTTAAAATTTATCATAGAATTTTTTTATATGCTTATGATTTTTAAAAAATTTTGTTTTTATTTTTTTAAAATTTTATACCTTCTTGGGAACCCCCTTTTTTATAAATAATGTGTAAAAGATTCGAATCATTTAATTTAAATTTAAAAAAATTATACCTGTTTGAAAATTGCTTATATTTTCAGACCTCTAGAAAAATTTAACACCCCTGAGATCCCTTAAAATTTCTCCCCTCTGTTGTCGTAAAACATGGATAACCCCACTTCTAAGTTATATATTTCAAAAATTCTAGTTGAGTCCCTGTACACAGGTGTCTGAGCTATATACAGGCAAAATATTATTATATAACAGAAGCATTTTTCACAAAAGGAGAATATTTTGAAAATGGGTCATTCTATGTACATTTTTTGTCAAAATATTGTACTTAAATAATTTTTTTTTTTTTGTAATACTATTCTTAAGACAATTTTATATACATTTTCTAATCTAGTGACACTAAATATCATAAATATTATCTATTTATAAACTTTTGCAAAATCACGGTTCCGAACGCAGTCGGATACCTTAACATACTTGTATTTTAGACACTGATAATTGTGTCTGAGCGCTGTAGAAGGTGTGAAGGTCTTCTGAGATTTATTCTGCGAATTTTGTTGCTGAATACTGTATTTCAAGGATTGTTTTTCGACAATAAATTTTCATCGTTCCCGAAGAACTGTTTTGCTCTTTGAGACTGCATAAAATCTTCGAACCTCTATGTACGTAACAATATATATTACAGGACATTGAAAATGCAGCTTGAAGGAGCAGCCATAAAATTTTGCAAATTTCAGGGTAGGCGCAGGTTAGTTAAAGGTTAAATAAATAGTTTTCTTTCGAAAATATAGTTATTTTTAGATATTAATATGAAGCAATATTATATTTAAAAGCAAAATTGTGCATTAATGTTCCAAACAAATGTCAAAAAGTGACATTTGTGAAATTAATTGATACTCGAAAACAGAGTTATTGACTTTCCAAGAGTTGCAAGAATTCTTGAATACTACCTGAAAATATAACAGTGGTATAGGGATCACTTAACCCACAAAAGAATTTGTTGATTACATATGAAAAATCTAGGATAAACTTCCTGTGCAGACAGATATCCCAAATTAAAGTTACACCATGGAAAAGGCAACTATTGCAGAATAAACAATGCAATAAAATAATTGAGCATTTCTTATGTCTTTGTGTGATTTTCCTAGAAAGGATTCAAATAAGTCAAAAGAAGGAGGAAGTCACTTTTATAGTCCAGTGTTTCTCAAACTTTCAATATTTGCGTTCCAATTTTCTGTCATAATTTTCTTTGCCCCCACTCTTATAATAACAATGTATTTTATGTAATAATAATGTACTTAGACGCTAAAGCTGCAATACGATTTTAATTATAAACCACACAAGTTATCAAGATAATTACTAAACTTGTTTTTAATTTAGTATTGATAAATTAATTGTAAAATACTTTGTGTGCAGTATTGATACATGTATAAGTATACAGGTTGATTCACAATTATTGAGATTAATTTTAAAAGCATATAACTATTTTTAGTAAATTTTAATCACTTTACTGCCAATCTTATTTTTAAAATGAAACATTTAAATTAACCCAATCTAACCCTTTTTACTAGCGGGAGTAAATTATGGCTCTAAAATTAGGACTTCAAACCCGAAACGAAATTTTACAGTTTTTGAAGGATGGTTGCTCAAATTCTGTTATAAATGAAGTATTTAAAAAAAACAGAAAATATATATTTTTCTGATGAATTACTATCTAAACTTCAAAAAGAAATAAAATTTGGCTGTCGATCAAAAGCTCCAGGAAAAAAAATATGGACGAAAGTAAATCTTTGGGAGAAAAAAGAAAAAGTGATTCATCCCCGTAGAAAATTCTCGGCCTCAAAGAACTTTAAGAAACTAACTACAAGTATCGCAATCGACAATTTGTCGTCAGGTAAAAAAATTGGCTATAAAAAAGTGAATAAGCCAGTTTGTCATCAAATATCTGCAAAGACGTAAAAAACAGAAGAAAACGCTCTTGGCCTCTGTATTTAATGTTACACAAAGGTACATACAAAACGTAGGTAACTTCGGAAGAACAAAACGAAGATACAATATATTTCACGTGAAAAGCGTTGCAAAGCACAGCTGTTTCGCAAAAGGCAAGTTGGCCGTCAAGATGTTATAGTATGAATGGAAATGTTCTCTCAAAGCTCAATAAAACCATTTTTTGTAGAGCTAAAGGCTAAAATTTATGCTAAATACTGTCAGAATCAAATTTTGAATCACATGATCAAAGAAAGTAAACGTCTTCACCTTCAAGAAAATTTTGTTTTTCATCAAGATTCTGCGCCAAGTCATACTTCAAAACCAACCATACAATGGATGAAAGACAAAAAAAAATAAATTCTACCACCTAAGATTACTACCACCATTCCCTGGCTGTATTTCTTATGATTATTTTTTATAGGGATTCTTAAAAACACAATTAAATAGACGTAAAGTAACTACACTTCAAGGGCTTCGAAAAGCAATTAAAGAGGAAGTTGGAAAATACCCGCAAAAATGGTCGAAAAATCTCTTTTGGTTTGGCTAAGTGTCTGAGTAAGTGTACTATGCTAAGGAAAACTACATTCAAAATTTCATGTAAATAACTTAGTTCAATAAAAATTTCTGATGCTCTGAAATTGGTCACACTATTTTTGAATCAACCGGTTTTGAATCAGCCACCTCTAAAGTGCTGATATTGAGAAGGGAAGGGAAAAATTTTTTAACTCTAAAAAGCTCGTGCAACGCCGGGCTATGCAGCTGGTATACATATATATTTAATATATATTTAATATTACTTCTAATGTCGCTTTATTGTTTGTCTCAATATGTAACAATATTCACTTTTACAATATTCATTTATTTGAGTTTATTTGTTATAAATTGTACTGTAGCTTACACGAGCTATTATTAGGCTTAGTTTCATTATTCTTTCTAAATTTTCTTTCTTCACTTTCTATTGCACTATTATGCCGAAATTTTCTGCTGCATGGGGAAGGTTGGATCATGTAACAAAGACCGCATTATGAAAAAGATGACTCTATATCTATCTATCTTTATATCATGTGTTTAAATATTTTGTAATAGTAATGATGCAATTAAACTTAAATTAATTAAAGCATGATTAAAATTTTCAAAATAAGATTATTGTTTTAACTGAAAAAATTTTTTATCCCTATAATATTACGAAAAAGATTAAATGGGGAATTTAAATAACAGACATTTAATAATTTATCCAAAATCTTTTCGGTTTTCAAAATCCAAACCTAAAATGGTGTTAAAAATCCAATTTCTGAATTAAATTTATGAATCACAGGGGATGAAAGAATAAAAAAGAAAAAAATGTGATTTATTTTTTTCAGATTAAAATGATTTTTTTCTGATTGAAATTACTTCAGTTTTAAATTTCAAAATTTTAAATCGGGATTAAAAGTCGGATTTATGTATTTGTTTTAATTTAATAAAAAACAAAAAGTACCCAAGAATTGAAAGTCTCATTTTCGGGTTGTTTTTTTTTTCAAATTTCCCAAAACCCTTTGGAAAGTAAAAAAAATTTTTGAAATTGTTTTTGCAGAGTCATTCTTGAAGAAGTATTTTATTCATATATTTCCTTCTTTAAAAAGGGTTTGGGGGAATTTTACGCTAAAATTTTTCTATCGCAACAGATCGAAGAATATTTAAAAATGAAAAAGTTTTAAAATTTGCTTATATTTGGTGGGAATTTAATAACATGCAACTTTTAAATCATGCACTGAATGAAAGTTTAATCTCTGCATAAATTAAATACTGTAATGTAAATTTTTTCCCGGGGTTTTATTTTTTTTATTTTTATTTTTATTTGAAACCCTTTTTCAGCTTTTAAAAATTTTTTTAAAAGTTTTTTTCATAATTATTTGTTTTTTAAAGCTTTTTAAATGATAAATATTTTTTTTTGTTTCAAAAAATTTATTTTTTAAACCCTCAAAAGAAGAATTAAAAAAACAATCGAGTTTTCGATTAATTTTTTTATTTTTAAAAACCATAAAGTTTTCAGATATTTTGAAATTTTTAATTTTTAACTTCCAATATATTGCGGGAAATGTTTTATATCAAGTTATTTATTTCTATGAAATTTCTTAATTTTAAAAATATTTTAAATTTTAAAACATTAGGTAATTAATCTTGTGATACTTTATAACGTTTAGGACACAAAATAACGAATATCGTCTATATTCTTTTTTCTTTTTCTACAATTGAAGAAAAACAAAAATTCGGAATGTCATATTAGTGGGTTTTTTTTCCATTTTTATAAAAATTTGCCCCAAGGGTTTTAATTTTTTATAGATATTTATTTCGAATTTTTTTCAAAATCATACTTTTTTTGGAAAAAAGTATGTATAATAAAAATATATACATATATATAGACTTTTTCTCTCCCAAAAAAGAGATAAAATACAACAATCAAACGAAAACAATAAAACAGAAGAAAAAACACACAATGAAAAGGGAATTTTGAGAAATATAATATATATAAAAAAACCCCTTTTTTAATTTTATTTATGAAAAATATCTTCATTCTTAACTTTTAAAAAACAAAATGTTTACTAGGGGTTTTCATTTTTTTGGCCCTTTTTAACTTCTTTTTATATTAAATTTTGTAATACTACAATAAAATTTTTTAAATTCCCCTTTAATGGGGGTTTTTAAAAAAACACCCCGACAAAACTTAAGCAACAATGTTAAAAATTTGGATAGCCATGAAATTGCAAAAAAAGGAGGGCCAGATCAGTAGAGGGAACAAAGTCAGTAGAAACGTCATGGGGGTGCAAATATCAGGAACAAAATGTCAGAAGCGATGTGAGCGTACGCAAAAAGCGTGATGCTTTTAGCGCGCTGCCCAACAGTAGAATGAAATTTAAGGACGGAGACGCAATTCACCCCCATTTCTGCAAGTGCCGGAGCCGCCCCTGAAAAATGGCTAGAAGAAATCATCTGGGTGACTTCACCCCATGGAAGAATGATCGGAAAGCTGGAGGGGGGGCGTACTGTCACCAGTGTAGCTGCAGAGTTCGGAATCAAACAAAATGTCCCTTTCGCGCGCTTGGAAAGCGTTCCCCCAAAACCCCAGGGGACAGCTGTTAGAAAGGTTGGTGTCCCCCCGGGGGGACGACAACCGAGGATGACCAATATATCATCCTGCAGGCGAAAAAGTTTTGACAGCACCCCAGCAAGCGCCATTGCTCAGAAACCGTACAGCAACAGGTCGACAAGTGTAGCGGTTTACTGTGGTCAGACGCCTTCCCCCGGGGGGGCCCGTTCAACCCCCCGTCCCAAAAGCTGCCCCCCCGTTGAAAGATGGCCCCCAAACCACCGCCCGGAAAAAGACCAAAAATTTGGGCAACTGGATCAATGGAGCCATGTTTTTTTTACGGATGAGAGTCGGTTCAGTACCAGAAGCGATTCTCAACGCGTTTTGTTTTAAAAATCCCCCGGTTTACCCAGTAAATAAAAAAAGCATCGTTACGGTTCCAGTTCTTGTCGGGGTTGGATTATTCTGAACGGCGGAACTGATTCCCCATTGACAGAGGGTCTGTAAACGGGGACGCTATTGTGGGGAGGTATTCTTCCCATCTGATTTTTCCGAGGTGCCATTGGCCCAGACTTCATCTTTTTGGGACAATGCACCCACACGCATTTTCTGTTGAGGAGCTGTTGAAAGTGAAGATATCACCGAATGGATTGGCCAGCGTGCTCCCCAGATTTAAACCCATCGAATATGTGGATGCTTTGGGGAGACGTATTGCCACACGCTCACATCATCCGGAGTAAAAAAAACCAAAAAGATGTTGATTGAGGAATGGGCACTTACCTCAAAAAAAACCCGCACCAGCTGGTTCTGAGTATGCGGAGATGGTGCAAAGCAACCATTGTAAAGGGGGGGGATATACCTATTAAGGAACATCTGCTTGTTGTTCTTCCTGTTGGGTAGACAATCATGAGTCACGATACATGCGTTCAATAAAGCTTGTTTTGTTTGATTCCATACCGTATGCGTTGTTTTCCCCTTTTTCAGCGCCAATGCTTTCGTCATCCTTAGCACATAATTTTTCCCCCTCATTTCAGAATTTCATGTCCTCAGATGTTTTTGTGAAGTTATGGAATAAAACCCACCTTTGGTTTAAGTTTTGCACAAAGTGTATTAAAAAGCGAGTTTTTATTGATATTTAGCCCCGTTTTTTGCTTTCTATTCTAATCTTTTAAAAAATAAAGATCGTAGCATTACAAAATTTAAATATGGAATGATGATAAATTTATAAGAAGTTTGTGATCAAGGCTAATATAAGATGTGACAAACTTAAGATCGTTACGGATCTTACTTAGTTTTGTCTCATATTCCACTTTTATAAGGAATGGATATTTTAGAAAGGAAATTTTGGTCATAATTGTTGAATTTTTTTCTTTCCATTGAGGCAATGGATTGGTATTTATCATTGTAAACCTAATACCCGGTAGTTGGTATCACTTTTAGAGCGGCACCATATAAGTGGAATAACAATCGTCGCAATGTTTTTCTTGAATTTTAAAAAAATTACATTGGGGAAAATTTAATTAGAGATAGACATTTCTGTGAATTTTTTTTATAAAAAAACCAAATTTTTATGCAAATATATTTTTACATTTTATTTTTTTAAGGTTTTCCGATTACGCCAAACCCTGTTTTTAAAAAAGGTATAAATGGATAATTTTTATATTTTAGTGTCACTTAGATTAAAAAATGTATATAAAATTTTTTTAAAAAAACATTACTACAATAAAAATTATCAAAGGGCCAATATTTTGACAAAAATGAACGTAGAATGACCCATTTTCAAAAAAATTTCCCCTTTTTTTGTGTAAAAAATGCTTCTATTATAATAATATTTTTCCCCTTTTTATAGCCCCAGATCTCTGTACAGAGGCTCATCTAGAATTTTTTAAATATATAACTTAGAAGTGGATTTATCTATGTCTTTCGACAACAGAGGGGGGAAATTTTAAGAAAAAAAAGCCGATAATTATTTCCCAAAGGGGTTTTAAACCCGAAAATAATGTGAATTTTTCAAAAAAAAGTTCAAACCCCTCTGAGAAGTCTTTTTCTTTATATAAAAAACACAAAATATTATTACTTTAGAAGCATTATTTATAAAAAGAGAACATTTTGAAAAAAAGGTTGTTCTAAGTTAATTTTTTGGAAAAAAAATTGTATTTAAGTAATTTTTTTTTCAGAATGTCCTTAAAACAATTTTATACATATATTCTAATCTAAGTGACACTAAATGTCATGAAAATTATCCATTTATGCGCTTTTTTTTTAATCACGGTTCCGAACGTAGTCGTATACCTTAAAAGATTTTTTTATATAGGGTTTTCTTTTTTTGCAAAAAATAACTCATCTTTTTTTAACACGCTTTTATAAGCTTCACTTGTATGTAACGGAATTTTTGAACTCTGTTTTTACCCACTTTAAAAGGTCAGATTAATTAGAAATTTTGCACACTTGTGAAGAACTGATGATAATACAATAATTTAACAATTTTGTTCCGTTGTCCTGATCAGGATCGTCAGGATTAATGATTTCCCATTTACAAATTTGGTGACTCCCTTTCCATATTTGGCAACTAATTCCAAATTTGTCGACTAAAAGACTAAGTTACAACCCTAAAGCGAAAAAATGCTACATTTTTGGGTTCGTTTAAAAAAAACCTTTTTTTTTTAAAACGTTTTTTTTTAGTTTCTTTTTTAAAACGTTTTATTTTAAAACTAAATTATAAAAAAATTTTTTTTTTTCATTTTATGCTGAAATTTTGGGATTTAATCCGAAGAAAACGGAAATAAATTTAAATTAACTTTCCTAAATGCGAGGCCGTGAATGGCACGCAATCATAAAGACTTCTTCCCCCATTAGATTGATTGCCTTGATATTTTGGCTTGCATGTTCTTCCGATCTATTGACTATTGATAGCAATGATTGGAGAACGCGAATGTGTGTGGGGGAGGGGGCTCACACACTTACTCGCTACTATTCCAGATCAATTTCAGGAATGTGTGGAACATGGGCTAACATACCTCAACAAGACATCAAAATTCTTCTTAATTCAATGCCAAATTATATGCGGAATCTATTATTAGTCGTGGCAAAGTCATTTTCGTTAATCGTTTTCCCTTTATTTTTTTCGGTAATTTTTTGTGCTGCATGGTGTCGATATGTTGGTTTAAACATCTTTTGTTCTTGTTGCATTTTGAATAGATAGTAATGTAGATAAAAAAACAAATATAATTAATAAGTTTTTAAGAAAAACCATATTTCTACAAATATTCTTTGTTCGATTCGCTTATGTCTTGTTAAAAATGGATATGAAAATTTAAAAATATATTTTAAAAACTCTTGTGTGGAAAATTTTATTTCTATATTCAAGGAACAGTGTAAAATGTTTTAATTATTTTTATTCTATTTCTATCCATACATCGCATACTTAAGTTAATGGAAGCATAAAATACAGCTTATGATAATTACTTCTCAAAATATTCTTTACTTTGTGAAATTTCAAGGAAAAACGTTACTTTTCTTTTCGAATCCAAGATTGGTTTCGATTGAAATGAAATTTTGTTTTTACATTAGTGGAAAAAAAGCTGAATTTGTTAATACTTCTTTACCTAAAGTTAAATTTTGCTATAATAATGGATCATTAACTACAAGAAAAAAGAAAGCCCAACTGTAAAAAATAAATTGAATGGAACTATTTATCGCATTAAAACTCCAGAGTAAGAAACGAACTAGTATGTCACTAGCCTTGAAGGAAGTTTTTTTTTATTCTAATAGGGAAACAATTTGCTTTCATATCAGAGAATTCAAGACAAGTATGCATAAAAAAAATGAAATTTATTACATTTTTTAAGGGATTTAAAGCACAAATTAAGCTGTTTGGCTTTTCGGAATATGTTGCTTTTTTTTCACACATGTTTGAAAATTAAAACATCCTTGTTCTGATGCTTTGGATATTCTAATTTTTTATTTTGATTAATTTTATTAGGATGCTTTTTCATATTATACTCCATTAAACTGGTCCTTTTCAAAAACAAAACTTACTGATGAATTCAATTCCTACTTAAGGAATAAAGAATTTAGTTGACCTTTCAGAAGGATAGGGCATGGTATGAAAATCAAATGAAATAATTATTTAAGATTTTAAATATGAGAAAAAGTATTGGTATTGTTATTATTAACTAATTATTATTAATTCCTTCTACTCTGGAAGCAATTTTATTATGAAAATTGGCTTTTATGTGCATCTGAATATCGAGACGAATGTGTATTTAACAATTAGTATCTTTTCATGAGATATAACAATAATGATTGCTTATTAAAAGGATCTGAATTTAAAAAATAAAGCACTTCTGAATGATGTCTCTCTCAGAGTGAATTAATTTTTCTTTCTAAAATATATATGAATGATGTAGCCCACTGAACCATGTTGGTTGTCGCTACTGTATTATATTTTAAAAATTCTATAGCATATCTAAAAGCTAATATTCTTTCTTTCAAAAAGGTTGTTGAAATACTATCGTGAATGGTGACATCATTCTCAATTTTCTTGCGGCAGGCGATCACACAGTTTTTCAAATGAGAGATTAAGTTCTTCAGCAGATGTCAAACGAAATTCGGTGAGTGTATATTGCATGATTTTTATCTTCGAAACCAGAATTATTTTACATTTCGAACTATGAAGTAGAAATTAGAATTTCTCCTACAATACCCGTTCTACTCCACATTTAGGATTGTGTGATTAACCGTTAAAAAATAAATATATATAAATAACACACACACACACATACACACATTTGGTTGGTTATGGTTAACAGTTATTTGCTCCCATGTAGTTCGAAAAACAGTCTGATGGACGCTACAGCACTTCCCCACGAGTTGGAACAGCGATGATTACGTCTGTCACCAATAGCCCTCATGCAGCTTTATAGTGTGAACATAAATATAATTCTCATTCACTCCCTTTCACTGGACGGGACAACAATAAGACCCAAAAAGGAGCCAAGAATCTGACTTTCCTACACGACCTTTTGGTTTCCGGATGAAATTTTACATTTCCTATTGCAAGTTCTGTTGGTAAGTGCTCTGATTCGTCCACTGAAAAGAATGATGACTGAAAGTGTTTCGTAGAAATCGTAGAAGAATTAATTGTTTCTAGAAAATTTTAGATTTTTTACTATAAATTTCTTCCTAAAGCTGGAAGGAAACGAGATGTATTGCACGAGTTAACTCGTGGTAAGGAGAAACAATATTATTTGCATATACAGTGAACGGAAGATTCGATATAAAGTCTCTAAAATCTTGTAAATACGTTACCTTAACTACAGTTCTGTAAGCGCAAAATAAGGCGGGTGCTTCGTATTCTCTAATGATACATGCATCTGAAATTTTGTTTGCGGCTTTTTTTCACTAATTATACATTAAAACGATGCAGTCCCTTGTATTTTTTCAATTCCTACTCTTAGCTAGCGCTGTCTATATATTTATTTATTTATATATTTGTATATTTATTTATTTATCTTGGTGGAATTTTCAATCGTTAATAAAATACATTTTAAAGCGCTGAATTCAGCTGAAATTTGATATACAGGATCATTTTGGATGACAATACAATAATTTAATTATAATTAATAAAAATTAATTGATTAAAACTAATTATTTAAAGAATTACAAATACAGCCACTTTTTGGTAACTTGTGTCAAAACTTTAAAAGGTTTTTTCTACGTGTTAAAAACATTGAGACTGAAATTAAAAAGGACAATACGATACTTTAATAATAGTTAAAAAAACTAATTACCACTAAATGTTGTGATTCTGTCTTATGTATATACATATTTATATTAATTGTAACTATTTAATAAAAAAGTAGCTAAAATAAAATTTTTCGTTGTTGATCTAAGTAGGAATTGACTTAAAAACTATTTTTTTATATTACTTGTTTCGAAGAAATAAACACCCGCTGAAAATTACAACACATACGATTAGGATTGTCTTACTATTTATAAAGTAGTCAGTCATTTCAGATATGATCTAGATGGTAGTCAGTTCAGAATAATCATTGATCTCAAATTGTTAACAAATGCTTTTGTTCGGAAAAGTGATTACAGTTCACCGCGAAAGCAATGGCATTTAGAATTGATCAGTCAATTTATAATGGATTTCTAAAAGGTGATAGAAATTCTGTGACTAATTAAATGTGTCGCTTTTCGGGAACTAAAAAAGTGTTTTGACTATGCGGGCCTTGCTCAGCATGAGGATGAAGAATTAAGGAAGTTAATTGATAAAATCAGTCTTAATATGTAACCTTTTAAATTTCTCTAAAAACGATGTTTTTTTTGTTTGAATATTAAGGGTGTTATTTTCATATTGTTACGTAGATCCGGTTCGAGGATTTTATGCAAAGGATCATAAAAAAAATCTTCTTCAAGAGCGATGAATTTATTACCAAAATCCAATCCTTTAAATACAGGCCCTGGGGGCAATATTCACAGGGTAAACCCCGAAGGTTTTCACACCTTCAACAGCAACAAACACAATCATCAGTGTTTAAAAAATCACGTAAAAAGATACCACAAGACACCCGAGCTAATCACTAGTAAAAACAACCTCACTACCGCTGGTTTAACAAGACTGACTGACTGGGTGGCCTTTTATTTATAAACCTGACGGAAACTTCCAGAAAAACCCCGCACGCGCCATAAAACGTGAACTTGTGGCTAGATCCACTACTTTCTAGAAGAATCCAGAGGGTTCCGAACTCCCAAAATGGTCACCAAAAAACCAAAACGGTTTCCGTCGCCAAATTTGGGGGCCAACGTCGCCGAAAAAGATGCCAACTTGGCTCTACCGCCAAGATTTCGCCATGTTCCATTTAATCGCCATTATAACGAAAAAAGGGGGATTTTTGTGAATAAAAATTTTTAAAATAAAAAAAAAATATAAATAGAATAATAAAATGCATTAAACATCCAAATACAATTTATTTACACTATTTACACAAAAAAATTTGTAAAATATGTTCAATTTGGTCTTTCCACCACACACACACACATCAGCCTTTTAACTTTCTATCATCTTTTATTTTTCATTAAACCCCCTTTTAATCCAAGAATTAAAAAACCCACAGAAATTAATAGGGTAAAATTTATTTTAAAAAATGTCAAACATGTATCTAACATGTATGAAACATCTATCTAAACATGTATTTTTTCCAAATACTGAAATTAATATTATATTAATTATATAATTATATTAATATTCTGGGTCATATTAAAAACGTTTTTTATCTCAAGTTTCTGGTTTCCATTTCCTTTATGTTCCAATTAAACTTCTGATTAGTAACTTCGGTTTTAAAATGTAAAATTATTGTGAAATGAAATGAGGCAAAATTAAACCCCTCATTAAAATACAATAAGGTTATATATATATATATATAAACTCCATGGCGCAACAGCCAAGGGCCAATCACTGTGCCCATTTTCAGTATTCTGATCTTGGGTGCATGAAGATTTCCGTCAGCCGGTCAATCTTTACGCGAAACCTTCAGTTTTATACATATATATATATATATATATATATATATATATAATTCATAAATGGATGAACTTTTATTTTCTTTATTTCCTGAAACCTTATGCATAAGTTTTATATTACAATATTCTTTTTTGAGATAAGTGTCAAAAATATTTATTTATTTTTTTTATTATTCGTTCGTATTAAGTTCATGTCAAGTATATTATTAAATGCTTACAATACTTTAATTTTCCCCTTCATATAAAAGATTCATTCATAAAATTGAAGAAATTTTGTGAAATGATTTTATATAAGATACCAACTCTTATAAGAAAAAGATTATTTGTTGATTGGCATAATGTTGTATACCCCTAGCTTTTTAAAAAAGAACAAGACATAAACTTGATAGCCCTTAAATAAAATAATACCTTTTTTACAGAAAATTGTATTTTTTCTACTAATATTGGATTCCGTTGATATGTGTCAAATATGCCCCGTATTTTATCTCCTGTATTAGAATGAATGATTTTTAAATTAATCTTTTTCTCAATATCTAAAACGGTTCAAGTGGAATATTTAATAAAATACGTCAAATTTTTAGAATGTTTATGATAATGTGTTTTTGGTTATCTTATGATTCATGAATATAATAGCGTTTTACTTACAACTGACAAAATTTGTGGGGAAAAAAAATTGTAAAAAAAAATCTCTACTAGTTAGAATTTCATTTACTTGGTAATTTTAACAAAGTCTTTAAAATTTCTATATTTTTTGGAAACCCTGAAAAATATGCAAAACCATATTCCGTTTTAGTTTCCCTTTCTGGGTTTTTTTGGTTTTTAATGTCATTTTTTTTTGAGCTGTTGTGACTACTCTGAGACAGTCTGCACCATTTATTTTTGGTATAAAAATACATTTAGAAAACTTTTGGATCCCAGATATTATGCTAAACATGGGGCAAAGATGTCCAAGGTATAGGTGGTATTTCTTTTTGTTCCTTTAGTATTGACATTCAATTAGAACAAAGGCTTGACCATGCCGACTTTTGCACTCAAAACCAGACTTTATCTTGTATTTTTGACATCTTTTAAGGGAAAGGAAATAAATTTTGTGAACAAAGGAATATTAGATTGAGAATACAAAAACTTTCGTTCGCTCGAAGAAGTATAACGATGCCACTGAGTGATTCAATGGACTTTAGGAGGAATGGAATCAACCTATTTTATAACTTTTCCCGCCAATCACGTTCTATTCTTTTCCTATCATCTCTACAGGAAAGTAGGAAGACAAGAAAAAATGTGTTTCAGACACAGTGCTGTGGATTTTTCCTCTAAGGTTTTAAGCTAATGTGTCTCACGGAACAAGAAGGTTTTTTTAGGAAATTTCCACTTTAACTTTTTTTCGTTCTCTGACTTCTTCTTTTTTCCCCCTTTTCTTTTCCTGAATGTCGCTTACTGTAGTAAACAAAGGCGTGAATTAAGAAAAATAACGAAAAATATACTTGCTCATCTTTGAAATAGAGAATACTGAAAATTGGATAGTTAAGAGAGTAGTTAAGAGAGTAATTTTTAATTCAAATGAAATGAAACTACATGAGTATCAATAAGAATATGGTAATTGCCATGCAAAGTAAGCTAATTGATTATGCAGCTCCATTTAACAACGGACAAACAGTAAGTTCAGTAAACTTCATAGTACGTAAAACATTTGATTCTTTTTATTGTTATAGTAATAAACACTAATAAGAATTACTGACAAACAGCCTCGCCATTTTGAGCAAGTGATGAGGATGTCAAGTCCTTGCTTTCTTCGATTTCGTACCCCTGTAGGAAATTTTAAGGCTCAGTTGAATTAGTTTCCACACAATGGATCCTTCGAACGCGGAGCTCAGCATGATGACCCCTAACTGCCCCGATTCTAATGCAAAAATATTCTTTATGCAATTAACTAAATGTAATAAAAAGACACTCTTATTTCAGCATTTATTGTGTATCTACTTTTCAATCAAAAAAACATTTTAATGCGTATAACAATAATTTCCTCAAGTAAAAGTCTCATACATTCTTTATTTTAGAGCTCTGATGAATTTATTTGTTTAATCAATGCCACATTGTGCTTGAACAGTGGGTTTATCTTATCATTCGATTCCTACCATTAACTCGCACTTTCTATATATTTATTTATTTATCTTGGTGGAATTTTCAATGTTATAATAAAATACATTTTAAAGACCGTTATTGAAATTTTTATACATGATTATTTTGATAACAATAAATAATTTTAAAAATAATTAAAAAAAAATTTAAATTTATTAAAACCATTTAAAATTAAAATACAGGAATTACAAATACGACTTAGCGACCCCCCTTTTTGGGGCTTGTGTCAAAAACCGAAAAAAATTTTTTTTTTTAGTTTTAAAGCATTCATTGAACTGAAATTTTATATACAAGATTGTGTTTTTGATGACAATATGGTACTTTATTGATAATTAAAAAAAATTAATTAATTTTGTTGTATTCTGTCGATGTATATAATTTTTTATATATTAATTATAACTATTTATAAAAAAAGTAGCTAAAATAAAAATTTTCTTTGTTGATCAAAGTAGGAATTGACTTAAAATTTTTTTATATATATTACTTGTTTTGTATTTTACTTACATGACAAGAGCAATTCCGTAGTTTGTATCTTTTTATCTAAACTTTCACACCACAACACTTGAAGAAATTGAAGATCAGTCTGATATAATACAAAGACTCCATAGCTATCTTGTGTGTGGCCGTTGTAATATCCAGGGTACATAGGAAAGTAATCTGAAAATACTAGCGGAAGGAGAGAATTATAGCTGTACAAATGAGATTACGGTATAGTAGATTGAATACACCCGACCTAATACAAACGTTGGCAAACCCTTTATTGGCAAAAATTGGAAGATAGGCATTGAAAATCAAAAACGAAAAGAAATACAGCAAAATTCTCCATTAGGAAGTTTTCAAGTATCAGTTAATTAGCGCATAACAACATTTTGTCCTCACGGATAGGATAAATTACGTCTTTGGGAAGGCTTTTACTAATCCTCTTGGAAAAA
>BMAV01010695.1:0-18550 GCA_019973955.1 Trichonephila inaurata madagascariensis | reverse complement strand
AAGGATTTGTAGGTAATTAAAAAAAATATTGAGTCAGTTAAATTAAAATAAATCATATGTTGTAGAAATGCAACAGTGCAAAGTTAAGGGTTAAAAATGATAAAGTCTCAAAAACATACTCAAATTTGTTAGATTTAATAGATTTGTCCGAATGAAAAACACTCAAAGGTTAAAAGATATATCTATTCAAAATGTATTATGTATTAAGTTAATTTATGTATTAAGTTACAGGCCGTTATCCCCAACCCTTTTCGCTGGGTATTTCTCAAAGTTGTATGGATATGTACTGTTTATATCACTGGCGTCTTGAATGGGCCCCGTATCAAAATTTCTTGCACACTTTTTTTGGGAATCCTTTTTTCCTCACATATGTTGAGACCGCTGTAGCTTGGGGGAGGGGGGCGTACCATTGACACGGCTTATACGGCGGTAGCCACGCCCTGGTTTATATATTTATAACTTGTTGATATCTAAATCATAGTATGACGCATTTGATTATATTTTAAAACATGATTACAAATCTCCTCTTGATTTAAAAAGGTGCGGATTTCTCTAAATAATAATTGCTTATATTTTTTTAAATTGAAATAGAATTACCTTCTACGCTTCCTTAACCCCACCCTCCCCTAAAGTGGATTTCCACAAAACCCATTTTTAATAGATATCTACTCAAAAAGAAATAAACATGCTTGCAAAATTTCAAGTCCATGTCTAATAGCTTTAATAACATTTTAAGAATCGTTGTCCGTAAGGCCAGTTCTTAACGAATTTTAATTCAACAAAAGAAACATGCGAACGAAATTTTCAAGTTTGAAATAATTCAAAAATGGGAACATTGATCTATAACGCCTTTTATGCTCTAGCAGCGCTACGGGGTAATTTCAAAAGTTCCTTAGGGATTTTCCATATAAAAAGGAAAATGATTCAAATTTCAAGCCTTAGGTTCCGGTTAAAAATAGGAATAAATTTATTTATAACGCTCCTTAAGCCCTCGGATAGCCTCTTGGGGGTCGATTATTTTCGCAAAATCCATTTTGTGTGGATCTCTATTCAGATGTTGTCCTTGTTACTTGACCATGGTTCAAAAGTACGAGGTTCACCACCAGTAGACTTCGTATTGCCGTGTATTGCAACGTTAATAAACACTGAAATTCAAATTGTTCAAAATGCCTGATTATTGTTGGAAACTCTTCTAGCTTGGAGTTCGTGATCGTGACCCCTTGGTTACAGCAGAAGAAAAATTGTGGTGGAAATCGGTTACATTAGCACAAATTTAAATGGTTAAAATATAATAGTACCGTATTTATTCGAATCTAAATCAACATCGATTCTAAGCCACAATTATCTCAACAATTTGTTGTGAAAAAGAAAGAAATAGTGTAAAATGGTTTATCGAGAGATATCCAGTTTAACGAAATTAAAATAAATTTAAAAGTAGAACTAATAATAAGAGAATAATCAGTTATTTTACCAGAATTATAACGTTTAAATACATACATGAACCTTTAATTGCTCTAATTATCCCATCCAGTGATTCCCCGCCCTTTGATTTCTTAAGCAGCACTTGATTTTTGGTAGCATTAACATTAGAAAAAAAAAAAGTGCAAATTAGATTCGAGAGCATATGGAACATGTTTTTTCACCATAAATTAATATATAAATAATCATTAATCTCTTTCAGGTAACTATAAATATGAATAAATTTGATGTATAAGAAATTTTAAATACAGTTTTTTTCTTTCTTAAAGGCATATTTGTGACCGTGGTAGCCTAGTGTTCAAGGTAATGGACTCGTGGCCGGTATATCATGAGTTCAAGCCTGCACTTCTGAAGACCCGCCGTGTAGAAAACCGATGCATGTTAAGTATGTCGAGACTCAAACGTCCTCCCATTGGTGTGGTCTGG
The DNA here is from genome assembly GCA_019973955.1 of Trichonephila inaurata madagascariensis. NCBI lineage: Eukaryota > Metazoa > Arthropoda > Arachnida > Araneae > Nephilidae > Trichonephila > Trichonephila inaurata. Next base: position 16,645 of record BMAV01010695.1, on the reverse strand, counting down.
GAGTTAGGAGAGGGAGTGCCAGCTTAGATGTCGTTCTCGTCACTTGACCATGGTTCAAAATTAAGAGTCAGTAGCCAAAAGCCCTCGCCTAGCTGAACTGTTCGACGTTAATATTCATTCACTTACTGACTCACTTAACCGCATATTTCTGTGCTGTTTAGAAAATTGTGATGCACAATATAGATTTCCTTGGAAACATTACAAAGAAAAGCAAAGTCTTCATTTTCAGTTAACCCTTTATCTACCGCATTTTGATTTACTGCAGTTTTTTTTTCATCCAATATTTTTTTTTTTAATTAAGGGATTAATTTTTAATTAAGGGAGATACATAAACAAAAAATTCAACTTGGAAATATAATCCGTTAGAGCTAATTAATTAATTAAAGATATTCAACTGTAAAATTAATTATACACACTTAAAATAAAGAGTCAAATCATTTTCCAAGGTCTTCACTAACATAAAAAAAAATAAGACACCTTTTGAGATCAACTATTTTTTCAGAACAAAAATGACAATCTTCGCAATGCGCTAACAATGCCGTCATCTGAAAACTCAATTTCTGCTCTAAAACTATTCGCCTTTCCCGCTAAAATGCTCATCATAGAACCCTTGCTGCCATATATCTTGGAAGAGTGAATTTAAAAGAATATTCCTGCTAAGTATCGCGAGAGTGTTCGTAAAAATGGTTATTCTATGTAATTTTAAATGAGTGGTACTTATAAGTACCGTCGGTAGATAAAGGGTTAAAAATAAAGAAAATGCGTTGAATGTTTTTCCATGTAAGCTCATGCATCCTATGAAATATTTTCAATTAACCTGAATTAAGAGTTAACCATTCTTTAAATCAAAGCAATTTTATAATTAATTCAAAAAGTAATGGGTATCAAAGATTAAAATTCAACCCTAATAAGAAAAATTGTACTTATTTTTAGGGGCCGTATCAATGATACGGTGCCCCAACATGTGTAATTACAGTCCAACTAACAGGGTTCTCGTATCTAAAAAAGAGCCCCTGAAGGAATTTTGATACAGGGCCCACTCAGAACTAGCTACACCAGTGCTTATTTTCTAAATCAGTGATAAGCAAACTTTTTAAGCTAACTCTTCCCCCTCCCTCCACCAAAAGAAAAACCCCGGTCCAATGTTCATAAAAACACACATAAAAGCCTAAAAATTAGCCCATTTGTAAAAATTTTTAATGCATCTGCAATGAACAAAGTAGTGATTGTCTACATTTTTCAAAACTATCTTTAGAACTCTTTAAGTTTAATTTTAAAAACAAATAAAAGTACATTTTAAGCAAATTTATTAGGAAGAATTTATTTTTTGCTTTTGTAAATTTTTGTAAAAAATTTAATTTTATTAACTCCTGCAACCATGTTTCAAACATGGGAAATTACTCAAATTTTTATTTAAATTTTCGCATACTCTAAAAAATATATATATTTAAAGTATTTTTTAAGAAAAACAATTAAATTTGCAAATTTCCGTACTATTGTTTAAAATTCTGTTGCGGGTATTTGACCCTTGGCCGGGGCAGTTTACTCATCCCTGATCTACTGATTCTTAGTTTTAAAATTTAAATTCAGCTAGATTAAATACTCATTGTTATTCGTTAGAAGAATTAGACCTTATTCAGTTGATAAGAAAGAGTGTAGAAAAACAGTGCTACTATTGTTTTTTCATAAAAATTCTTTTTTTCTATTTCTTATCATTTAAAAGGAATGGTTTTCTCATCCTTTTACCCATTAAAGTGTGTCTTATCATCGAACACTATGCAGATAATATTTCTACATTTCAAGAATATATTTCACAATCTTTATATTCCATGCACTTGTATTTACATTTATCTACAGTTGTCTTTATTTTGAAAAAGCAATAATATTTTTTATCTGTAATTTTAAATATGTAACACTTCTTAGAAATAGAAACAAATTATTAATAGCACCATAGCATTTACTTTTATTTGCCTATTGGAGAAAGACAATATAAAAATATATTTAAACTTTACATAAATGAAAGTGAAGTAATCTATTCATGGGACACTTGAGATTGAAGTGATTTATTTAACTACTAGGTAGATACTGCCTAAACGAAGTTTTTTTTAACAAGTGCTCTTTCGGTTGTTGCTAAGCCCGTTATCTTTCTGCTCAATCTCAAAGCCTTGTAAATGTTATAAAATATCATTTGATCATAATTTGAACTTCTGATGCTGAAAAATATTTTGTATTTAGTAGCATTTATAATGAATGTAGATGTCTTAAAAGGATTCTTCAAAATTTATTATAAAAGAGAAAAATACACACATGAAAATATTTCGACTTGTGAAATTATCGCGAAAACAAATTTGAATGACTTATCGATAAGCGTTGTAAATTTAAAAAAAAATTATAAGCTTATTTGAGGGATTATAAGAATTTGATAAGGAAGAACAGTTTTTTAGTAAGAGATGTTATGAGATGTTGTTTCGGTGTTTACATCAAAAAGTTTTTTGATGCAAGCAGTTCTGCGATCACAGTTTCACATAAACCAGTGTTTCTTAAATTGTGGAGCGCACCCCCTTGGGGGGGGGCATGACACCTCTACTAGGGGGCGCGAGCATATTGAAAAGTCGAAAACAAAAAATTATTTTAAAAAATTATTAATTTACTGAAAGTAAACAAACAAAATACATTCTGACACAATAAATAATAAATGTATATTTACACTGATAAAAACACTTATAAATGTATCAGTATTGCACAGTGTATTTTATAATTAATTTAGCAATACTAAGTTAAGAATAAGTTTAATAATTACCAATGATCCCATGGGATTCTAATATATAAAATTACATATAAAAATTAACACTTATATTGACAACTTGTACGGTTTATAATTAATTTCCTAACCACCGAATTAAAGTTACGCTATTGGCTTCCCAATGCCAACTGTTTTCCACGTAGGTGGGTGTATGTGATGTATTGGGGGGGGGGAAGAAATAAAGAAGCAAAAATGATATGTAAAATATGTAAATCCTTTGCAAACATTGTCAAGGTCCTTTTATTGCATTCCAAAACCTTCGGAATAATTTTATGGAAAGCAGTGCACAGAAAAGATCGTACTTCGGAAAGACGTATATATACGATGGATTATCACCCCCTTGGGAAAACGTCTGTGTGCGCTACTGCCTGTATGTTATTCATTTATTTAGCTTATTGATTATTGTTTATGTGTTTTGGGAATTTCATTAACTTCGCTTTCAGGGGCAACACTATTGGTGAAGAATCTTGCAATTTTGAGCTCTTTAAAGTATCAGACTACGTTCGGAACCGTGATTTTAAAAAAGAGCATAGATGGATAATTTTCATGATATTTAGTATCACTTAGATTAGAATACATGTATAAAATTGTTTTAAGGACATTTTGACAAAAAAAAATTATTTAAATACAATATTTCGGCTAAAAATTAACTTAGAATAATTTTTTTTTTCAAAATGTTCTCCTTTTATAAAAAAATGCTTCTACAATAATAGTATTTTGCTTATATAAAGTAAAGACTTCATCAGAAAGTCTGAATTTTTTTTTTTTTTAAATTACTTTATTTTCAGAGTTACCACCAATTGAAATATAATTATCGGCGTTTTTTTCTTAAAATTTCTCCCCTCTGTTGTCGTAAAACATGGATAAACCCACTTCTAAGTTATATATTTCAAAAATTCTTGTTGAGCCTCTGTACAGAGGTCTGACTATATACAAGCAAAATATTGTTATGATAGAAGCATTTTTCACAAAAGGAGAATATTTTGAAAATGGGTCATTTTATGCTCCTTTTATGTCTAAATATTGTCTTAAAATATAATTCTTTATTGTAATACTATTCTTACAACAATTTTATATACATTTTCTAATCTAAGTGACACTAAATATCATAAATATTATCCATTTATACGCTTTTGCAAAATCACGGTTCCGAACGTAGTCGGATACCTTAAGTGATGTGAACGATACTCTCCAAACTTTCACGCTACCCCAACAGGAAGACTTTGACCTTTACAGATATAACATACAAAAGTCCCCTTCTACACGACGGGACTTTAATGACACCAGGCCTTGAACGACTCGACTAAATATCACGCTAGTCACAGAGTTCACGACCATGACCATTCGGCTACCATCCACAGCCACATGTGTTACGAAATATTTTAATGTGTTAAAAAAGAAGCATTTGTATATTGCATGCTTAATTAATCATAATATTTGTATTTTAATGTAACTTATGTCTTTCTTTAACTTTAATTTAGCTGCATGTTTTATTCTACATCTATACAAAGAAGGAGATCTTTAGAGGGAATTTATATATATCAGAAGGGGTATACTAGGAAATACTAGAGCAGACCTTTAGAGCTTCATGGAGTACTAAATGTATAATTTTATGTGGTTCACCACTAATAAGAATTTAGAACTCAAATCAAACTCAGTGGCGCAACAGCCCATGAGGGCCAGGGCCTCCTGTGCCCATCCCAGTATACGTAACCATTAGGCGCTGAGGTGCATGAGCAGATGTCCCGATCAGGTGGCCAGTCTGAAGTGAGACTCCCGGTGTTTGAGACCCCAAGCAAGCTTACTACTCATTTATCGACCCGCTGTAGTAGGAATGAAAGGCTGATTCGACCTTGCCCAGCCCGGGATTAGAACCCGGATCTGTGGTATGAAAACGCGATACGCTACCACTCGACCACTGGGCCTTAAGAATTTAGAAAAAATGGTAAAAAGGTTTACATAGCAAAATTTATTTAACGCGGAAACGCTGAAGGCGAAACATCGGTTAACACAAAATAATATATACAATGTCCCGACAAACTACTATTTATTTTTATGTATATTTTTCTGTTAACACGAAAAGATTTCCCTTCTAGGGAATGAAAGTTTCTGTATTATAGGACTGTTCTACTTTGGGCTGTTCCATTGGAAGAATTCATTGCAGTAGACCAAAGGTTCCCAAACTTTTTTTGCCTCATAGACCTCTAGATAGGTTTTTCGGTTTGGGGTAGACCCCTACTTACCTAATACTAAATTTTTGCAAATTCATCCACTTAAATGTGATTTTGACAGCAGGTATAGAGCTACTTCCTTTATAAAAGATTTAAATTTTTAACTGTAGTGAAGTATAGTGTTTAAAACTTAAGGAAACACATGTTAAAAATAACTGAGCAACAAACAAATGCTGGGGATGAAATAATAAATTTTCAACATTTAACATCAATTTTGTCAGGTTTAAGCCTAAATATTTCTTCGGTTAATAGTGTTCTATCTTTTCCTCATTCTTTTTTTTTGTTTGTTTTGGAGATTGGCAAGAGCATTGTAACTCCTTCTCAATCAGAAAACAATTAAAAACTTTCTCAAGATATTTCATAATATGAAATAAATAACAGGTACATCTTTTTAAAGCCAAAATTATTGACATCCGTTTCCAAACTTTATTTTTAAGATATCCGTTACTGACTATTCAGATCAGTTCCGCTTGTAATGACATTTTTTTTTCAATGTGATTATATGAATTTATTGCCTCTCTACTGTGGTATAACGATAGTCAAAAATTCTCAAACCTAGTTTCAAAATCTAGAAAAAGAGCATTTAAATGTGGAACGTTGGTTGAAACGTCTTTTTCCTGGTAGATTTTCTGTGACACTCGAGAAACTGGGAAAGTTTGCGACGTCCATTCAATTTAGTAAATAAATCTGTTAAATAGGAAAGTCTGGTTTCCTCTTGATTAAATTTTCTTTTAAAATTAAAGTCACGATCTGGTTTAATGAGAGCCACCATCAGACCCTAATTTACACCTCATGGACCCCCAAATTATTTTTTCACTGACGTCATAGACCCCTGGGGGTCTATATAGACCACTTGGGAATCACTGCAGTGGACGATGATAATGTGTGTACAGCCCCAGTTATATGGAATTATCTCAAAGCTCAAAAAATATCATTGATGAGATTCCGATGAAGAAAATGTATTTAATAATGCAGCTTCTGTTGCCCCGCCATCCGAAATGAAGAACATCATGAAAAGTATGCGCAGTTATTTAGACACACATTCCAATGGTGAAATGAATGACAAAATGGACGGCTCCGAACAATTTGATGTTAAAAAAGACAATGCGAGGAAAAATGGATTATTTTCGAAAAAAAAATTTTCTTACAAAATACTTGAACATTTTGTGTTAAATTTCATTAAATTCTTGTGAATGTTTTTGTTTGATTGAATTTTATAAAATATATGTTCAAATATACACATCTATGTAAATCAAATATCCCCTAATATAAGCTAAGTTTTGTTAAATATATGTTGTTGTTTTCTTGCAATATCCTTTAAAACACGAAATTCTTTTAATATGAAAAAATATTTCAGTCTCCTCAGTTTCGATTCCATTTAATCCTTCACAATATAATTATAATCATTGAGAACTCCGTAAACATTTCCTTATCTCTGAAAAGGAACCTCACAAAAAACATGGAGTGTCATAATTTCAAGCGTAGTACACCTGAAGAGAGATCCGCGGTACTGAGGGAGAGCGGATGCACATCAAATATGTCGAGGCTCAAACATCTTTTCGCTGGTGTGGTGGGGAAGTTAGGAGAGGGGATGACAGCTCAGGTGTTACTTTCCCATGGTTAAAATTACGTGGTCCGTTGCCAATAGCCCTTTTGCAGCTTTATAGTGCGACGTTAATATAGAACTTACTCATTCACAAAAACAAGAACAAACCGATAACGCAAAGTAATATCAACTAACCAAAGTATCACGCCACCAATTTATCATGGTTGCCAGCTCTCACTTTTAAATTTTTCCTGATACAAGTGTAAAAGTAGCTAAAAGTCGCTAAATTTTTGAGGAATATCGTTAAAAGTAGCAGCTAAAAGTTTTTAAAAAAGTAAAATCCATATACCATGATATGTTTTGTTCTCGTCATTTTTGAAACTGAATCTTCACAAAAATATAAAGAAAATCCCAATTATTCTGCTGATCATAACAATTTTTCCTTCTCTTGGCATTCGCTGTACTAAAGGATTCAAAGGAGTTTGCGTATTTCACTTTACTGACAACGAACACGAAAAAATTACGATCTTTAATATAAGGATCCATTCATAAATAATTTATAAAATAAAACACCATTACACAACTTTTGTATAGCTTTCAAAAGAACGCTTTCAAAAACATTTCTTCCGATTTTTTTTTCTTCCTATTCCAAGCGATGACCGTAGATCATACTAAAACACAAGTGACAATCCAAAATTAAACTTATTTGTCGAATAAAACGATTTTTTTCCCTTTCCCAAGCCCAGACGCATGACGGATTGGTGTTTATACGCCTGGAAGGTTCCCCCGGAGTCGATTAAAAATACCCACTCCTTGAAGATTCGTAAAACAGAGGCCATTTTGATGGAGCATCTTTCAGACTGGGAGGTTTACGAGCGCCACAAATCACTTTCCTCCCGCTGCGTCTGGGCCATTGAGGAGCTTTTATCTGCACCCAAACGGTATGTAATGCACGGGGACGTCCCGTTCGCTTAATCGCTCTGATTAATCCCTCTGATAAACGTACCGTTAGGCGCAGCGTCTCGGAACAGGACTTTCAAAGAGCGGTCATTCAAATGAGGAGTTTGGTTTGTATCAAAAAAGAAAAGAAACCTATCCCCAAAAATATCTTTTAGATCTTGCCTGTTCTTAGCGTAGGGATATGTTGTAAGTGGTTAAATGAAATGTAGGCCTGAGATACAGTTCCGTATAATAGCTAATAAGGACATAGGATGTTCTTTACACCGGTGTTTCTCAACGTGGAGCCTACACCCTCCCAAAGGGGCAATTTGATTCTTAAGGGGGGCAATTCGATAAAGGACTCATTTAAAGCGTAATATAGCTAATTATAAAAAAATGTTTTTTATTACTTGGTTGTGTTGTGTAAGACAAATTGTAAAAAAAGCGTTAAATATCTGTCCTCGGGATGATAAAATATTGTCTCCAAACATAATCGCGCTGTTTGTTTGGAATGATACGAAACGATTAATCGTAGGATCTAACTATCTTCATTATTAATCGTTGGAGTTAATTCAAAATGAATGTCTGTAAAATTGTGTAAATGTTTTTAAAAAAAATGCGTTAACTGGATAAATATTATTGATATAATGAATGGTAAGTAAATTCAGTTGGTAATTTTTATTAATTTCATTTTTAAAAGCATCATTTTCCATTTTTTTTTTGCATTTGGGTATTTTAATATACCTCATTGCAACAAACATCAAGCGCAAGGATCGCACTACATTTTTTTTTTTATTTCAGTTTTCCATTGTAAATTTTGAAAATTTATTTACCGTAATAATTGTAATTTTCTAATGATTTCCCTAGGCGTTAAAGTTTCATATATATATATATATATATATATATATATAAATATATAAATATATATATATATATATATATATATATATATATATATATATATAACAACAACAACTATATATATATATATATATATATATATATATATATATATATATATATATATATATATATATATATATATAATGTATAGGGGGACACACATAAGAATCCTTAAAAGGTTTATGGGGGCATAGTAAAAAGAAGTTAGAGAAATACTGCTTTAGACAGACTGAGTTCCAGTTCCGCGACTAACAGGTTGTACGTCGTGCTAGTCATATATCGAGTTAATATTTTTCGGTACTGTATTCAATCTAACGGGTTATTAAAAAACTTCGCATAAAATACTCTGTAATTAATTAATATGCGCTCTATTAAAAATAAAAATAAACCTGAAACTATGCATTGTAAATACCCTATGACATTCCACTTATATACATGAAAAAATCATGAGCGTATGTCAAATAGAGAAGGCATATATATTATCACCATCTTGTTACTAGACATTGAACTTAACTCAGGGGCGCAACAACCCATGAGGGCCAAGGCCTACTGTGCCTGTTTACGTGACCTTAGGCGCTGGGGTACATGTGCTTTGGTCAAGTGGTCAGCCTGAAGCGAAATCCTCAGACTTCAGTTCCCCAGCAAGCTTGGCACTCATTTATCAACCCACTGAAGAGATGAAGGTTGAGTCGACCTAAGGTCAGGTTTGGGATTTGAACCCCGGACCTGTGGTGTGGAAGCGCGATACACTACCACTCAGCCACTGGGCTTCGTTATTAGTTGCTACTATTGGATATTTTTTTTGATTTTTTGCATACTAACCCTCCATTTTTTCCCCTATATATAAAAAAAAGTTTTTCGTGAATCTGTAATCAATTAATTTATACCTAACGCATAGTTAGTTTAAAATGTGTCGTAAAAAGTTACGCGCGTGGCACAGTATGGAGCTTCCAATGTTTTCAAGAAGTCATGCTGTTGAACTTTACCTGTACTATTTCCCGGTGAGAATTCTGTAGTAGCTGAGATTGGAAAAGAAGGTGAGCTATGAAAAAAAGGAATAAGAACAAATAAATAGAACTGCATCATGCATGCAAATAACAGTTTTACAATTTGATTAAGGAGTATGAACAGAAGTATAATTTGCACAATGGAGGTTGGCCCGCCGTTGGCTATATATAGAATTTCACCTCCCCTTAAGGTATCGACTACGTTCGGAACCATGATTTTAAAAAGTGCATAAATGGATAATTTTCACTTGATATTTGAGTGTCCTTAGATTAGAAAATGTATATAAAATTGTTTAAGGACATTTTGACAATTTTTTATTTAAATACAATATTTCGGCAAAAATTAACTTAGAATAACCTTTTTTTCAAAATGTTTTTCCCTTTTTGTGAAAAATACTTCCTATTATAATAATATTTTGCCGGTATATACTCAGACCTCAATTTACAGAGGCTCAACTATTATTCTTGAGAAAATTCACATTATTTTTCAGAGTTACAACCCATTGAAATAATAATCGGCGTTTTTTTCCTTACATTTCTCCCCCTCTGTTGTCGTAAAACATGGATAAACCATTTCTAAATTATATATTTCAAAAATTCTAGTTGAGCCTCTGTACAGAGATCACAGGCTATAGACAGGCAAAATATTATTATAATAGAAGCATTTTTTCGCAAGGGAGAATATTTTGAATATGGGTCATTCTATGTTCATTTTGTCAAAATATTGTACTTAAATAATTTTTTATTGTAATACTATTCTTAAAACAATTTTATATACATTTTCTAATCTAAGTGACATTAAATATCATAAAATTTACCCATTTATACGCTTTTGCAAAATCACGGTTCCGAACGTAGTCGGATACCTTAACTTTTATAAGAAGATAAGGATCCTTACATTTGGTTTCTATCTCTCTAAAAATTGAACATTTCGGCTATGCTTGAAGACTACGGAACATGTTACCTACAAAGGACACAGACACGTTAGTTGTGGTTAAAATAATTTTATATAATATATATGTTGCAAGAAATATAATAGTTTACATTAAAAGAAATCGTGTGGTAACTATGGATTGCATGTACAGCGAATAATTACTTGTAATAATTATACACCAGGGCACAGTAGCACACACAAAATTTTTTCAAGGGGGGTGTCTAGGGTCGAAAGTCCACCATGTTGGTATCATGCTCCATTACGCCACCAAGCATATTCTTTTGATTTTGTCGATTTTCGAAAACAAAAACAATACAAAATTAATTACTGAATAAGTAATTAGCATTAATTAATAAAATTAATTATTAATAACAAATACATAATTAAATTTTACGTAATATATACATAGGATTATAATCAATCCAAAAAAATCAAGGGCTATGGCGGGTGTCCAGACCCCTAGGACACTCCCCTTGTGTGCGCCACTGCCAGGGCATGATCACGGAATCATGGCCGATATGTTATGAGCTCGAACCCTAGAGCCACCGAAAATCCATCGTGTAGAGCAGTGATCTGCAAACCCCGGTCCGCGGACCGGTACCGGGCCGTGGATCAAATAGTACCGGGCCGCCTAATGAACATTAAACTGTTGCCATTTTAATTAAAGTGGTACATTTATCTCGGATTTGCGCAACTTTCCTCGGAAATCATCTATATTCAACGTTAAATCACTTTTATTCATATTTGCTGTAACTATATTTTATTCTGAAGGCATATTTATAAATGTAACTTAATTAAAATTGTTAAATCAAAACAATCTAAAATATAAGCAATCAACATGATCCACCCTCAGAGGGCCGCGGTAAAATTATCAAACGTTGACCGGTCCGCAGCGTTAAAAAGGTTGCGGAGCACTGGTGTAGAGAGTCTGACGCACGTTAAATCTGTAGAGCTCAAACGTCCTAACATTGGCGTGGTGTGGAAGTTGGGAGAGGGAGATTGCAGCTCAGATATCTTCCTTGTCACTTGACCGAGGCCAATATCTCTTCTAATACCTTAAGATGTGGCGTTAATAAACACTTACTCTCTATACACCAGAATATACTATGAATAACCTATATTTAAAATGTATATGTGTTACCGTTAAAATATATAATTCAGTTATTTCATAGAATTGTTATAATTTCTTACTAGTGCTCTATATTAATTGTTATAATTTCTTCCTAGTTCTATTCAGAAATGCTGAGTTAGTGTAAAAACGTAGTACAAAGCACCCCACGCTCTTACCACAATGACAAAAATTTTCTCGTGAATCATTTTGTTCTTATATTAAGAATTATTTTTTTACTTTTTAGTTCAATTTTAACCATAAAAGCGTGTTTTTAGTTTTTAAACTATAAATTTATTTTTCATTTTTTAGTTCGGTCTACAATAAAAGCAAGTATTTTTAGTTTTTTAAACTATCATTCATTCATACACTTTTTTTAAATAATTTTTGGCCCATGACCGAAAAAGTTTGCTATCCCTGAGTTAGAGCAAATAATTTTTTTTTTCACATGCACGAGTCTCTTTTTTTTATTTCCGTTTTAAGAAAGACTCGACAGTTGCTTAAAAAATGCTAAGAAATTGCTGACGCAAAATTTTAAAAAAAAAACAACCGTTTTTGGCATTTAGGTTTACTTTTAATCTTTTAGTCGCCAAATCTGGAAATGGTATAATGAATAAGTCTCCAAATCTGGATTATCCTGTCTCCTGACTATCTTGTTCAGGACAATGGAACAAAATTATGAAATTATTGTATTGTCATCGGTCCTTGAGAAGTGTGCAAAATTTTGCATTAAACTGACCTTTCAAAGTGGGTAAAAATCGAGTTCAAAGATTCCGTTACATACAAGTGAAACTTATAAAAGCGTGTTAATAACCTATATTTAAAATGTATATGTGTTACCGTGTTGAAATGTATAATTCGGTTATTTCGTAGAATAACTAGGTATTTCATGAAATAGCTAGATAAGTCAGTTAAAGTATATAATAGATGAAAAATTTCATACTTTACCTAGTTATTCTATGAAATAACCAATGACAGACTGTTAAAGAGTGAAAAATAAATAATTTTAAAGTTATTTTATAAATTAACTGGTCATTAACAGCTAAAATCTCTCGAAAAATGCATTTTATCTTTATTGGTGATGATTAATTGATAAATAATAAGCAGACGATATAATTTATTATTGCTCATATTACCAAAATTAGTTAAACAGAAAGGATAAAGAAGAGAATATATTGCAAAAGTAATTATACTTAAATGTTATAAAAAAAATGAATGTGATGGGAATAATAACTATTGCTTCATAATAACATTGTGTGTAAACTTTTTCAAACAAAAATTTAAGAGAACATTAATTTAAATTTTACGAAACACCTTTATTTTACTTTTCATTATTTATTAAAGCAAGGATTGTGCTGTGATTACACTTTAAATTGCATTGCATATTATTTTTGAAACAAGCACACTTTTTGCTATTACACATTTTTTCACTTGAGCACTTTTTAAATCTTTGTTCAGTGCCATAACTTTAAGTTGTTGCAACAGATCGGAATTTCTTCAACGGAAGTTAATTTTCGCTCACATTTACTGAACTGATATCTAGAGTGCAATTGTTTTATTCGACCATCTCTTGTTCCTAATCGGAGAAAGCCTTCCCCAGCATTTTCCATAACGAAGGCTAAAATGGATCTGGTGTCTCCTCTTCCTCCATTAACTTCAGGAACTGGAATACGAACTGTAACACTTACAGATGCCTCAGAATAATACTCGCCAGACAATAATTTCATTTTCGTAGCTTGAATTTCTAAACATTCTTTTGCACCTTGCCTTTCTCTCTCGGTATTTACTTTATTTAGACAAAAGCTAGAGACTTTCTGTTCAACTTTATCTTCCATTTTACAGACTCTTGAACATGAAACATGGGTTAGCTGCTCACCTTTACAACAAAATAAGCTGTCTTTTCAATTTTTTGAATACACAACACACAATTTTAGTGTTATTCGGTGATGTATTCTTATAAACTGGAAAGGCACTTCCACAGTTTCATTCAAAGATGCTTCTAGGGCTAAAACAACATCATCTTTACGTTCGAAATATGCAATTAGAGATGTTAAGGCATATTTTCAACCTGTTTTTCATCCTCTACTGCAGTGATTCCCAAAGTGATTCCAGTCTGTATCGACCCCAAGGGGTCTATGACGACCTGCAAGGGGTCCATGTATGAGGAAAAGTAATTTGGGGGTCTATGAGATGTAAATGGGGGTCTATGATAGTGTCTCTCATTAAACTAGATCGAGACTTAAATTTTAAAAGAAAACTTAATCAAGTTGAGAAACCAGATCTTACCTATTTAATTGATTTATTTACTGAATTTAATGAAGTTAATTTGCAGTTATAAGGTAAAAGCATAAATTTTATTAAAACAAGAACCATTTCAGCGTTTCTGCCCACAATTAAGCTAAAACAGTACAATATTGGAGGTCGCAAATTTTCTCAATTTGTCAAAGACAATCTGTCAGGACATTTTAATCTGCGTTCAGCATTTAAATGCCCTTTATTCAGATTTTGAAACTAGGTCTTAGAATACTTTGACTATGGCAATATCCTAGTGGACACACACACACAATCAAAATTTCATATAGTACAGTAGGAACTGATCGGAATAGACACTAACGAAGATCTTAAAGTAAAGTTTATAATTGGATACAAGCAAAATTTCGCCTTTAAAAAACATACATGTAACTTGTCCCTAATTATGGAATATCTAAAGAAAAATTTTAATTGTTTTCCCTAGTGAGGAGTTTCAGCGCTGTTGCGAACAAAAGAAGAAAAAGAAAAACTGGTCACTACTAACAGAGGAGATTAAGGACTAAACCTCACAAGATTGATATCAAATGTTGAAAATTTGTTATTGAAGCCTCAGATTCATTATTCTCATTATAAACATTTGTTTGTTGATCAGCTTTTTTATGTATTAAATTTTAATTTAAATATAATTACGTGTTTCTTAAGTTCTAAACTCTATACTTCACTACAGTTAGAAATTTAAATCTTTTAAAGTAAGTAGCTCTAGCCCTACTGTCAAAGATACCTTTAAGTTGATAAATTTGCAAAAATTCAATTTTTGCTAAGCAAGGGTCTACCACAAACCGAAAAACATAGCAAGGGGTTTATAAGACAAAAATGTTTGAAAACTTCTGCTCTACTGCATCAAACACTTCTCTTGGAATAGGAATTGTCCAAATCTAAGGTAGTCCAACTCTAGGAGCACAGCCAAACATAGTCTTGTAAGACGTTCTCTTTATGCCAGATTGAAGTGCCTGTTTTACATGAACTGAATAAATATAAGGCCCTGACTCCATAAAGTAGATTGGTTGTTTCGCATTCAAGTTGCTAACAGGTTTTGGACGTCTTGATTGGTCCTCTTAAAGATACCTTGACTCTGATTATATCTGGGTTTGTCATGTACTATCTTGTTCCCTGGCCAAGTTTTTTTTCAAGTCGTCTATAAGATTATTGCAGAACTCCCTACTATTGTCGGATAGCAGAACACATGGGACACCAAATAATAAAAAATATATCGAGCAAATGCATCGCGACCTCTTCACTTTTTGTTTAGAGAGTTATAAAAATAAAAGGATCCTGGTAGAGCAAAAATAAATTTATAGTTTCCATCAGGTTGGGACTGAAAATCTATGAGATCTACTTGACGTCTGGAATTCAGATGTGGGAACACCAGTGGCGCACACAAGGGGTCTGAGGTTCGGACCCCCAAAGCCCTTGATTTTTTTCCGATTGGTTATAATTCTAAGTATATAATACATAAAATTTAATTAAATATTTGTTATTAATTATTAATTTTATTACTTAATGCTAATTATTTTTTCAATAATTAGTTTTTTACTGTGTTTGGTTCCTGAAAATCTACAAAATCAAAAATAGCATGATACAAGAATGGTGAGCTTTCACGGACCCCCCCTTTGAAAAATTCCTGTGTGTGCTACTGGGGAACACCATGGGCTTAAGGGGAGTTGGAAACCTCTCTCTATATATATACTGACAATGTTAAATTGAGCTGTTTTCGATGTACCTTTTCTCAAAATCTGTTATACTTACATGCTTGAAATTTTTCTTATAATTAAAGTGCACCTTTCTCATTATACTGAAATGAGCTTTTAGATAATTTTGAATTTCTTCATAATTTATGAAATATTTTATCAAGCATTGCGAAATTTGACCCATTTTCCTCATAAAAAATTTGTAAGAAATAAATTTTTAATTTTTACAAAAAGTTCATTTTAGTATTTATTAGCCGTCATTATAAATATATCATAAGAAATTTTCATACCTGTAAACAGCAGTTTCTCAGAAAAGGTACATCTCTCTCTCTCTCTCTCTTGCGAACATCAAAATTTACATTTTGATATAAATTGATTTTAATATATACAGTGAGAATTCTAATCGGCTAGGAAATAAAAAAAATAAATAAAAGGCTCAATTTACAATAAAAGATACATGTTTTGGTTTGTATCAGACGTTCAAATTTAAAGCAAAAACGAAGTACTTTGTTAACATTTTTCGCCATTCAAATGGGCTTGGCCCAGTTTCAACGGTTTTTTAAAAATAAGTTTTAAGGGCTTCTAATTACCGTAGAGTTTAAAGTAAAGTATTTTTTAGAAAGGTTAAAAGCTATACAATTTGAAAATGTAAAAATCTCAAATTGTCAAAAAAATAAGATTATAGCTTTCCAACACCCTTAACCCAATGCCTTTCTGTCCCATGTTTCATTTCTGCTGACAAGCTTCACAAGCACTTAAAAACAGCTTTATGTCGTTTTGAATAATATTTTGTATTAAGGATTATTTTATCAAGCGGTCTCTACCACCATGTCCAATAGAAACATGTGTTTTATATAAAATATCAAACAGCATGTGACTTGAGTAATAAAATGTCACATTACGTTTTGCATCTGTTACTGGCACTTTTCATTTTTCTACTCCATGAACATCAAGGAAATCACACTGCTGGAGTAACCAATAGTCACGTGGTACTTTTTTCTGGCATTTTTTTCTTCTGCTATCAAAGTTAATTTTTCAGGAGTATGTGCAGCACTGTTTTACTTTGTTCCACTTTTATTTAATACGGATTCAAGTCTCTCTTACATTAAATCTTTCTTATTTAAGGGTTATTCTCCCATTCCTGCAGAAGTCATTGCTTGAAAGCAGGTTGCAAAA
>BMAV01010694.1:0-137644 GCA_019973955.1 Trichonephila inaurata madagascariensis | reverse complement strand
GGATCTTCTGTGACGTCTTCGCGTCTTTCTGCTAACATAACCCTATGTTTTTTTGACGGCCAGATTAATGGCAAAACTTTTCCAACCCAATACCAAGAAGATAAACGAAGATAATATGTAAATGAGATATACAAAAAAAAAGGATAGAAGCTTTGATGATAAGATATAGCGGGCAGTTAAGATAGTAGTGTGGAATCATTCTGATCAATAACGCGGCAAGCTTAGAGATAGTAGTGTGGAATCTTTCTGATCAATAGCACGGCAAGTTTAAAGATAGCTTAGTGTGGAATCTTGTAGATCAAGAGTTAGCAGTCCGATAGTTTTGGAAAGAATAAAAGCCCAATATAAAGAAGTTGGAATCTTCATATATAAAGTGAATTATAAATATCTCTATAGGTGAAGGAAGGAGATCTGCAAAAGGTAATATTTGATATAAATAATTAGATGAATCGGATTATTAATTATAATTGAGATAAAGGATCTAGTTGCGTGATCTGACTTAAATACACGGTTTAATTGGGTGTTAACTCTCACTTTAATTAAAATTGTCAAATTAGAATTTAAGTAATATAAGTTATTCTTAATAAAAGTTGTTAAGAACTATTATGTCTCATCTTTTGATAATCCCACACCTCTAGCTTACGGGGAACCCGGGAACGACATAGTCATCACAGGATGGCTATGTCGCAATCCCCCGAACGTATATAATTCTGGGTTAGGTAATGTAGGTGGAAGTACTGTTCTACCTGAAATGTACTTTTCAGGGTCAGAGAAATTGCAGAGTTTATCGAGTGTATTGAGAATAACATACAGTTACTTGAAATCCAAGATCTGTCATGTGCTTACTAAAAAGTCATCTCAGGGAAGGGCCGATTGGTATTCGATATTTGGTTCGTTTTAGTGCAAAATACAGCCACGGATTTTGCGCAGCTCAAAGCTGAATTAGCGAAGGCTTTTCCCGCGGTCAAAAATAAGAAAGAACTACAGTCGCAATTCTAC
The DNA here is from genome assembly GCA_019973955.1 of Trichonephila inaurata madagascariensis. Classification (NCBI taxonomy): domain Eukaryota; kingdom Metazoa; phylum Arthropoda; class Arachnida; order Araneae; family Nephilidae; genus Trichonephila; species Trichonephila inaurata. The sequence goes on along the minus strand of BMAV01010694.1, from coordinate 136,645 downwards.
GCATCCCAGCAGGAAGAAATCAGGATCCTACTGATTTCTGTTTATAATTACTAAAAATAGAGAAAGTTTAGAATTAGAATGTCCCAAGCAGAGTTAGTGGATCATATTTTAGTTCGACTCGAACCACAGATCCAAGACTATGTGGAGGTGCGCAATCCACAAAACACGATACAACTTTTAGAAGTCTTGGCTAAATTGAAGAGAGATATTCTTGCAAATTAAAAAGGGGTATCAGAACGATAATTAAAAAAGACGAGGTCAAAATCGCATAGGATCCCTAATTTTGAAGCTAAGGGTAGAAACGGGAAATTCGAAATAGGACGTAGACCAAATAACAGTAGAAATGAGTTTTACGAGAATAGCCGTCAAAGTAATAGAGGGTTCGAGAGGAATAGGTTTTCAGAACAATGATCAGAGATTCAACAACAGGGTTACTCATTTCGAAATGAGCAATGAAATTTTAATAGAGGGACCGTAGAAATAGGGGTTCGAGGAAAATTTCAATCGAGGCGATAGCGCAAAGGGACGATTAAATATTGTAAGGGTTAATGATCAACCTAAAGGGGGTGTCGACAAGAGAGACAATTAGACTTTCTCCGATATTATATCACCCGTAGAACTTCCCCACGTTCCTATTTTATTAAATAACACATTTTTGAAAGCGCTATGGGACACCGGAGCAGATAAATCATTTATATCGGAAGAAGTATATAGAAAATATTTTTTTTATAAGCAAATTAAAAAATCCGAGCCCAGGTAATAACAGCACAGGTTTGAAATGCCAAAACAGGGGATTGTAGAATTGAATATTCGGATCAGACAATTCGAAAGAATTGGTCATTTCATGTGTTGAAAGATTTAGAATACCCATGTATTCTAGGTATCGATTTAAAAAGTGCGTCAAGAATCGTATTAGATTTTGATCAAAAATCGTTGAAAATTCCAGATTCTCAAAAATAAGGTGGTTGAACCAATTAAAGAGGAAAAAGGTTGAAATAGATTTATCTAAGACAAAATTGGGGAGTAGAAAAAAAAAAACTACAAAATTTGTTTAGTAGTTTTAAAGGGTTATTTTCAGACAAACCAGGTCTTACCCCATGTTTTTATACCATGAAATTGACACGGGAGATAACCACCAGTAACTTCAAGGCCATATAGGTATGATCGCACTAAGCAAGCAATAATAGATTTTCACATAAAAAATGTTACAAGAGGAAACGGTTGTTCCCAAATTTAATCCCCATACGCGTCACCTGTTGTGTTATGCAAGAAAAATAATGGGTTACCACCGGATAATCCGGAAGCATATAGATTTGCAGTAGACTATAGAAAAATTAAATTCGATCACAAAGTATCCGCGATACCCTTTACCGTTAATTTGATGATTTATTAACGAACATCCATTAAAAAATAATGTCATCTCTGATCTAAGATGGGTACTTTCAAATGGCAGTAAACCCCAGTGATATTTGTTAAGACCGCATTTGTAGTAAAAGTGGCACTTATGCTTTCAAGCGGATGCCATTCGGTTTATCAGGAGCAGCTCCCTTTCAAAAGGCAATTGACATAATCCTAAAACCGGTGATAGGAAATTTAGGAGTGTTTATATGGACGACGTTATTATATCGTCTCCATCATTCACTCACCATGTTGAACATTTAAGGGAAGTTTTTTTCGTTGTTAAGGGATGCAGGATTGACATTAAATAAGGAAAAATGTAAATTTGGGTGCGATGAATTGAAATATTTAGGATTAATTATTAGTAAAGAAGGAATTAAAACGGATGAGACAAAGGTTAGAGCTATACAAGAGATGAAACCCCCCGTAACTCAAAAAAAAGGTGTCCAAGTTTTTAGGTATGTCCCAGTGGTACGCGAAATTTATTAAAAATTATGCGGATATTTGTGACCACTTTATAATCTTAAACGAAAATTTAAAAATTTGTCTGGTCCCAAAGAAGCACAAAAGGCATTCGGGAAAAGGTCAAGGAGGCGGTAACAAAAGCGCCAGTTTTAAAAATTACCAAACTTTCAGGAGCCATTCGAGTTATTTACAGATGCCAGTTCGATTGGTTTAGGAGCAGTACTTAACCAACAAAACAGACCAGTGGTATTTGCGTCACGTACACTGAACAACGCAGAGAGGAATTATACAGTAACCGAAAGAGAATGTCTAGCAGTAGTATGGGCGTTGAACAAATTTAGAACATATTTAGGAATATTACCCATTAAGGTTATAACGGATCACGCCGCCTTAACACGCCTAACACATGGCAAAAATTTGTCGAGTAGGATGATTAGATGGGCACTAAAGTTAGCAGAATTCAATATAGAATGGAAACATAGACCGGGAACTCAAAATGCAGTGGCTGACATTCTTTCAAGGAATCCCGTTAAAAGTATAATTGGTGATAAAATTAATTGTGCCATAATCAGGGATTTAGTACTTACTTCGCGGGAACAATTAATAACAGAACAGAAAAATGACCCAGAATTAGGTCATATCTATAGATATTTAGAAAACCCGGAAGATAACTCGGTTAATGCAACGATATGTGAGAATTGGTCCCACGATTTCCGTTTAATTGAAGGATTGTTATTTTATGCGAAACACGCAACGTCATTAGGTGAAATGCGTGTATACATTCCAAAATCTTTAAGGAATGAAATAATGAGAGAATTTCATGACAAGCCAATTGCTGGACACTTAGGCAGATTTAAAACGTATCATAAAATTCGGACGTTTGTTATTTCCCGTACATGAGAAAATTCATTGATCAATATGTCTCTACATGCCATATGTGCCAAGTTAATAACTATAAAAACGCGTTACCAGCTGGTCGATTAAATCCAATTATATCGAATTATCCGAATGAGATAGTGACGTTAGATTTGTTAGGCCCGTATCCTATATCGAGAATAAGACGTAACCGCTATATTTTAGTAATAACCGATCATTTCAGCAAATGGGCTGAAATTATACCTCTTAAAAAGGCCTCATCTCGTATAATAGCGGATATTTTTTTGATAACTTTATATCGCGTTATGGAGCCCAATAAAATTAATAAGTGATAATGGTCCCCAATTTATATCCGAGATTTTGAGCACTTAAGTGAAAGATTAGGCATAAGGCATGTGAAGACTGTTGCATATCGACCACAAGCAAATCGGACTGAAAGAGTTAATCGAGATATAGTAAAATGGCAAATTATGTTAATGATCAACACGATACTTGGGATCAATTTACGTGAGTTTTTTTACGCTATTGGGGTAGGCGGTGAATGAAACAAGGGGAAAAACACCGGCTGAATTATTTTTAGGTCGAAAATTGATTCACCATTTCAAAACTAGTTATGATTCGGAAAGTTCAAAATTAAAAATTCAAAACATAGAGAAAAGTTTTTAAGGAAGTAGACTAAGTAAAAAATTAAACAGGAAAGGTGGAAAAATATTATAATAGACGAAAAGACAAAAAAATAAAGGTAAATGTTTGGGGCTTATTAGAAACACCCCCTGTAAGTTCAGAAGCAACAAAGTATGTGCAAATTTAAAAAAAATTTGAGGGACCTTATAGAGTCTTAGAAGAAAAATTTATAATAATATTGTAATATGGAAATCAGGAAAAAAGATTAACAGTTAACGTAGATCAAATAAGAATAAGTCATGGGAAATGTGACGAGGTCGAATTGGGAACGGGTACCCCAAATAGTAAAGATCAAGTCGGGAAAACCGTACTTGGGAAAAAAAGTACATCAAAGATTAAATGATCACAATAGGGGAAAGAAAAATCGGCGGTAAAACGTGTTAGAGGCAAAAGGATTGGTAACCAATAAAACAATATAAAATACAGAGAGGACCCATAAAACAAATCACTGGTCAGATCACTTCCTGTTCATTTGAGAATGAAAATAAAACAAAAGGATAAAGAATAATAGGGTATTAAAAGATCAGGTGTGTCAGGAAAAGGGACCAAAAGAAAGTGGCAAAGAAAGGGAAACCAAAATAAATAAAAGACAAATGTCATCCAGTACTATTTTAGAAGCGGGAAAAAAAGAAAAAAGAAAAGGCACAAAGTTCCAGATAAACAATAAAACTAAGGCCACGACGGAGAACAGAAGAACCCCGACCAGCCAAGGAGACAATTGGGAAGTAAAGGAAAGGACGAAAAGGAGATTACAAGCCCTACAAAAAAAATTTCCCAGTACAACGAGGAAAGAAGATTTAGCCCCCACTTTGGGACGTTATGGTTGGAAAAACAAAAAAAAAAAAAGGTTGTATTGTTTCATTTTTATGATTTTCCCAAAAAAGGGTCGGAAGAATTATTGCAAAGAAGGAAGTCTCGGGCGGTGTTTAAAAGTTATAAGCCAAGTCAAACACTACAATGAGTGTTTATTTAATTTGGAATTTTTGACTTTTTAAAAATTTTTTTTCTAAAGAAAAATTTGTAATCACACAGTTTGTTCAAAATTTGTGAGAGGAAAATTCCCTTTTGGGTTTTTTGTTATAATAGTTTATTGAAAAATGTTTGTAATTGTATAATATGTGTATATATATATGTTGTTGTATTGTTACGTATTATGAGGCATCTGGGTTTAGGGAAACCCGGGGAGTCAGGGCACTAACAAAAAAGGATGGGGGCTCATTGGGAGTTTTTTGGGAAACCCGATTGGGGATGGGGATGAAAATTTATTGGATATATAAATAATATATAATAATTGTGAAATTGATTGATATTATGGGAAAAAGAGACTCAAAGTTTTCATTTTAGGGGGACTGACCCGAAAATCCTGAAAAGGAAATTTATAGCTTCAAAAGAAAGGAGCGGGAAATTCCAGCCCATACAGTGTTAGATTCAAAGATTGGTTGGGGAAAATTTTTTTGAAAATTTAAGGTATAAATATTTAAGTAATTGAATGTTTAAAAATGAGAGGGGATAAATTAAACAGTAATTTTTAATGTTGGCCTAGTTATTGAGTAAAATTTATTGTCACGAGTTTAAATTTAAATTAATATTAAAATTTAATTTAAGATGAGTAATGAAAATTAAAGTCAAAAAAAAAAAAAAAAATTTTAAATTAAAATTTTGAAAAATTAAAAAAAAAAAGGTTTAAAAAAATGAGGATTTAAGATTAAAATTTAAATAAAACTCAGAAAGCGAAGAAATTTAGAAAAAGAGATTTAGACACGTAATTTATTAAGGGCATTGAGAACCCAGGGCACGTTTTTCTTCTTGGGGGGGTTGTGACGTTTTCGCGTCTTTCTGCTAACATAAACCCCATGTTCTTGACGGCCACGAAAGGCAAAAATTTTCCAACCCAATACCAAGAAGATAAACGAAGATAATATGTAAAAAGAGATATACTATAAAAGGATAGAAGCTTTGATGATAAGATATAGCGTGGCAAGCTTAGAGATAGTAGGGGGAATCATTCATCAATAACGCGGCAAGCTTAAAATATAGGGAATCTTTCTGATAAAAGGCAAGTTTAAAATATTAGTGTGAATTTTAGATCAAGATTAGCAGTCCGATAGTTTTGGGAAAAAATAAAAGCCCAATATAAAGAAGTTGGAATCTTCATATATAAAGTGAATTATAAATATCTCTATGGTGAAGGAAGGAGATCTGCAAAGGTAATATTTGATATAAATAATTAGATGAATCGGATTATTAATTATAATTGAGATAAAGGATCTAGTTTGCGTGATCTGACTTAAATACACGGTTTAATTGGTGTTAACTCTCACTTTAATTAAAATTGTCAAATTAGAATTTAAGTAATATAAGTTATTCTTAATAAAAGTTGTATTAAGAACTATTATGTCTCATCATTTTGATAATCCCACACCTCTAGCTTACGCGGAACCGGAACGACATAGTCATCACAGGATGGCTATGTCGCAAAGCGTGTGTTTGGCACACATAGCTTCTTACTCTTGATCTGAACACTTCAACTGGTTTAATGACGCTTATTTCTTGAAGTTAAAAATGCTAGTTGTTTTGTATTTGGCAAATAAATACACACTTCTTCATCTTATACTGTTATTCATCCTATATATTAAAACACTTTCAGTTTTTCCTAATCTAATGTTGCCAGTATAATTTTAGTTTAGTTCTGATTTACCTAATGCAGTTTTATTTTTGAATATTCTATGCTATACACTATTTTGTTTTACCTAGTTTTTATTTAGTCATCATATACCGTAAGTGTATTAGTTGTATTTATTTTGTATAATTTACAACAAATCTATCTGGTACAATAAACATGTCCATTGTTGGGAAAAAATAAATGGAATGCATTTTGTATTTGTAAAGAAGAGGGCCTTCAATAAGCAATGCACATGTGAGGTGCTAATTATTGTAATATTGACTTATTTAGTTAATCAATGTGCTTATCTGATTTGTATCAAATATCACAAGTGTCACTTGCATTTACACATAAAAATACACAACACAGTCACTTTAAAAAAACCCGTTCAACGCACTCACAGCTGGTCAAAGAATGAACTACTGCATATAAACCCATTGTATACAATTAGCTTCTGACATCTATTGGAAATCTGAGTAACTACTAGGAGTTGATGTACCATCCAGTATCAATTTCTGAGGCATTCAAACAAGTGGTACGTTTTATGCACCCCACACAATAAACGAATAAAAATTAGGGTTCAACATATGTACCACCAAGCATGAAAGAGCTAAATCCATGCTGAATATTTTCAGTTTATCAACTACAACTACCTAAACCTCGATACCTATATTCCTTTCTAATGCATTTGCTGATTTTAAAAGCTTCCCTTAAAATTCTTTCTCTTTCAAAAAACGTGCAGTGCTTGCCAATGGGGTAGATGACTTTATAACAGTTGCTTCAACTCGAGATAACTTTAGATACAGTCACAATTATTAATATCCGTGCAGAGTTGTTCCGAACTATTGGCACTCGATCTAAAAATCCTTTCTTTATCCTTATTTCCATTTACTTGCAAGTCTGTAATTCTTTGAGCTTTCTTAATTTTATTATTGAAACAATTACGGAGCAGTTTTTAACATAACACTTTTTATGAATCCTTCATCTGAAATTTTTGTGGATCCGCTTAAGAAACGTTTGAGAAATTTCGAAATTAACTTCCGTAACATTACTAGTTTTATTTACAAATTTTAAACATACGTTTATTTAATTTTCATTCATGTTTATCCATTGAAATAATAATCTTTTTCTTTCTTCAATATTTTTCAGGCCCTTTATTTGTGATGGGGTTTCAATGCGTCGCTAAGTTGATGACGTTCGGCAAACAATTAGCTCAGACCACAACACATTTTATCTCCGTATTTAATGAATCCATAATCAACCGAAAAAGCATTTTTAAAGCTTCTTTCATCCTTTCATGGCTCCTTTTTTGTTAGTAGCTATTAAAACGTTATTGAATTCTTTGTACTTAAATAAAAATGCAAATTATGTGCATTCAAAACCATATCCACAGAGAAGTATAAAAAGACATTCATCACAAACACGTCACGTTTCGTCTATTCGCTATGTCGCGCTTTTTGCTGCTCTTTTTCATCAGCATTTGCCACCAGGACTTTGTTAGAATCTAAAATTCTCACGTTTATTAACAAAAAATGTATTCATTCAAAATTCATTTTTATTGTTGCTTAAAATTTTCTGGTGAAACAAATAAAAGGTTTTTAGCGTGGAAAATTTAAAACATGAACGCCGTAATTGCTATTCTTTATCTAGAGTGATTATTTGGCAAGAAAATTTTAAAACTGCTAGAAGGTTTTTTCTTGCTTACCTAAGAACGCAGCAAAAGAATACAACATTGGAGTAACAATTCAACAGCAAATGTGTGTTTCACATGTTATGAGTATACTTTTTTTTTAATTAGTTAAACATCTCTGTGTATGCCATTTATGCTGCTATCGATTTATACTCGTTAGTCAATGAATTCCGGTTAGAAAAAGAATATATTGTAATTAGAAAAGAGAGAGTTTCAGAATAAATTACGAATTATTCCGAAACACACACATAACCTGCCTGTTTACTGCGGTCAATTTCTTATTTGTGCATTCGAAAGACGATCAACCAATAACGATATTGATTTGTGAAATGAAGTTTATTTTAGGTTGGGATGTACAATATTAGTTGGTTTGATAGTATATTTGAAAAGATTTTTCATGATGAAATAAATATATTCGAATTCTTCTAAAATTTATCTGTTGCAATTCTTTAATTTCCTGCAAATATTAAAATCCCTGGACAATATTTAATACACCATAAAATGTTAAAATAGCATCTATGGCACTAATTCCATACAAATACGGAGACAAAACTTCAAAACTATCATTAACATAATTTAACAAATTGAAATGTTAGCTCAAAAACTGAATGCTGGGGTGTATGGCAGGGTGTATCAGTAAAATGGTTACAAATTTTAAGAGATAGAGTACACCTGGACCAGGTATGGCGAACCAATGGCACGAGACACAACATTTTGGCCACGCCACTGATCAAAACGGTTTGTATTTTAGCTCACGAATGGTCCATCAGGGTGCGGCGGAGGCACGTTCGTTTGTTATAGTGTCATCTTATCTGCAACAACACTATTGTTACCTTAACTTTAATTATATATATAACTAAAAAATTTACTACAATCCAGTACAAAATTTATTTTTTCGCAATAAATAAACATTTTTGAGTTGATAGTATTTAGTTTTAATGTTTTGAAATAATTATTAGTCAAAATTATTTGATGGCACGTCTATACCTCATTAAGGTATCCGACTGGTTTAAAATCATCATATTCATAAAAAAAAATCGAAATTTATTTTATAGCCCATTTTTGTAGCCTGTTTCATAATCTTTCTAAAAATGTCGTACTTTTAATACTGAGTCAATTAGAAAAAAAGTTATAGCTGTTTTTATTTGAGGTAGTAAGCTCAAATCAAAACCGGAAGTGTGAGTTTTCGGTTGATTTTCACCAGCAAAATGAGATTGTTATTCATTTAAAATATTTTAACGAGTTCTTTTTATGTTTAATAAACTTTATTTCACTTTATGAATTTTTAATAGATATATTTTGCTTGGAAATAGGCATAGGTTAACTGATTGCAATGCTTGCTTTGATTTAAACCAGTTGCTAACTTTTTATCATTTGTGTTCAAAATTAGATCTCTTTATAACTTTTTTATTAGTGCTTTTATATACAGTTATAATTATTTTTAATTGAATTAAAGTTGACATGCAAAAAACAAGATCAATGAGGCCAAAAAAGAAGAGATTTCCAGAGAGCAGAATTTGTTGGAGAAACGTTGAAAGAAAAATCAACGGATCTTCCAAATTCAGCTGTTAATTCTATTAAAAAGACCTACAAGGAACTTTGCGATCAAAATCTTCTAAGAAAATGTCTTCACGGGAAAGCTCAGAACTGCAATGAGAGTCTTAACAATGTCGTGTGGAGTATAATCCAGAAAGACAATTTTGTTGAGCTACAAACACTCCGTTTAAGGAATTATATCGCAATAATACTTTTTAATTCTGGATTTTCTGGTCTACTACCTCTACTTCAAAAATTAGGAATGAAATTATGTTCTGAAATGAAAGGATATTTTTGGTACCTTCACGAAACGACTACGAGGCATTCTAAATCCGATAAGAAACTGTCTCGTAAAAAAAGAAAGGCCCTTCAAAAATGTAAAAGTTTGAAGTATGAGGTTCAGGAAGGCACAACATACAAATCTGGAGAGTTTTAATAACTTTTCCTAAATCTTTAAAAAAATTTATTGCAAATATAAACTTTATTTTGCATTTTCCGAAGAATGTTATTTTTGAAAATAATGGTTTACAGTAAGAGTAATATTTTTTAAACTAAACGTAATATTCTTATGAAATTTTTTGAGTTTGTTCTTTGTATTATAATGAATGCTTTCTTCTAAAAGTTAAGGATAATTTTAAAATTAAGTTATTTTTTAATGTAATTTTATATGAAAAAAAACTTTTTTCAGAAATTATCTGTGTTTTTTTATGTCGAACACCTGTATTTCATAATTTTATTGTAAAACTTGAGTTTTTTTTATTAGACAGCATAGTTAATCATTGAAGAATTGTATCCCTGCTAAAAATTTTATTTATTTTTGTGATATATATTTTCTAGAGTTGTTAGCGAAAGAGCAATATTTTGGTACAAATTTCTCAATATTTTGAAAAATAAGTTTTCAAAAAATTCTTCTTGCTGTATTTTCATAGTTTTGCAACATACTTAATTAAAAAATATCAATTAAATAATTATTTTAGTTATATTTTAGAAAATTGTCTCCGAACCCAGTCGGATACCTTAAACATTTTTTCAGAAAAAAGTGGCGCGTTGATCCATAAAAGTTGGCCACTCCTGACCTAGACGGTGGGAAATCACATAAGAATGCTTGGTGGGAAACACTTTCCTGGTGACGACACAAAACACGAGGGACAAGAATAAGAGGATAAACATATTTTTATTATTATATTTTCTGTACTTTACTTTATGTGAAAAGGAAAGTCATTTACTAAAGAACACCACTTCAATGCTTACCTTTCTGCGATTTTTCAATGACTTTCATATGGAAGAGAGGATCGATGGATAATTTCTGTATTCGTGTTGGAAGACATAGAGCTCTTTCTTGTGCATGTAGAAGGGAAAACTGAAGTACAGAATCTAAAAATGTAATCCATTCACCAGTCCATTTTAAAAGGCCTTTATTTCCTGAAAGATTAAAAATAACTAAACATCAGAGTATACAAATAATGGCGAATTAAAAATTCTAAAAATGGCCCATAATATATTGAATAATAATTTTTTCTTCGGAGTTGCAATCAACTCAAGTGTTCATGTATGTAATTTTCATGTGAGTGGTTGTGTAAAAGAAACCATAACAGTAAAATGTTTTGGGGTACTTTTCCATTTAGCCGTTTCCAATCTCACCAAGTAGACTTTGTGGGCGACAACACACAGTATACGTATAAAATAATGCTAGTTAACCCGACTGTTAAAAAATTTTATTTACACTTTAAGAAATTGAATTTCGCGATGAGACAGACCATTTCTTTTGTTCTTGATTTGAACTCATCACAGTTACAAATAGTTTCTCTCACGTTCTAATGATTATGCTAATTTCCAGATTAAAGCAGAAGTTGTCACAGCAGCAGTTTTAAAATGTTTACATAAATTATTTTCAAATGTAACTACCTCATTTTTAAAGCTTTTGTTTCGACCGTTTCTATCTCTTCAGGAGGAAAAATTTGAACTTTTGTGTTAAATATATATTTCGCTTATCACCGTAGTCATGCTGAAGAAAAAGTTCTGTGCTGTTACAAGATAAATAAATCAGATACAAAGGCCGCCGATAAATAGCCAAATGTTGCGGCAGATCCCTGACGAAATACCACAAACTGCAACACTCTGCTTTTTTTAATTCTACTGCTGTAGGAATTATTTGCTTAACTTATAGAGAAGATTTCTTGGATCAACAGTTCCAATCAATGCGCATCCACAGTCTTACAGCTCTGCATCTCATGTACTAGCTGCTTATTCACGCTATGTAGGGCCTAAACTAAAAATCCGAAACCGGCTGGGTGGCGTGGTTGGTTTGTCACTGGCCTTTTGCACCCAAGGTTGCGGGTTCGACCCCGGCCCAAGTCGAGGGATTTTCGTGATGTAGAAAATCAACATCGGCCGTGTCGTATGATTATACGGTATGTTAAAATTGTCGGCGAAATTAAATCCTAGTACAGGTTTGCATCGTCAGAGCTCAGGTGCCTCTCTCTGGGGAAGGAAACTGGGCATCAAAATTACTTGCGGTAATTGGTATCGCCTACATGTGGTGCCGCACTAAAGAGGGATATCAGCTCCTGGGGATGTACTAGGTCTGCAATGGTAAAACACACCAATCCGCAGCCCCATTGGATTAAAAAAATATAAAGATCCGAAATGAAAACTTTCCATCACAAAAAAACTTACAGCTAAATTTTTTAAGGTTTTCATCATTAAGTTGCTCACAGAATAATTATATTCACTAATTTAGTAACGTGTTTTTAAATTATTTTTTGTGTCCTTTTCCATTCATTTTCTCCATTCTTTAGTGCCATTTTAAGGAACTACGACGAGAGTTTATTTACGGATTTCAATATCATTCGCTTCCATTTCTTAGAGAGACATTTAAAAATATTTTAAGAAACAATAAGCACACAAGATACTAGAAAACTAATTGAAAAATACCTTCTATATCAGCTCCAATTATTAATTGAAAATTAGGGCCATATTCGTATCCTCTCAACTTCAATTCCTTGTATACGTCATTTGCATCCATTGGCAGGTTTTTGACATCTTCCTCCTTACACCATTGAGCCAAATCTTTCCTTTCTGTTTCTGGAAACACATTGACACGCCCAGAGCACACAATCGAATTTCCTTCACTGATTTCAAACTTTCTTTCGATGTAACTGATGTAAACAACAAAGGATAACTTTCCTAAAATAAAATAAATCAATTAAAAGGTGTGTATACTTATTCATTAGTACTTAACTTTTTTATCTACCAGCGATCCAAATATATAAGCGACTCACTCTCTCACTCCTCCTAAGATTTCCCATACTATTAGATCTAACAACTTGAAATTTGTTAAGTATTTTTCTTTTGCTGAGTGGAGATGCGATGCGAATGTGTTTTGCTAAAATCTTCTCCCAAGTGGTGCGACGAGAGGATAAGGGAGCGTTATACGTAAAAATTCATATTCTTTAACTTAGGAATACAAATACATAACTTTCGTTGAGTTGAGATATTTTAACAGCCCTTCTTATAAAAATCGACTGCCAAGAGAAAAGGGGTTGAAAAGATAAGAAAAAATGTGTTTTCTTAATAAAAGACCTAACGACTTCAAATTTGACTGGCAGGTTGTTTTCGTAGAGCAGAGTTCCACTATGAACTTGTACAGAAATCGACTCTCGCGAGGAATGATGGGGACATAATAAAAATTCAAGCTCTTTTTAAATTAAGAGGCGAGGGCAATAAGAATGTTTTTCAATAAATATAGAAAACTAGTGATAATACTTGTATATCGATAAGTTAATTACGTTATACATATTCATAGGACATCATGAAATACCAAGCGAAGTGTAGTATATATATTTTTTATATATTGTGATATCTGGCGAATTCAATGCAAATAATTCAGGAAAGTTGACGTTTTTTATTAAATGAAACAGTTAATATCACACAAAATACACTTTTCACTATTGACAATCTAAAAATCCGCTCCAAAAAGTATCGATCCTTCTCGAATCTCGTTCACTTTTGAAATCTTGCTTTTCATTTTCTCTCATTGCCATTTTCTTTAAGGTATCTTACACATTCCCCCCACCCCACCGTAAAAACTTTTCTGGAAAACTTGAAAGAAATATTTTTATTTTTTAAGCAGAAAAGTCATTGATGTTAAATAAACATTAACCAATATGTAGTGAGTACCATATTATGAAGAGGGCAAAAACAATGAGAAACGTAAAACAAAATAAGCAATCTAATCATGAAATACTAAAAATTCACTTCTAAAATATTATGTATAAAATAATATTTTCTGAAACATTAATTAAATTCATTGAATGATTCGAATTTTTTTTAACAAATTAAGTAGTAATTGATCTATTTAAAGTATCTGTATTTTCGTTTTCTTGACCTGAACCATGGGTCACATTAAAGTCAAAAGGCTGCAGAGCCCAATCCATTAATTAGCGCTGGAATTTCCTTGTAGGCAAATCAAAGTACTGTAGTCGGTCTCGAGTGTAAGCTGCTGACCATCTAGATCAGGGGTACTCAACCTTTTTTTTGTGGTGGGCCGCATACATATGTTAGTTATTTCACGTGGGCCGCAACATGAGGATAAATGAAGGGAGGGGGAAGAAATGTTTTAAGACCAAGATAATATTTGAAAATTAAAAATTGGAAAATTGATCAAAGTATTATAGCTCCTGTTTTGCTTTTTTAGTAATTGTTTTTTATACTATTTCTATATTTTTGCCACTCACACTAAATTAGAAGCATTTAAGAAACATCCCTTCATAATTTCTGCATCACTAAACGGTTTCATATAATTACCAATAATATAACAAACTGCATAGAATGCCTTTGTTACCGTTGTGATACTACCACTCGCAAAACACTTTGTTGTTGTTGCAAAGATTATTCAAGAAAGCCTATTTATCACTTCTCGAAAGAGGTCTTCGAGTAAAAGTGTCATTGATTGAGATTCCTGTTTATTAGTAGTTTTTTAAATACAGCACTTTCGAGAAAAATCGAACAATAACTTATCATTGTTTCTTCACTATAAAATAGGAAACCTCCTAATCGTCTTGAAACGATATTTTCATCGAATATTTTTCACTTGCAAGATATAAAAGATTGTTAAAAATTAGTTCCACCCATAAAATGGCCGCTACTCCACTGTTGTCTGTTATGACTAACCTTAACCGTTCCAAATAGAAAAAAGAATATCTATTCGTACCAGTACGATACCGACAGCAAAAAGCAAAATGGATATCTTTGATTTTCCACCAAATTTTTAATACAATGTTCCTAAATAAATAAATTTTTTAGAGCAATGGGTCATAACCGGGCCACTTAAAAAGGTTCTGTGGGCCGCATGCGGCCCGCAGGTTGAATATCACTGATCTAGGTAGTAATGTAATTTTTTTAAAGCAAACATGTACTCGCGTATTCCTTTTCTGTAATTACATATCGTTTTCCACTTTCAGTGAAATTTTTACTCGAATAACGAGCAGGATGTTCTTCACCCTCACTCTTCATTTGCACAAGAACGACTCCCACTCCCCTATTCGAAACATCTGTCTGAAATATGAATTCTTGGTTGGAATCTGGAGAATGTAAAATTGAGATTGTTTCACTATTTCATCTTTCAAAGTTTAGAAAGCGTTCTTACATGGCTGTGTTTGCAAAACATGCCTCTTTTTTGCCTTACCTCTTAAGGCATCAGTCAGTATGGCAGCAATAACTGAGTATTTGGAATGTACTTGCTGTAGTATCCAAATGTTCTCAAGAAGAAAATATCAGTCTTGGTCTTAGGGATAGATTAATCAATAAGGGATTTCATTTTTGTGTCTGAGAGACTTTTGTTTCTATTTCCAACAACATGTCCCAAATACAAAACGGGATTCTGCTCTTCTATTGTTTTATAGTAAAGTATTACAGAACACTGCTTTGTCGTCTACGTATGGAACGGCGAATGCTTCACAGCCTTCTAAGATCTTAGCCATCAGTTTGGAGAAGATTAAAAGTGAATTCATCAGACCGCGAAAGGAAGTCGTAAGGAACAGTAAATACCAAACGATGTTACAAAAGCTGAGAGTTTTTAGTCTTTAGAATTTAAAAGGATTTGGCAATAACCTTTCGTCACACCCAGTTCAGTTACATAATTCGCTTTAGACACGTACTTTACTTTGTTTTCTAGATGCGACAGAGGATAATACATAGTTATCGCAATAGCATTTAAACGTCGGTAGTCAACGCATATTCGAAGATATCTTACTGGTGTTTCGACTAAAATCATTGGACTGGTCTTGTAGGATTTCCCCACTGTATTCATCTTCAGGTGTAGCATGCGTTTTGTCTCCGTTTGTAATATTTTTGTCTGCCGTTGAAAAGTTCTTTAGGGCCTTGACAGTGCATGAAAATACTCTGTCATGATCAATCAGGGATATTTTTCCCGAGACATTTAAAAAATTTTTGCAAATTTGTGTAACAATGCAGCAGTTGATCAATTTGTTGGGAATTTGGTATTTTTAAAAATTAATGTTGCTGATTTAACTCGACATGGGAGAAATTCATATCGCATTCAACTTATCTTCCTTACATTTCACTGATAACAGTTTCCCATATTCACTTCTTTTATAATAGAGTTTTAACATGTGCTTATATCATTTTTAAGTGGCAAATGTTAAACTCAATTTGTCTGGAATATCTTTTTCTCGAATATTCCAGGTTCTAGACATTGAATAAAATTCTTCAAGAAATTTACGCTTGATAGCAGTTTGTCGTGCTATACTTTTTTTTTACTTGCATCTTCTTCCATTTTTCCTACGGACAGTTCTTGACCCCTTTTTAAACGATTAATTAACCGAAACACATAGTCTGTGACGGGATTCCATACCGTATCTACTTCTATTCACTTCCTATAAGGCAAAGTTTGGATGTTCTAAGTTGTTTTCCATGTACTGATTTTATAGATGAGAATCCGGCGAAGAGCACTGAAGGTAAATGTGTTTCCCAATAGCTTCCAGTTTCCAAACACAAAACCCTCAAAATACGTTTAATTGTCTGGAGAAATCTTGTAACAAAATTATAGACTGAGGGGATGAACAGAACTAGGGCACAGTTTTGTTCCGAAACTATTAAAATGTTGAGTGGTCAGACTGCTATATCGAAAGATGGTCCTCAGTCTCACCGGATATCTACAGGAAAACCTGTTCTACTGAAGGGTGAAGTAATGCATCGGTTGCAGCAGTGCTTCTCAAATTTTCAATATTTGTGACCTAATATGCAATCATAATTTTCATTGCGCCCCCCTTCCATACAAATAACAATGCAAAAATTCAACAATACAATACTTTGACTTTAAAACTACAATACGACTTTAACTCTTGCCAATGGCATTAAAAATTTTTCAGTTTGTTTCATGTTGTTGTTTTCTCAAATTTATTTTTCGCTAACATGATTAATATGCTTATTTCAAGTGTTTCCCTTGTTTGATCAGCTTCAATTTCCTTTCAGAGAGATCACAGATGCCCAATTCTTTTTTTATATTCTGCTCATTTACATTTATAAACCATAATCAGTCGTACATCACAATTAAAACCACTAAGTTATTCATAGGGGAAATGAAGCATGTTCAAGAAAATATTTTTGAAAAATAGTGGCCGTGCCGGGAACTCGGTCTAAACAAGTACCTTAAGATTCTAAAACAACGTTTGCCACTCCCAAAAAAGGAGATATGTTATCAATTCATTTTAGCTCCCATTAAGACTGTCATATTAGAGGATTCTCTGTCAAGGTCATTGGTAATAAATAAACAGTTTTTCCCACACAGAATTAACTATTTTTGTACCATATGTTTCAGTATACTCATAAAAAATAAATCTTGGACAATTAATTTTTCAAAGTGCTCAATATGCTTATCCATGTATCATAAAACTCTTTCACATTGTAAAAAAAAAAAAAAAAAGCGCAACAGAATTATGTAATTTACAACTTCACTAAAAAAAAGGGATGCAGTTAATCATATCAGTAAGTTCGAAAGCCAGCAAATGTAATATTTTATGTTAAAAGAAACTTAATAAAAAAATCTCTCATCGTAGGATTACAGCAAAGCAAACAAAATATTTTTTTATTTAGTTATAGGATCAAAGATAGCTAATGAGCGTTCAAAGTAGAATCTTTTATTTTTGATTACTTTTTTTCACCAGATGATATATATAAATCATATCAATGTAAATCTGTATTTTTTATTATATCAGAAAGTATTTTGTTTTTTTTTCATTCCAGTAAATTAATTTTTTTTAACCTTTTATGTCCGATATGCTCGCGCCCCCCTTGAAGGGTTATCGCGCCCCACAGTTTGAGAAACACTGGCTTAATAGCTTTGATCGTAGCATTATAATGATTTGCCACGTATGACGCAGAAAAATGGAGTGGCAGGCCGAAAAAAAATTAGTGAACGCAGCCATAGATTTCTTGAAAGGGTAGTGAAACAAAATCGCGATTCCTTATTGATTGAAAACACTCAAGAGTTCTAATGTTTATTTGGCGTTAGTTCTAGCTGCAGGACTGCTCATCGAGAGTTAAAACATTCAGGATCCGTCTTCACGCAGCCAATCATAAGCTGAATATCAAACCCCAGAATGCGAAGCTTGGATTTCATTGGTGCAAAACTCGCCGTTATATGGGCTTTCGCTTTACGATCTGCCACTCCAATGGAAGCGGAGGTTGCTTTTAAAGTGACTGCACTATGTCAAATGTAAAGTTTGTTGGGAATATTTTTCCTATTGTTGAAAACATGAGCTCTGAGATATATGCGGACATTTTTTAAAATACTGGTGTGATCTTTATGACACAAAATTTCGAGGAAATCTAATTTATTTTCCAGCAGGATAAGGGCTCCTCATTGCTAACGCTTACTTCAGCTGCGATCCACTCCTGAAAATCCTTTAGTCAGCTTTTAAAAACGGTGAATGTCTTCCTCGATGTGTACAGGATACCATTCATGCAAAAGCTAATATCATTTTAATATATGTTTCAGAATTCTCGAAATTCGTACCTCTAAGGGTCCGAATACTTTTTATCTAATATATATATATATATAAGAGAGAGAGAGAGAGCATTTTTTTCATGTACCAACTGGTTATAATTCAATTTTTGCTTTGCTTCTATAAATATGTATTAATTGGGTATATATTATTATTGATTATATACTTTGCTGTGTTCAAACTTAGAAAGATTTTCAGCTTTGGTCAATTATCTCTTGAACAGATTTTTATGAAATTTGGTAAGTACATAAGGTTGATACAATGCAAAAAATTAACCATGTAACAGTTATAATGCATACGCATAATCATGCGTTACATTCATCGGAATTGGAAGGTAGGAAAAAGAAACTGCTGAATAGAACAAAAATGGTTAAATAGGGGAAATGGACCACTCTTACAGATATACAAGCATCGCACAGTGATTTTATGCTGGAAATAAGGAAATTTTTGAGTTCATGTGGCCAATAATCCCAATCGCACCCAGAAACTCTGTTTTCAGACCTTGGAGGGTTTTCGGAGCGGATTTGCTAGTTGCAAATGCCCTCCTCAAAGCATCCTAGGCTTGCTGTTTAGAGATGAGGTCTAGAGATCTGACTAGCCATTCCATCCTTCAAATATCCTGAATTTCCTTTAATTCGTCGATCAGATGAGCTCTATGAGGCCTCGCGTGTCTATCCATTAAAATAAAATCAGGGCAAACTGCACACACGCAAAGGCAAACATATGTTCCCAAGACCTCATCCCTATTCCTCACAGCAGTCACAGTGCCTCTTTCAAAGACATGGTGGTGTGTGCGGCCATCCAACTTGATACCTTCCCAGAACATCAAGCCTCCGCTGCCTTAATGGTCGATTGCTTGGACATTGGAGGGCACTGGCTTATCCCTGGTTCTCTCCACATGAAAGTACGTCGAGAATCACTGGTAAGGCAGAAGAACAGAGAATCATGAGTGCAGAAAACGGTCGTTGATTGATCAATGCTGAAATATTTGGGATCTCTGCATCATTTTAAACTTGTTGTTTGCAGAAGGCAAACAACAAGTTTTCGCACAAACTGACCTCTCTCATGAAGTCTTCTGGAAAGAGTCACTCTTGAAACTTGTATTCCTGTAACCTTGTACAACCCAAGAGAGACCTGAGAATCTGTAGTATCCCTGTTATACCTCGCTTTGATGGAAAAATAATGGATGGATAAATTCTGTGGTCATTGGGGCTCCTGGATAACCTTTTGCAGACTTTCTCTCAACGGATTCGGTATCCTGAAATTGTTTCCATAAGTTGAACACGACATTAAACATTAAATTGACTTGTCTACACACCTGGATTTGGGACTGACCTGCTTTTAGCCTATTCACCGCCTCATTACCTCATCTAAACATTAGTCTTAACTCACTTTTAATGTTTTAATTTTAATTTAACCCATTGCTGCTTGAGCTAGCGAACAAATGCTGATTTTGCTCCACGCATTTTTTAATTCTGTTAAGTCACTAGCTCTGCCCACACACACGTATACGCTTTTATGTATTTGACACACAAGATACGCCTCTTTCTTCCGAAGCAGTATTTTTACATTTCATTCAAATCTTTTTATGAAATTCGAGAAAATATGCAAATTCTCTTAGATTTGAACACCCGTGTGAATTTAAATAATGAATAATTTGGTTACTCAAGTTTATTTCACCGATTTCTAAAATTTCACTATTCATTTTAATTAAATGTATTTATATACTGAATTGTTTGTAATATATTTTTTTTCTTTTAAATAATGACACAAATTTACTATGACAAAATAATTACAAATATGGTTAAATATATATAATACTTTGTAATTTTTTATTTAAATGTCAAAATATCCAAGTATTAGAATTATTTTCAAAAAACACATATAAAATAAAAATGCAAGTTACTTACTAAGAAATTTTCATTATTATTATAAAATTTCTATTAGATGAAAATATGAGAAATTCTGTGGTTCTATTCGACTAAAGTGTACATTTTTTTCTTCAACAAATTTTTAATTGTCCCTTGTTGTTTTTTGAATATATTCTTTTGAAGAAATTTCTTATAATTTAACCGACTAAATGCAAATAAAACAGGATTAGTAAATTTGCAAGATTTATTATTTCAGGACTAAAATTGAATAGGAATAGGGAAATTAGTAAACGGGAAACTTATAATAACAAATAAATTCAAATTTTAGACCCTAGAGCTCCTTGAAGGGAATGTCGCGTAATTAAATTTGCAAACCACAGAAAGTTTATTAAAAATTTGAATTACGGATATCTGTATAACTGAAAAAAAAAGTTAATTTTCCCAAGTATTTGTATATAATACATTAAAAAATATAGGGATAATTAGACTAATGTAGTTAATACTAAGCATTCATTATTGAATGAACAAGAAAGTTTAGCAAACTAACGAATAATACGAGTTTAAAAATGGCACCAAAACAATCATATGAACTTAAATCTGAAACCAGGGAAGAATTTTTGATCCTTTCGAAAGCATACCTCAAAAACTTGTAATTATTTCTCTGTAATGGTTGCCACGAGCACCAATCGTCTACGCTTGTTCATTCAATGTTGATATAACCGCAGTAGCATTAAGTAAGATCATGTCACTGCAATTCTATCGCCTTGTTTGCAGACTCTTCTGCTTTTAAAACTTATGCATAATAAGTTATTTTTTTCTTACAATTTATTTGAATTGTGGATAATCGTGTGTGAATCGTTTCTACTTTAAGTATCCCTTTTTCAATGATTCCGAAAGAATTGGCACGTGTTAAAAGAGTAGAAAACAGAAAGAGATTGAGAAAGTTTTTACTTTAATAGTTTTACCTTCCTATGCAGGATAAGATAGAAAGGGTGGGGTCGATGTCTTTCTCGAAGAGGCACTCAGTTTCACAAGCTATCACATTCTGAGGAAGATGATAGGGAGAGATTTTAAGGACGACGGCATCCTTAGGAATGTGAAGCAATGCTTCATGTAACAATATTGGAGACACAAGATTGTGAGCAAAATAACAGGAGTCAGCTAATTTTGCTGTTGGGTTATTCCACTCGCTTTCAACATAAGATGAACTAATCCACCCACTGATCCGAGGCTTTGGATTCACCATTATCTGAAACATTAATAGAGTGGATTAATCACTGTATTAATTATACGATTAATCAGTTTTAAAATCTCATCCTGATTTCATTTTTTGAATTAAAAATATTAAATGATTAAAAAATACACACAGAATATTTTTGTGTAGCATTTCATCAAACCATTTTTATTAAAAGGTAGATTTCTTCATTTAGCTGAGGAGGTGGGGTGTATTCGGACAACTGGCCCTCTAAGTCTTGGTCTCTTATCTGGGTTTTGAAATAACATGAAAAAATTACTTTGCCCTTAATTGATTAAGATATACGGAAAAATTTAAGTTAAGATGAAAACTTTATTTATGGCAAAGCATTTGAGTTCATATTAATAAACAACAAAATATCACATTATATTAAGATTTAGTATTAGAGTATTGGGTAGAATTTTAATGGCTGAATTTTTTTCGTCCTATGGGTTCCGGAGTTAGATTAAATGCCGAACATATGAGGAAGCAGCTTAGCATGAGTTGGAATAAGTTTAAGCGAAAAGAAACGCCCTTTCCTATTTAGGGTTACAGGGAGCATTCTTATTAGTTGTTGTGTTAAAGAAGTATATGTACTATGGCCCCGCAGCGGGTACAGTAGCAATGTCGGAAAGACGAAAGCTCCTCTTTCCATGCCGCTACAGCAATCTGATTGGCAATTGAATAACAGAGAGGAAGAATTGAAATTTTTTAAAAATTACCGGGTGGTTTTAATTAAAGTTACACTATTCAGAGGCCTGTAGGACCCATTCTGATTATCAGATTTCGATGAAACTTAGAATAAATGCTATATGGGCTATGGGGAAATAATTTCAGCAATAAAAAAAATTAACACAAATTTTGAAAACCAGGTGGTTTTTACCGAATATCCCTTACGTTCACTACACAAATCCGTAGAAACCTCTATACAAACTTACAATCATAGCCAGAGAATAATTCAGTGGGTTAATATCATGACCTTACAAACAAAAAACAAACAAGATCGAGTTTTACTTGTAAAACTTTGTTATCAGAACGCTAACAATCACTTAGCAGCTCTGCGTGAATATTGTCGCTTAAAGGATCTGCGTAAAGGTCCCATATCAAGGATTGGTTTGAGGGAGATGATTATGAAATTTGAAGAGACTGGAAATTTGGGTGTGTGCTGCCCGGAAGAGGTCGGAAACTGTGGAAGAAGTCACAACTGTTGTGCGGTTGAAAGAGCTCCACAATTCCTTCTATTCAGCAAATGCTTGATTAGTGTCACGCGAGTTGCAGAGTGGTCTACAATACGAAAAATTCTGCGCGATACATTTTAAAATATATCCGTATAAGATCCACGTGAAGCAAACGCTGAAACCTTAAGATCACAAATTCTCAATTTCTATTTAGTTATTTATGCAATCATAAACTGAATTATCATTTCAAATTCCATTCAGCCATTAAAACTTTACTTATTCCATGTTATATAATTATTCAATAGCATTTCATAAAATTAATTTGCTGTAGAATTTGTAACTCATATTTTTATATAATCAAACCATCATAGATTCATTCTGGTAGATGATATTAAATTTTAAAAAAATCTGCGTTTGTCATGTGGACAGATTAAATAAATAATTTTTTGTAAATTTGAAATTTTCTCTCCTTAAGATTTCTCATTAAACTTTACATGAAGCAATATTTCATATTGAGAAATAACCTCGATTCCTCGAAATCATTTAGTCTTTTTCTTAAGACAAGATATAACAGTCAAAATTTAATGGCAACAGAAAAAAAATTTAGCGATTTTAGAAAAAAGAAATTTAGAAGCTGTATGACACCTCTAAAGATTGCTGTTTCCGAGAGAATGAAATAAGCTTTTAAATGCAGTGATTATAAGATATGCCTTCAAGTATGATGTGAAAGCAACAGACCAGCTATTACAATTATAATTACGACTTAGTGACAAAATTTTAAAAACCCTGTTAGAAAACACATACTCTTGGTCATCGAAACATAATTTTTACAATGAGAAACTCACAAATACTGTTGGAATGGTATTTGCAGCATGAGAATAGCAACTTTAAGCAGATTTTAAAAAGTTGAAAAAATAACCAATAAAAAAAAAGAAGCAATGCTATAACAAGCATATATTTTACTAATTTCTGATATATCAACTTGCTCGCATGGTGACATTTCGTATATGGCAGATGGCAAATCTACCACTGGAAGAGGAAAGTGACGAATCTTACTTGTGGCATCTTGTACATCATAACCTTGTGTTTGAAGATTTAAAGCGTACTCTTTGGATTTGAGGTATTCTCACAACCATGAAATCATTGGAGTAAGATCGGGAGAATTCAGTGGCTAAGGATATATGGATGGGTTGAATTTCTTTCTGACACCTAAGTGTTGCAACAACAAACGTTTCTCAATACATCCTACAAATGGGGGCAGCATCACATCTTGAATTCACCAGAAGTTAGAGAAAAAATTTCACTGTTGTACATAAGGGATGGAGGAGCTAAACGACATCTATTTGTAATGAGCTATCACTAATCCATTCTTCAAAAAAGTAATAACCAAAGGATGAAGAAGTTTGTTTTCCCAACCTTTTTTATCAATGTCAGACCATGCCAGGATACTCCAATGCACGGGATTCGATGAATAACCGGCTGACGATGTCGTGAGTCATTACTGGGGTCAAATGGTCAAGAAGTCGAAAACGGGCATTGGATAAATACAACGATAATCAACTTTCAACAACAGAAAGTAAATATTACCATTTGATATTTCTGAAATTGTGTCATTGGTGCCATAATTGTGAAAACATGAGCATTGGTATTCACATAATTCTTTAGCAAGTATCTCATAATTCAAGTATACAGAAAATTTATTCCGAGATTACTATGAGATTATAATATCGTCAAAGTCATTTTTGTAATTATCCTATTTATTGATTCTTTAATATCGGTTTATAGTAAATTATCTTGCAAATTGTTATATTCAAACAATTCTTATGAAAATTTATCCTTTTTTTGAGAGAGAAAAATATATCATTAAATAGTCTTAGGAATGTTAAAAAATCGATTCACAAAATTAAATGTTAAAAAAAAAAGTCAATCACTTTCGGTAAAAAACTTTTAGGGTCAAGTGTAGGCAATGAGAACATCTTATAAAAAATATACTATATACAGTCGGACTTCCTTTAAGAGGGCCTCTATTTTGCAAATCTCTTTATTTGACGAACTTCTTCCTGGAACCAAGAACATAAAATATATTGAAAGTGAATCTCTATTTAACGAATTTTTTTTCGGGTTTTAGCCACTTCTTTAAAAGAGATTCGGCTGTATATCTAAATATCTCTTTGTATATATATGTTATATATGTTAGCGTTGGTCGGTGTAAGTTTGTTGTCTTCAGAATTGAGTTTCCTCTTTTATTTTGAAGCACACGTAGAGTAACTGGTCAATCACTTTGTAATTTACATCTATTTGTTAAAAAAACGTAAGCAGACACATATAAAAGAAGCGACATCTTGACGGACACAACACAAAGACAAAGAGCTGCAGTTATTTACATTCTTACATGATGAAGGCAAGAAGACAAAGAGAGCGATTACACAAGACTTTTGCTTTTATACCACATTGCAAGCGCGTGATTATTACGTAATAGTAGTTCTGATTGGATAGAATGAGCGGGACAGGGATTTCGGACTAGCCGATTACGATTAAGATTACAGTGTTATTTCTTAAACCAAAGAAAAAAGTTTGTTTAAATATTAGTACAAAGAGTTAATAAAAAGGATACTAGACTCCGTAAGCCGCGTGTGTGCGCCAGGTCCCTTGACACAGACGCGTATCTTACAGAGATATTAAATTTAAAATTTTGAATAAAATTATTAATTTAAAAACTTCCTGCACTTGCCGGTAATGACATACATAGCATGATCTTCAACGCAGAAATTAGACAATAGAAAAATATACTGTTAAATTATATGAAATATGGGTACCCATAAATTCCAGTAAAAATAAAAAAGTATTGCTCAAAAATGTTCACATTTTCTTGAGTAGCTGATGTAATAATGTTTACACAACTAAACGTTATATCATAAAAATACACAATATGAAAAATAAAAACAAGGAACACTTGAAATGGAATGAAAATAAAATAAGATTCAAAATAATTGTAGCCTAAAATATCAAAACATAAAATTGAAATTTCAACAAAAATTAAAACATTTGCAACTATTAATTATTAAAATTCAAATATACAAACATTAAAGTATTTAAATTTTTTATTTCAATCTATATTGTTTTATCATAATTAAAAACATGTATTGCCACACTATTAAAAATATGTCAAATATTTTTTCATGAAATGTTAAGCATAAAAATATCAAAGATCAGAATCACTTTTTTTAAAAAAAATCATACGTATAAAATTTGCAATATAAATTATTTTGAAAATTAAATTTCTTAATATATAAAATACATTTTAAAATAAATCACCAAAAACCACAGGATCTACCACCGTTGAGAAACAAAACGGAAACCCGCTGAACTCAGCATTCACCCTTTCAATTTAGTGACGCATATTTTGAATATTTTTCACTTTTCTGTTGACGGTTGCACTTTTCGACGAATCACGAACCTGTTATACTATTATTCACAACACTTTTTGGATCAATTTGATGAAAACGAAGCCGTCTCGCACGAACTGGAACTGGGAATTCCCCTGCTTAATGAAGTAGTTGAAAACATCAGGAATTTTAGTAAACGGAGTAATAAAGGGTTTTTCCTTTGTTGTCGCTGGGAATGCACACATTATTTCTTGAAGTTGAGTACGTTATTTCTTATTTTCATGCACATCTTCGCGGCAGGAAACTATCCTTGCTGTCTTTTGTTATGTTGTAGCGGACCGGAGTTGGTTTGTTGTCTTCAGAATTGAGTTTCCATCTTTTATTTTGAAGCACACATAGCGTAACAGGTCAGTCACTTTATATTTTACATCTATTTCTTAAAAACACGTAAGCAGACACATATAACAGAAGCGACATCTTGACGAACACAAGACGAAGACAAAGAGCTGCAGTTATTTACATTCTTACATGATGAAGGCAAGCAGACAAAGAGAGCAATTATACAAAATTTTTGCTTTTATACCAGCAGTGCAAGCGCGTGATTATTACGTAATAGCAGTTCTGATTGGATAGAATGGGCGGGACAGGGATTTTGGACTAGCCAATTACGATTAAGATCACAGTGTTATTTCTTAAGCCAAGGAAAAAAGTTTGTTTAAATATTAGAACAAAGAGTTAATAAAAAGCATTCTAGAGGGAATTATTACACACACACACATATATATATAACCTCATGAACAAAAAAATTAGCGCACCAAGAAGGAGTCGTCAAAATGAAACGAAATTTTACGTATGTAATGCTACTAAGTAAGTAAGTGATTAGAAAATCAAGGGATCATTTACTTAAGAGAAAAGGGCAAATGAACGGAGGATTTAATACCTTGTTGTGAACCCCCCTCTAGCGCAAATGCACGATGCGATATGATCGAGCACTGAGACATACAAGTTCTGTATGTGATGTCTTGAGACATTCCGTTCCATATTTGCTGTAACCTTGATTCTTGTGCGTTCAAACTCGTGGGATGCCCAACTCGCAGTCTCAAATGATCCCAGATATGCTCTATTAGAGACAAATCTGGGGATCAGGCAAATCAAAGAAGGGTAGTAACAGTGCGGAGACAGTCTTGTGACACCCTTGCCGTGTGAAGCCGAGCATTGTCTCTTTGAAAATGGATCCTGGGAGCCATTCCATGAGTAGCAACACATGTGGTTGCAGGATGTCATGGACATACTGTTGGGCTCTCATGGTGCCACGGATCAATACTAGGGTTGACCGTGTATTGTAGCTAATGGCACCCTATACCATCACACTATCTTTGGAAGCGGTGTGTCGCTGTAAAGCAAAGGCAGAAAGGTGTTCACCATAGGGTCTCCACACACAAACACCATTATCATCACTGCTGAGATTGAATCTGGATTCGTCGCTAAAGATGACCTGGTTTCATTCCACTGCAGTCCAGTTTCTTCATGCGAGGCACCACTCCAAATGGAGGCGTCGATGGGTGGGTGTCATAGGCAGCCCAAGTAACGGGTGCCTTGATCCCAAATGTCCTTCAGCCAAGACACAGGGGACCCCTAGTGAAGGTGATTCCTGTGCCTGGTTGGCGGCTGATGAAGCCGTTGGCTGTACGAGTGCATTTCTTACGATGTGGCGGTCTTCTCGACGACTGGTCTGTCGAGGGCGTCCTGAGCCTGGTCTTCGTGTAAATGGCATCTCTCGAACCCACTGGTCCCAACACCTCCTCACAACGCAATCAGAGCAGCTTTATTGATGAGCTACACACCTAGCTGACCACCCAGCTTCCACCACGTCGATGATCCCCCCCTCAAACTGCGACAGCGGTTCATATTGTGTTTGAAAACGGCGTAATGGCATGTCTGCTACAGCTCTTGCTTTGTAAGCGATTCTGCACAATCAAACAAGCTTTGGTTACCTGTTTTAAACTCCAAGGAGAACGACGTTAAGCGCCCTGTACCGGCTATACGTAATTGACAATCACGCTGCATTTCTAATCATTTGCATATGTCCCCGGCATGTACCTTCATGCCAAGTTTCGTTACGATCCCGCAATTATTTCTTGGTGCGCTAACATTTTTGTTCATGAGTGTATATTAAAATAAAAAAAGGTTTTGTAAAAATTCTAACTTTTTCTAAATTTCTTCTTAGACTTTCAGTGGCAGCTTGCATATAGTGACAATTAAGGGCATATCCATGACTCTCAACTTCTGCGGTAAAAATATTTTCCGCCTTCAACTTTTCAAGAGATGTCTTAACACTGCTTTTAGGTCCGGAAACTGTTACAAGCTCTTCAGAAAGATGCCTCGATGGAAATATGTCTTTTGGGCAGTATTTATGGACTTCGCACCAACTCATACCTGTAAGTAAAAAAGCTGTTTCAGGTTGAATTAATACAAGATGTTTTTGTATCTTTCGGAAAAAAAGAATGCAATTTTTTGAAAAAAAACAAGACAGATTCTAAAACTGAAATAAAATTAACACATGTGCCCAACAACTAGATTTTCTAATAATTACCATGGAACAATATACAAAATTATGAAAATATTTTGAAATTTAAATTTGAAAAAAAAAGAAAAGAAACAGTAATAATTATACTGAAAAGAAGTTAAAATAGAGTTAAGTTTCTGAAAAATTGCTCTTTTTTATTGATAACTAAAAGTATTAAATATTTTTGAAAATTAAAAATCAAAAATACGATTTATTTAAATATGAATATAAACATTCACCAAAAAAGATTTTATATACCTACTAGTTGCATTAACCTACAATTATTTAAAAAATGCTCCGTTCCGTATTTGAGTGGGGGAAAATATCATTTGCTTTCCCCATAAATGTTACAGTATTATGTTTAACCTAATTTTATAGCCTTTTCTACCTTATTAAAAAAATTATTATTTTTTAATATAAATTTTCAGGTTGCTCCTTGAAAAAGTTGAGTATTAAATCCCGATTCAGTTAAAAACTTCAAGCTTCTCAAAGTTTTTACTCGTAGAAAGACATGTTTCTCAAAATATTTGTCTTTCTCTAAACAAACAAAAATAGTATATATATATATATAAACATTGAATAGAGACAACTGGAAGTTAAAGTAAAATTACTACTTCATTTTACACAAAAATATATTTTTTCTCCTTGCACAGAATGCTGAAATAAATTATTGATCTCATATCTAATTACTCTATTTTTCATCCGAATTTTAATTTTCGAGGCTCAAAGTCCTCAATTTGGCATTTGGATTAAATGTGGAGAGTGAGGTCTCAGCTCATTTGACATCCTCGTCATTTGACCACGGTTCAAATTTGCGAGGTTCGTCGCCAAAACCCTCGTGTTGTTTCGCATTGCAACATTAATTAAACCAAGCCAAAGGAAATGAAACCAAATTTTTATTTTTTTCTTAAGATACACTCTGTAATGGCTAATTTATTTTTTGTTAGTTGAATGAGAGTTAAATAATATGATAATGAGAGTTTTCTTCTTTAAAAGCACAACAGCGCTTTACAGGCCTTGGCTGCTTCAAACACGCGCTCCTTCCAGCGTCCTCTATTTCTAGTGATTCCTCTCTAATTTCTAATTTTTAAGTTTTTATGTCTATTCAATGTCATCTAACCATCTAGTTGGAGGTCTTCCTTTAACTCGGGTTCCCTAATGTATTTTTAAACGTCAATATTTCAATGGAATTATCTTTCGAGCTCCTCCAAATATTGTCAAGCCATCTTAATCTATTACTACGGAATGTGTTATTTGTGGCTGCCAGTAAAGCCTGTACAGGTCAAAGTTAATCTGGTTCTCCACCGTCCTCCTTGCACTGGGTAAAAAATAGTCTCAGAATTTTTCTCTCAAATATGTCCAGTGAGAACGCGATGTCTTTGTTTAAGGTTCGTGTTTCACTTGCATAAAGCAAGACGCGTAATATTAATGTTTTAATTCTTTAGTTTTACGGCTGATTAAGTTAGATCTGAATCATCTTCTCTGCCCGTAGAGGCATTTATTAGCCATTTTGATTCTGTTATCAACTTCTGCTCTTAGTTTATTTTTATCATTAATTATTATACATCAGGGTATTTAAATTCATAGAGAGACTTTTTCGAAGGTGTAACCGTAAATACTCAGTTATAATAATTTACCATGGAGGATGAGATTTCGAAAAATTTCGTTTTATCCTCATTGACAGTGAGGCCCCTATTTGTGGCAGAAGATTCAACAGCTGAAAAAGCTTCTGTGACTGGCCTATTTGATATTTTCCAATAATATCTATATCATCTGCGTAGGCCAATAATTGCAGCGACCTAATCTGCAAGGTGCTGTTTGATCTAATCTGCTGTTTCTATGTGTTTTCCATGTTGAATAGCAGGTAAGTCAGAGAATCTTGACGTTGACATCTTTCCCTTATGAAAGGCTCAAATAGATTATTTTGAATTTTAATACTATATCTCACATTACTAAGTGTAGATTTTGGTTACATTGTCAAGCTTACTGGGGATTCTAAAGCTGACATTGTCTCAAATAGCTTATGAATATTGATGCTACAAGCCGCTTTTAAATCTATAAATAGTTCGTAAATTTTAATACCGTATTCCTTAGTTTTTCAAGGATTTGTCTTTCAGCATGAATTTGGTGTATGGTACATCTTTGGGATTTAAATCCATTTTGTTAATTTATTTTTCCTTTTATATAAAATATACAAGGAAAGGTATCTTATCAATAAAAGGTAGCAGTCTTGCATACAATAAGTTAGAGAATATTTTATACGCCGTATTTGAGAAGAGTAATGCTCTTATAATTGGAACATTCAAATTGTTCTATTTTTCATTTGAAAATTGGGCCGATGGAGCCTTCTTCCATTCATTGGATATTTTCTCCTAAATCCAAATTTAATCGTAATATTATGAATTGCATTTATAAAGCCAGGTTCCTCTATCTTCAGTAGATCAGATGGTATACAGCCGGATCCGGCCGATCTATTATCTTCAAGTTTCTTCAAAACCAGTATTACTTCGTCTAAAGATGGTGAAAAGTCATTTTCTGTTTGCATGGAAGTAATATGTTGAATTAAATGGACAGTGATCTGTAGTTTAGAAGATTTTAAACACATTAAGGCACTGAGTCGTCTTATTAAGTGAATCTATCGGGCGATATATTTAGTGGCAGGCCTGGCTCGAAAGGGTTGATTGTTTGATTAAGCCCTTTGAAGCTACACAGCTCGTAATTTTGAATCGCATCGAAGTGAAGAGAATGACACATGAATAGGCACCTCACTCTTCAAATTTCCCCACCATACCGAAGTGATCTTTGAGTCTCTATTTACTTAACCTGACTCTATACGCTGGCACCATGACTTAATTCTGTGAAATACTACGCCAACCATCTGCTTTCGACTTTGACCACTGCGCTGCTACGACCATTTAAAAGAGTTCTAGTTAATATTAATACATGTTAGGCAAATCTGACTAGAATAGAGAATGATCCTTCATCATAATTACACATTATGTAACTTCAATCTTTTTAATAAAAGTAAACTCATTTTTTATCCTTGGATCATAAAAGCAGAATAGAAACTACCTATATCAATCATCGTTCCAGCTTCCAATTTAGATTCTTCAAGTGTTCTGGCTGTCCAGTAAGCAGCTAATATAACTTGTTCAGCAGAGAGACTTCCGTCGGCATAACCACAAAGTAATTCTTCCACTCCGCATCCAATCATTCCGTTGGGTACAATTCCGACCGCATTCAAACTGTCAATAAGTGCAATCTGTAAATCGGAAATAGTGAATTAGTAAACGGTTTTGCTTCTTTTACGCTTTTGTTTCTTCAGCACGAAGTTTAAAGCTATGGAACATAAAAAATTAAACTTTCTTTAGTTTTCGTTTAAAGTATTATTATTGCTGTCCCTGTTTTGCATAATTAATTAAAGACAAAACTATTTTGTTTTAAAATCATCAAGGAGAAGTGAGACATTATATAGTGTATGAATTATGTTTCCAACCAAATTGAACTTTATAGAAAAATTAAAATTGAATTAAAAGACAATTTTATTTCCAATTGTGGATTATGCAGTTTGATTTATTAGTTTCTAATCGAGGTATAACAATTCAAGTACCAAAATTCCGGTGTATAACACGCATCCATACTTTCAGGCTGCAATTTTCAGCTTTTAGGTATATTTGCCATATAATTCGAACTCCCTTTCTTACGCAGAAATCTAAAATGCTCTTATGTTTTAAAATCATTTATTTCAGGTATTATCCCACGCCTCAGAAAAATATAGTATACTTCTATAATACACCCTTTTAAATTCATAAGAAATTACATTTATTCAAAGAAACAGTATTTCGATAAATGTCGAAGTCTAATTTTTTCCATGCTCAACTTTTTACTTTTTATTTTTTAAGCTCTCATTTTTATACCCGGCGTACAACGCGCACCTATAAATTTCATATCGATCATATTTGTGTTAAAAGTGCGCATTATACGCCTAATTTTAGATAATTTTAATCATTTTTGGTATAAACATCTTAAATATCTGTTTTCAGGTAAAAATGAAATATTAGAATTCCGGCATAAGATTAAGTTTATTGTATGTATTCAAATGCAAGAAATTAAATATCTTTTGTGTACGCATACCTTAATGAAATGCAATTTCTTAAAACAACTTTCTTAGGAAGTAAAATATTTCCGTTCCAAATTTACACTTTAATCTTTTCTAAGGTTCTTGCTAAGAATACTTATCATTAATTGCATCAATTTTAGATTTCCCTTGTTATAAACCTTTACATACCCTGTTACAAACCCCTTCATACGTAATAACAGGTTTAAGAGAGGTCAAATTTTTAATGGAATTTCAGTTGCATTTGAAATTTGCATCGTACAAATATAATTTAACTTGGGAGGGAGCAGATAAATTAAATGAACTTCAAGAATGTTTTAAACTGGGATAATGCTCTTGGATCTAATCCTTTATCTCTCATTGATCTGACTATTGTCAATTCCTTCAATTTGGAGGAAATATAGACCACTAGTTTTTCATTTTCGGCCAACACACCAATTGATTTCAGCATTTTCAATTCGGGAACGAAAAGGATGACATAAGTTTCTTAGACAATAGCAAAATATTTCCAAAAGAGGTGAGTGAATATAATTGGTAACTATATTCTAATTTTTCGGAAATATATACAGGCGATGTTCTTTGTGTACTACTAAGTCGCATCAAAAGACAAGATTACATATGTGCACAACTAGCGATATTTTGTTATATGTATCTGCGTGTTTTTCAAAATTTCATGGAAAGCGATATTGTAATTTGTCATCTATAAATACAAATATCAATAATATACAATTTGATTTTGGTTTCTTGTACTTGCAAAATATGTTTTATAAATATAAAGCCAAAACTATATATAAAGCATTAAATTTCCTACTTTTTAATAGCCCCTAAAGGGTGGCGGTAAGTAGACATAACACTAAAATATAGTGTTAAGAAATCAAATTACTTTGATCTAATAAGCTAAATATGTTTCTCTTCTTAAATGAATCTCAATCAGAAAATATTTTAAAATACCTTTACCTGAAATAAATGACCTGTTAAAGGGTTAAGAAAGAACAGTTTACAGTAATTGTATGAAGGTCGAAAAACACAGAAATGCAAGTAAAAGTCGGAGTTTTAATTTTAGAAGTAACCTGAAAAAACTAATTAAGGTTAAAAAGTAGGGGTGACTTATTTTTGAAAACAGTTTATCGTTGATTATCTATAGTAGTTTAAATTTATAAAATACGAATTACTGAGGTTTAATAAATGTACAAATATTCTTTTGTTTACATAATAGAGTTTTAATACTTATATTTGAAATTGTAAGCAAATACCCTTTAAAAATGATTACGTTATCCTTTACCTGCACAGCAATTATCAGGGAATAAGTATAAGTAATGTTTCTTCCAGTTTTCTCCTGATTCGTCAATAAATCAATCAAATCAAGTCCATAGGGCCTTAATGCACTGGCGGACTTCTTCACAGAGCTCGCAAAAACTTCGATGTCCATGAGATTTTTGAGCATGCTAGGCAACTGATTGGCAGTGCAATTAAATATGTACCACACAGATTTTTTTTCATGCTTTACTCTCTGCAAAAGAAAGTTTGAGAGTAATTTATTAAAACGCGTTTTTATTTTTGCAGATTAAATATAAGTTGGTAATTTTTGCATAAACGTTATTTGCACGATAGAGTATTATTATTGTAACTCTTTACACAATCAATTTAATCCAGAAAAATGATATTGCTTTGGATTAATAAAGTTTTATGCAAGATTTGGAATTATGTAAAAATGTATTGTACACAGAGTTTTAAATACAATTACATTTAAAATACATGGTCTAAATTAAAAACAATACTTGCACAATTAAAAATACTATTTAGATAAAACTATTTGAAAAGTGTACTTAAAGTTGATTAGAATAAAAAATTTAGTAAAAGACCATTTTGAGTAGACAACAAAAACTGGAAAATATGTCAATTATTCTTTGAAAAACAGGCCTGGCAACCGAGATGAATTCATGAAATGGAGTGAATGCTCTAGGGAAAGATTTTGAAGGCAGGAAGTAGTCCAAAAATTAAAGTTAATCCTCAAACAGATATGTCAAGGGAATAGGTGATATTATTGCCTCCTATTCCAACTCATATGTAGTGTTAGTATAGTACTTTAATTTATATAAAACGTTCAAGAGGGGCTGTTCACATGTCCTTCTCTCCACAAAAATAGTAAAAATCAATATCGCAGCAAGTCCTGACTTCAATCTACACACACAACACACACACACACACACACACACACACACACACGAGATGGTTTTCCTATCGCTACTGGTTGAATGTACCATCTCCAGTATGGCCGGGTTCGATAGGGAAACTTATAGTAGAAAATTATGAAACAATCATTTAGTTAAACGGCAAAGAGTGCTCTACAGAAAAGGCGAACCTCTCATACTTCTTGGCGCTGTTGTTATATTTCCTCTACAAAGGTACTCATCAAACGAACTTCTTGGATAAGGTAGGTACTAAAAACTCGTCCAGCAGTCTTACACGCGCTTTAAGGCCGCCACAGATTACACTCTTTTCTGACCAGTCATGTGGAAGAGCTGATTCACGCTAAATCCGTCACATTGATGTAATAGGATCATTCGTCATCTATGAGGTGATATGAAAATATTGTCAGAAACGCATAAGAGTAATGATTTGGAACTGACGTTTCTAGGGAAAAGGTATTTCCTTATAACAGAGTTCCCCAAACTGTGGGATGCACCCTTCTAGGGGGAGTGACCATATCGAGAAGTCGAAAATAAAATATTTAGAATAATTATTAACTTTCTGAAAGGAAGCAAAACAAAAAATATTCTGACACAACAAAAATAAAATACACATTTATGCTGATAAAATATACATATAAATGTATCACACAGTACTACCTAAAGTATTTGATAATTAATGTATCAATACTAAATTAAAACTTACTAAAATTAAACTTAATTAAACTTAATTAACTTAACTTAATTAAATTAAAACTTAATTAGTACTTACTAGCGAATCCCATGAGCTTGTTATATACAAAATTTAATACTTTTCTTGACAATTTTTACGGTTAATAATTAAAATCGTATTGTAGCTTTAGCGTCAACGTACATTTTTATTGCATTCAATATATTGTTATTGAAAGAGGGGGGCGCAATGAGAATTATAAATGAAAATTGGGTCGAAAGCATTGAAAGTTTGAGAAGCACTGCCTTATAAAGCAGCGTTTCTCAAACTGTGGGGAGGGCCCCCTTGGGAGGGTGAGCATGTCCAAAATGAAGGAATTTTTTTTTCAAAAAAAATGTTAATTTACGAAAAGGAAGGGGAAAAAATGCATTCTGGCATATTGAAAAATAAAATGCACTTTTACACTGATATAGTATACTTATAATTTCATCAGTACTGCTTAAGGTGTTTAATAATAAATTTTTCAATACTAAGTTAATAACAAGTTTATAAATACTAGTGACTCCCATGGGCTTTTCATATACAAAATTTAATGCGTATCTTGATAATTTGTATGTTTTATAATTAAAGTCGTATTGTAGCTTTAGTGTCCGAGTACATTATTATCGCATTCTGTACATTGTTATTCCATGGAGGGGGAGTTATGAAAATTACAATTGAAAATTGGGCCACATGCTTCAGGTTTGAGAAGCACTGTTATAAGGGATTTTGATTGAATAGTTATTTACTAATGAACGATATTGGTCAGAAAGTAACGGGGATGACACGTGAACTGGTGCCCAACTACTCAAGTTAGCATTTTACATCAGTGCCGTGATGGATTAATCGTGAATCAGCTCTTCCACATGATTGATCTAAAGAGAGCGAAGCCCGTGGCTTTCGCTCTAAAGCGCGCATAAGAAGGTTGGACGACAATTTCTAGAATCTAGCTAATCCACGTAGGAACCATTTTGTAGGAATTACAACAGCGCCTAGCAGCCAGTAGCTAAGGAGCCCATAATTCTATTGTATTTGAATATTTCTAAGTCAGTATTAAATAAGGTTTGACTAAAGCGGTGGAGGGTGAAATAATTGATATTGGGTAAAAATAGCAAATAGTGTAAAAATATAGCTACGTCAAAGAGTTGAGAAGCAGGAAGTATATGGTCTGGGAGAGAATTTGAGTCGAATTCAGAGGAGCAGCAAACGTAAAACAAATAAAAATGCGATACACGTTATAAGATATCCCTTGTACTCCTTTCTTTTAAAAAGTGCTGTTTTAAAATATTGTCCTGGATTTAAGAGTGTTGCCTCCATAAAAGTAAATCAAGGAAGGAAACACTTGTTAAAAAAGTCTTTCAAGTTGATAACCATTTGATAATAGTTATAGGGATCAGAAAAATACGTACATAATTTACGTTAAGAAAATTCGATAAACCTGCGTGTCATTTTAATGTGAACTTGATAGACACCACTCTTTAGTGATTCCCCTTTCCCATTAATTTGATGAACACCTGTATATGTGAATAAAATTGTATATATCGAAATATTTTCCTCTATTTAAAGAATATATATATCAATTTCTTCTCTATTTATGAAGACTTCTATTAACAAAGAACAAACTTTTTACTCTGCCGAATAGAATAATAATGTTATGCCATATAATACACGATTCCATTTCTTTCGTTTCTACTATTTTTTCGTCTTTAAAATGACATATGAACTGAAAACATTTTTTTATTACCTTTTTAAATATAAGTTCTTAAGACACCATCTTGTTAGCATTACTTCACCTTTTTAATTCTATTTTTATAATAGATATTTTTATATTTGAAAATTGTTCTCTAAATATAATTTTAACAGTATTTTAGAATGTGTCCTGATTTTGTGATACCTTAATTTCAGCTATTTCTTGATCTTTCTGAAGCACCTTATATCCTCGGTAGGGTTTTGCTTTACTTGTCGAGTACACAGATTTGTGGAGAAGTGCAAAAAACTCCCTAGATGGCACTGTGGTCTTCAGGTAGTCAAAAAACACTGCACGTTTTCTTGATTTCTTCCGCTGAACAGTACTAGCTGAGGAACAGCACTATCATGATGTCGCTTCATCTCATCCCCATTGGACTTTAAGACCACGTGGGCATTGACACCCCCGAACCCAAAATTATTTACAGCAGCGTAATCAGCTCTCCATGGCACAGGGTCAGTTGGAACACGGACTTGACCGTTGATCAAAGCTGAGATTGCAAGGTTTGGCTTCTTAAAATGAAGATTTGGAGCAAGCAGGCCATTCTCCATGCAGATGAGCACTTTGATTAAAGCACACAAACCTGAAATATTACACTGATAGTCAGAATATTACTTGGTACACAATTATATAATATATGTCTAGATCTTAGTTTTGGGGAACTCAATTTTAGGTTTTAAGAAAAATGACATTCATTTTGGTGTTTTACCTGGAATTTCCTTTATATTTTGAAAAAGATATATTTCTTACTTCTAAGATCTTATTTCTTGTAAAAGAATTTTGAACTAAAAAAAAATATTGCGGTAGCTGAATGTTTCATCTACCGCAATATTGATTCAACCACTTGTTGGATCAGTTCTAAGATGGAACAGTAATCCATATGCTCTCCAGTAGAGCAATATACACTGAAGTGCCACTGGATTAGGGATAGCAAGGGCTACGTAAATTGTGTAGCGCTGCGCATCATTTATGCACAAGTGAGGGCGCTGTGGTAACTAGATACATAGCGCGTACTGGGGTTGTTCTTAATTTGTCGTTGGAATTGCCAGTATGGATAAACTGTCTGATATAGATGTATTCGATCGCGGACAAATCGCAAGTGCGTGACGCATGGAATTCAATTTCCGAAATCGTCAGACAGTCAAGAGTATACCTAGAATACATGGATGGAGGACAAAAGACTAGCGATCGTACAAACTGCAAAGGAAAATTAGCTTCGATATTGTGTGGTGTGAGATGACTCAAGTGTACTGTACGTAGCCAGCAAAGCCAAATATCAGCTCAAATTCCCATCAGTTGAATGACAGTGCCAGTCGTACTGTCAGTAAACTGACTGTGAAACCCTCACTTCACCGTATGGGTTTCGGGAGCCGTCGACCTTCGAGAGTACCATTGTTCAATGCTCGCCATCGAGCTGCACGCCTTACTTGGGCAAGAAAGCACAGACTGAAGAGTAGAGGTCTGGAAACGAGTAGCATGGAGGGATGAGTCTCGATTCCGACTACTTAACGCAGACGGGAGGATGAGAATATGGCGTCAGGCTCATGAAGCCATGGATCCTGCAGGCCAGGTTGGAACTGTATAAGAGCAAGATGGCTCAATCATAGTCTCGGGTGTTTTTTCATGGAACTGTTTGGGATCTTTGATGTGTGTACCAACTCCCCTCGATGTAACTCGGTACGTAGAGTTTCTGGATGATCACCTCCATCCGTTTATGTTGTTCTATTATCCGGACTTCTGTTATGGAGTTTTCCAGCAAGACGACTGTACCTCTCACAATTCCTGGTTGGCTGTTTCTGTCATGAATTGGCTACCTAAAAGCCCAGACTTAAATCCCTTTAAGCATCCTTGGATGTTTTGGAACAAGGCGTGAAAGACCATCACACAGCATCAACGAACCTTATTGAATAATGGACAGCTTTAGCCAATATTTGGCAAGTCATTCCCGTGGAACATTTCTAGAAACTTGTTGAATCTATGCCTAGTCGTGTGGCAGCCGTTATTAAGGCCAGAGGAGGGCCAACTCATTACTAGGCAGGTATCCCTAATTCTGTGGCACTTCAATGTATTATTTATCGCAGTAAGTATGCAGTTTGTTAAGGAACTATATTGAACAGAGTAATGTGTGTTTGAGTGGCGTTATTGCTTTAATAGGACTCTGAGAAAAGTTATTTATTTCTAAATAGAAGAAAATACAAGCTTTCTTGAAAAGGCGCATCTATTATTGACAATATAACAAAAAGAACTCGGCAATATTGTATACATATATTAGTGCTTTATTGCGCATTTTTTCACGTTGTATGGAATTATATTTATTGTATATTACACGTAATTTGTTTCAAATTACAATTTCATTCTTTAATAAAGAACCTAAATTCATTATGACCAAATATTTAAGTAAACGTGTTAAAAACACGCACGAAAATTAAATTTAAAAAATTTAAAAAATGCTTCATAAATCAGTACTGCAAATTGACATTAACAAACCCTTGTTCATAAAAATAAGTATGAAAAAAAAACATTTGTGTAAATATTAATAAATGATTTAATATATTTATTTCATTGTTATTCAAATTTAAAATATTTGTATGTTATTGAGGCATTCACCACGAGTCCTCCACTCACGTACATGATTGCCATCACTGCTCAAATTGAACCTAGATTTCGTCACTGAAGACGACCTGGTTCCATTTCGTTGCAGGCCAATCTTATCGTGCGCGACACCACTCCAAACGGAGGCATCTGGGGGGTCATTGACAGCGCACGTAAGGGACACCGTTATACTGGATGTCCTTGAGCCAGGCACCTTGCAATGGTTCGGTAAGACACAGGTGCTCGTAATGAAGGTGCTACTGTTGTCTGGTCCGCTGCCAATGAGGCAATTGGCTCTACGCGTGCGTGTTGTATGATGTAACGGTCTTTTCGACGACTAGTCTGTCGAGAGTATCCTGAGCCTAGTCCCGTGTAAATTGATGTCTCTTCTGTCCACTGGTCCCAATAACTCTTCACAGTCAAATCAGAATGGCCTACTTAACGAGCTACTCGTCAAGCCGACCACCTAGCCTCCATCCTTCCGATGATTCTTCCTCTCACGCACTCGGAAAGCTGCTCGTATTGTCGGTATCATGTTGCTCATGGCGGCGTAAAGGCATGTCTACCTCAGCGTTTCCTTTGCGAAAGATTTAGAGCATTTAAACAAGCTCTGCTTACCTGTTTTATACTCCAAGGAGGACAAAGTTCAACGCTCTCGAGTGGCATTACGCAATGTGCAATCACGCTGCATTTTTAATCATTCGCATATGTGCCCTACATGCACCTTCATTCTAAGTTTCGTTATGATCCCACAATTATTTCTAGGTGCACAAGTTTTTATGGCAATGAGTATATATAATCTTATATATATGGCAAGCCTATCGGGACACTGGCAATTATTAAATTTGCTCTTTACTTAGAATTTTTACATTGATTATAAAATATTAGGTTGGGTAAAAAGAAATCCATTATTTTTCGGTAGATGGCTGTAGTGTTGATATCTCTCGTGAATTATCAATCAATTTCAAATTTATGCTCGTTGTCAAAGGGACATTTCTCACTAAAAAATTTATTTTGTTGTTTTTTTGTTTGATCCATTCAGTTATGAGTTACAGGGTGTTAAAAATGGAAGTCAATAAAGAGAAAATTCGGTACATTTTACAGTTTTTCTTTTATAGAGGCAAAAATGCAAGCCAGATGGCTGAAATTGTAAATGGTGTTTATGGTGTCGATACTGTAACGGCTAATTACGTGCAATTTTGGTTTCGTCGATTCTGTTCAGGTATTTTTGATGTTAAAGTTTCCCCACGCCCGTCATCGAAATTGTCGATAAAATCACAGAAATGTTTGAAGTTACCGGCATGTTAGTAGTCGTAGCATCACCCAGGAGCTAAAGATTGACCAAAAACAGTTTTAAGCCATTTGACCAAAGTTGGATTCAAAAAGAAGCTCGATGTTTGCGTGCCACACCAATTAACACCAAAAAACATGATAGTCCATCTGCAAAGCTCTGGCCAAACGGAATGAAATCGATCAAATTCTTAAGCGGATGGTGACTGGGGATGAGAAATGGGTCACATACGACAATATTGTGAGAAAAGGATCGTGGTCAAAACGCGGTGAAGCAGCTCAAACGAGGACTAACATCCAGGAAGGTTCTACTGTGTATTTGGTAGGAATGGAAAGGAATAATTTATTATGAGTTGCTTCCGTAGGGCCAACACTAAATTCAGATATCTACTGTCAACAACTGGACCGTTTAAAGCTAGTGATTGACCAGAAACGGCCAGAATTGACCAACAGAAGTGTTCCATCAAGACAACATCACACCACACACGTCTGTAGGGACTCGCCAGAAACTCTGGGAGCTTGGTTGGAAAGTTTTAATGCATCCACCATATAGTCCGGACCTGGCACCAAACAATTACCACCTTTTTCTCGCATTGCAAAACTTCCAAAGGGATAAAAAATTAGGATCAAGAAAAGCTTGTAAAAATGGATTATTAGAGGTTTTCGCCAATAAAGGCCAAGACTTCTATGAGAGAGGCAATATGAAGCTACCTTTAAAATGGCAACAAATTATACAACAAAACGGTATATATTTGATCCAAATCGGACAATCCGAAACATGTTAAATAAAGTTTTGAATTTCATGCAAAAATAATTGATTTCTTTTCCCCCAACCTTATAATACATTGTGCAGAACTGATACATTTATCAGTGTATTATAACATTGTAAATATGTATTTTAGTTTTTATTATGTCGGAATGTATTTTTTTCAGAAAATTAATAACATTTTTAAATTATATTTTATTTAAAACTTTTCAATATTATCGCTTTCCCCACGTAGTATTATGACACCTCCCTAGGGGGAAGCACCCCACAGCTAAGAAACGCTGCTTTAAACCATGATTTAGCTGGCAGCATTTTTGTCCAATATACTTGTTTCAAATTAATATATTTGAAATGAAAAAAAGTAGTGTGATTTTATTTTTAAAAGAGGATTCTTTCTTTGTATAACTATAGCTTGTTGAAATTAATGCATTTGGCTAACATCACAAAAAGTGATTAGATTAAACTTAAAAGGTTCCTCTACTCCTGAGGAAAGAGTATGGCAGAAATATATAAAATAAACAAATATTACCAGAGGCAGCCTCAGCATGTCCCATGTTGCTCTTGACTGATCCAATCCACAGAGGTTCTGCTCTTCCTGGGCAAAAGACATCCGCAATAGCCGACACTTCAACAGGATCGCCAGCAACGGTACCCGTCCCGTGGGCTTCAACGTATGAGATATGGGATGGACTCAATTTGCATTCCTGGTACACTTCTTGGATCAAACGCTTTTGCATTTCATAGGACGGGTACGTGATACCTACGTTTGAGACACAGTAGTTTCGTTTTAAAGGTGTTGATTCTGTACATTTAGTAACTGTGCAGAATGTTATTTAATGACTGTTACCAAACTTTTAATGTCAAATTTTACTTTATGGACGGATAGAAATTTCAAGAAAAGTTGTGAATTCGTGGACGGCGAGGATTTAATCGATCCATCTTGTGTCTCCACGTTGTAATTCTTCTGAGTACTCGTTATCTAAACAAAGTTAAACTTGCCGCCCATCCGTCACAGTGATTAGTGACGCTGACTGCTGGGCCGGATGGTCCTAGGTTCGAATCCCGGATAAGAGGCATGGATGTTTGTAATAATATGGCCTGTACGGCAAGGGGGTTCTAAATATTTATCAAATCAAAAGTCACCTCGGATGGCTGGGGGAGAGGAGAGGTGTGTTGCCCCTAATCATCACCTAGGGTATTATTCCTCCTCAAAACTGGTATTGCATCCGAGCTAAATTGTATTGCCACCTGTATGGAGTTCAAACATACGGCTAACGAAAGACATAAAACTAAACCTTTGTCACGAAGAATTTCGTGTACTTTCATCTAAAATTGTTTATTAGGTGGCTTTAAGACAACAAAAACATGTTAAATTTATTGGGACTGATATTGAAATTACACTCATGTCCAGAAACAAAGGATGATGCAAGTCAGGCAAAGAAAATAATCAAAACAAATCTGAATTATTTTTAAAGCATTTTTGTTAAAGAAAAGGTAAACATAAAAAAGATGCTCTATGTTTGATATCATTAATAAAAATTGCAATCTTTGCTCCTGGAGCAAATTACGAAAAAAAGAAAAGAAAAACCAATTTTTTACAAAAACCAAAATTATATGCTTGGTATGATGGTCAATACATAGTATGTCTCCCTGACGATGCAATACAGTCCGTACAACCACAAAGTATACTGAGAATCAAATTATCGATTTAAACTTGTTGAATATTGCACCACTCATCGAGAAATGCTCTCGAAGTTCCGGTAGACATGTAGGAGGTGGTTGGCGAGCTGCAACTCTTTAGCCAAGCATGTCCCACACATGCCCTACTGGATTCAAGTCTGGTGAGAATGCTGGGTAGTCCACACGTGTGATAGTCTCCGATTGAAGGCATTTGTTTTCTATATTTGCAATATGAGGAGGGGAGTCGTCATCCATAAACTCAAATTCTACACCCTTGGCGCCCCAAAACAAACGTACATGTTGTTCCAGAATGACGTCCCGATAGATTTGGCCTGTCATGGTTTAACTGAACATGTAGGTCAGTTCTGGAACCCAGAATAGTTCCCCACGAATGAGCAATCCTACACCACAGAAACGGTGTCGTTCAGGGATAATCTCTTGGTGGTGACGGGTACTTGGCGCTCTCCATATGAAAGTCCAATGAGAATCAGACTATAAGCTAAACCTGGACTCGTCGGAAAACATCACACAAGCCCACTGTTGCGATATCCACAATACAGGTTCCTTACTCCAGGCTATAACCACAGGCGACAGTGAGTTGCAAGAATTGGAACATATCTGACAGGTCTACGAGCATATAGACTCATCTGTCCTAATCGTTTGTATACAGTCTGCCTTGAAAATGTCATACCAGTGGCTGAAGAAATCTGAGAGAAGTCTAATGATGTTTTCCGTCTGTTTCTTTTCGCAGTAACTGCCAAACACCAGTGCTGTAACTGGGGGGCGGGGGGTACTGTAACGTCTACTCCCATGACCATCCTCTTGGCATCGTATCCCCCTCTTACACTCTCGTCATTGTGACGTACTATCAGTGTCATCTGGCGGCTTTCTGAAATTTGCATAGGATTCTTGAAGATGTGTGTAGTTATTTTACGGGTGATATA
Organism: Trichonephila inaurata madagascariensis; assembly: GCA_019973955.1. NCBI lineage: Eukaryota > Metazoa > Arthropoda > Arachnida > Araneae > Nephilidae > Trichonephila > Trichonephila inaurata. The sequence continues at coordinate 92,039 of BMAV01010694.1, read as the reverse complement.
TTTATTTTTGAGTTCGATTTCTGCGTGACTCTTAATTATCTTTAATTTATAAATAATAATCTAATTCTTATATTTTAGTTTATTTTATGAATATCTTTAATTTATGTTTAGTGTATTAAGAATTGATTTTTGAGAAACGCACTTCCTCAAGTGTTGACTTCGTTATCTGATTAAGATTCAAAATTACCCTGCACATCAACGTATTTTTCAGATTTCAAGACAAAGAGGTATATCATGATGCTATGTTCATATTCAAAAGTACTTCTGAAATGTTACTTTTAGCCGCCACGTGAATTCAAACATACAAATTATAAAATTGCTGAGAATGTTTGCGCATTGAACGATTTACGAAAGCATTTGTCTTGCAGCTGTGGAGTGCCAAACGAATCTGCAAATAGGATTCAGAATGCAATACAGGAAGAAATATTTGAACCAATTGGGTTCCCAGGGAAATGCATGCACAGATCGAAAATACAGATTATAAATTATGAATTTCTAAATCGAAATTTATTAACAAAAGAAATTACTTAAATAAACTATTCCTTCAACATAAATAAAAAAGTTAAATTGCACATATATTAAGTATTATATATAATATATATATTTTTGAAACATATTTATTAAAATAGAAATAAACAACCTAAAATTTAAGTATTTCTTCAATATAGTTAAGTAGTGATTTTCAGTTTAATACGCGCGCGCGATTCTTAATGTTCAGTTATTGAACAATTTCTTTGTAAACTTGAAGCATTTCATATGAAAAAAAGATTTGATCACATGTATTTGAAAAACCAAAAGGGAAAATCAGAGTACATGCAATTTTCTTCAATAATTAAATCTCTCCTGAAATGATTTCCAATGCTTAAAAATAGATGTTGATTTGTCGTTAGTTATAGTCCAGATTGTCTCGTAATTCGTAAATTTTACTTTCCATACTTCTTAAGATGTTTGTTCGGTAAACTCAGTTTCATAATTACCAATTTCCATCAACCCAAAAAAATTGACCTATTTGTAAAGTTGTGATATGGACGCTCTATGGTGACCATATCTTTGATTGTCAGCGTGAATTAGAGGTGTGGGATTCTCAAAATGAATAGAAATTTTAAAATTCTTAATATGTCTTTATTAAGAATATAACTTAAACTTTTAACAATTTATATAAATTTATATAAGTGAAAACCTAATGAGCCAAACACACAGCGATAGTTAAACCGAATCACGTAATTTAGACCACTTTATCTAAATAATTATATTATTCGCCTAATTTCAATTCTGATAATATTACAAGTCCTAATATCAAATAATCAGTCCTACCTTAATCCAAACTAAGATTCTATCATGGTATGGAAACGTCTGGGAGCACGTGCAATGGTATGCACCTTGTATCAATGGCTGAATAACTCGGTAACTTATGATAGGCTGTCAATTCACACTCGTATCTCTTCCAAACATAACTTTCCCTAAATTGCCATACTGCTTACTGAAACTTCTGTTCTTTTAAAAGTTATCTTATTTGCATTTCATAATCGCATTTCGCTTCTTGGATTTTGGTTGGAAAAGAGTTTCCATTAATCTTGGCAGTCAAAGAACCCAGAGGTTATGTTACAGAAAAAACGCGTGAGCCCGTCACAAAGTGGTGTGAAGTGACGCTGAGAACTTCACCTGCGCACCTACGGTTGTAATAATATGGTGACTACAATAATGGTGAGTAGAGTTATACGTGGTCGCAGATATAATGTATCAGAGTGAATAGGCATAATTGTTGGCTTACAGCAAATGCAGAATTTCTGCAAAGACATTTCTGAGTAGCACTGGCTTGTGAGATTTTGGAAAGATTTGAATGAACCTAATTCTTCAATAAAAATAAGTGATCGGAAAAGAACAGAGTAACAAGTTGTGGTGCAACAAAACAGTTTCTAATTACTGCGATTAACTAGCAAAAGAAACTGCAATTTCTAAGAAATACCCAGATTAAAAAATTCAGCAATGACGATAAATCATGTGGTCAGCTGAGTTTCGATATAATGGTTTGTCCTGAAGCTTCGTTCCAGTTTTTGGTAAGTGGCCTGAAGTCAGGTCTAAATATATATGAATGCTTTAAAAGTAAGTGGCGTGCATACACATTCTAAAAACAAATAGCACTTAAGGCATATACAGGTAAACCATTGGTTATATGTTATTTGTAGTCTGTTTTTTACACCGTGAATACGGAAGCAAAAAAGCACATTTTAGACATTGAATGCTTTTTTACTCTAAAAACAAAAAGGCCTCACAAGAGGCAAACAAGATATGCATTGTTTATATTGTTTAGTAAGGTAGTTGAAAGAACTTTGCGGAAGTTGTTGTTTACTAGGGTGTACATGCAACTAATGCTGGAATATATAAAGCACCCATGCATTGTCTTCCTGCATGTATAGATCGCAACTGGGGGGACCGATTCCAGAAAAGAAGCCTTTGGTGTGCTGCTCACGTGGTGACGCTGTGAGTATGGATTGTAAAGCAACACGTCGCTTTCCAGCAAGGTTTACTAGTATGGATGCAACCAGGTGAAAGGAAAACTATTGATGTCGGGGTGACAATGGTGCCCTTGGTAGCTGTTTTCGGGTTGAGGGATTTGATTGGTCACACTCAGGTCCAAAGAGCACGCATTAGAAGACAAAAGGGAACCCCCATTTCTGCCATTAATTAAGCGCTTTTGTTTCCATTCTTTTATTGTTTGCGAGATGCAGAAGAAGGGCCCCATTGAATAACTCCTTCATGGAGAAGAAAGTATTTTTTTGCTGTAGAGGGACTTTTTGTGATCGATACTTCGAGAAAATTGTGTGTTTCCAGCTACAACTGCAACTGATGCACATCTCCAGAAGGTTTGAGTGTCGATGGAATGTTTTTCCGTTGACATTGTGGGCTGTCTCTTGTTGAGATGAAGGGTCTATTTATTGACGCACGTGCCGTTGCCATTCCAACCACTAATGATGATTTATTGAGAAATTCTTAGACTCTCCGTGGAAGGAATGAATATTCAACCAGTAGCGTTAGACTGCGCTGCGTTCTAGGATTTGTTTCCTGGTCACCACTTCGAAGGAAAGCTGTTGATGGCTGGGTCCCCCTAGTAACTTAGGTTGCTGCTTTAGAGCAGATTGGTTTGAACTGGTCCCCTTCGGGTCTGAACTGCACGCTTTAGACTAAAGGATCTCTATTAGGGCCAGCCTTTGAGCACTCTTATTCCTGTTGTTTTGTTGTTTGAAGCTTGCAGAAAAATGCCCAACTGCAAGTATCTGTTACCATTCCCCTAAAATTATATATGAGTGCCTTTTCTAGTTAATGCTTCACTTGTTTTGAGATAGTCATTAAAAGGTCACACTCAAAATTAGCACAGGAGGAGGCTTCTACACATTAAAAAGAAAGTCAGATTCTAATGGATTTTCAGAGTAGCTCTTATGTGAGGTAAGGGAGATAAAGGGGTAAAAAACTCGTTGTACTGAGTGAGAAGCAATGAGTTTTTGAAAAGGATTCGCCATGATTTAGAAGTCGGTCGCAAAATTTGAAGCAAATTTATGAAATTTTTAAATTTTTGTGAAAGGTTATTATTCTAACGAAGCGAGATGAATTAAATATTATTCTGAATAATTTGTTTTGTATTGTTGGAATTTTACGCACACACGATGAAGCAATGTGCCCTGTAATATAGGTGAAGCGTATGGTATTATTTTTTCCAATAGTAAATATCAGTATTAATTCTGAAAAATAATTCAATTCTGCCCAATTCAATTAGAATAGTATGGTAATATACACAACCGTATTTAAAAATTACAAAATGCACTTTGCTGTTGCCATAGCAGAAACACAAACACATGTGTGGGAAAAAGTGCCTGGATTTATGATGACTGTTCTTCAATGATTAGCAAAGATAAACTTAATTCAGCTTAAAATTTTTAAAAAATAGGCGTTTGATTTTATTTCTTTAAACAAAAAGAAAGTGGATCTTACCTTTATCTTTGTATCCATCAATGTTTGTTTTAATGTGGATTATGGATGCGTATTTCCTTCTTGCAACATCAGATTTTTGAACAAATACTGTTGCTATAGCTTCACTTCGAACGTATCCTTTAGCTAAATTTTAGGGAAAGAATGATGTTTTGGTTATTTGGTTAAAGAAACTCAGAATCTGAATCACAGCAAAAAATTTAATATAGTCTTTCACACTAGCGCTTCAGAAATAAACTAAAAAAAATCTAATGTCATTTGAACTCTTTAGCAATAATAGTACAAGAGAGGTTTTCAATTCTATCATTTTTACAAGTATTTTTAATTATTTTCCGGCATTTTCATTTCTGGTGTTTTTCCATCTCATGTTATTGTATACTATATTGAAACATTTAGAAGAAATTAAGCCTGCAGTCTTGCAATGACTTAAAATTCCTTACATAATAGCCATTTAATATACAGCTGGTTATCAAAATAATGGAAATCACTTAGATTTATAAAGAACCCTTTATTAATATAGTGTAGGACCGCGCGTTTGGCAAGTAATATAGCTTGGATTCGCCTAGAAATTGGTTCATACAAGTACTGAATAGTGTTTGAAGGGATATTGTACCATTCTTCATGGAGATATTGTAGAATTTTTGAGAGAGATGCCGATAGAGAAGATAACGACTCCATATTTAGCAGTCTAAGGTATGCCATAATGGTTCGACAAATCCCTCTGCATGGCGCTCTATCATCCTGGAAAATTTCATCTCCCGCAAGAAACAATGTTTGTATCTTAGAAGGGACCTTATTGGCTACAATTTCTCTATACTTCTCTTAAGTGGTGCTTCCTTTCACGGTTACGACTGGTTGAGCAGATAACCAAGACACGATTTCGTGACAGATCCACCTCCATGCTGGACGGTTGGAAGGAAACCCAATCATACGTTTGTGCAGGTGTTCTCCAAAGGTGCATCAGACCATATTATGTTCTTCCACTTATCAATTGACCCGATTTTGTGAGCGTGACACCACTGTAGATGATGTTTAGCATTAACATCCTTAACAAGTGGCTTGGGAATTACTCCTCTCCCTTAAATGTTTTCTTTATGAAGGTTCTTTCTAACTGTAATCATTGATACTAGAGAATATAGATACTTATTAAGATCTCTGGTCACTTTGTGTTGTAGTTGTTCGATTTTTAGACAATGCTCATCGGTCTCTTTCACCGAGCTTCTCTTTCCTTTCAATAATTTGCTTTGCCGCTCTGTCTGCATAATGTCATGACCTTAGGAAGTGTGTTTTTAGAAACGTCAAAAATTTGGAATGTTTCGGTCACACTTGCTGCAGTTGGATGGGCTTCTATTATTTGGTCTGTGAAAATCTGAGAAATCAGATATTTTTTTATAAAATCCAAGACTTTACTTCAATAAGTACTTCATGCTACTAGAATATACACATTTATATTTATAAAACAAACAACAACTTGTACCTATTATTATATTTTAATAATTACGAAGCGCAATCAAAAATGTCACATTTATTTGGAGGTCAGTTTTAGATATTTTTTGTGCAATACATGGTGCGAATACTCCATCAAGAGTGACTCAGGGAACATCATTTTTTGCCGAAGCACCTATTGAAAAGAAAGCAAAATGCGTGCTTTGATTTCACGAAATTAAATCGGCCATTAATGTCCGGCAGTCCAGGAACTCAACCTCCCGGTGCAAAATGAGTGAGGAAATGGTATGAAACGTTTAAAGAAAAAGGCAGGTATCTTTCTAGAAAAGGAAGGCCGAGTGTATGTGAAGCAAGCGTTGAACACGCTTCTAAACATTAAACGCTAAACATAAATGGAGTCATCTAAACATTGAACGCTTATTATATCAGACGACCAATTGCACATCTTCATGAAACTATAATAAAAAACAACGAACTCTAGGGGCTTTTGGAAACAATTCAATGTTTTAGATGCGGTGAGACTCACCGTACAATCTTGGAATGAAATTTCACAAAAAAGCTTTAAATGGCATCTGAAAACACTATTCTCTTTTTCATCACTGAAATTCAGGCGGAATTAGTGCTACAGCTCGATGAAATTTAAATTTAAAATTTTCAATTCTTTTTTTTTTTTAAAAAAAAATTTAGAAGGTGACGTTCAAAACCTTTTTAATCACACAATATTCAATTGTAAATTCAAAAATCATGATCAAGAGCAACAAACTTGAGCACTCGAGTATTTAGACCCAGTTCAATCAGAAGATCAAACGATGGGGGTTGGAAATTGGACACAATTCTTCAGTTTAATTCAAAAAGGGTTACAAATTTAAGAAAATATAAACTCCAAGAAAGAGCGCATTTTTTCAACAAAACAAAAATTAAAATAAAGAAAAAAATTAGCATGCCATGATGAAATTTTGCGAGAGAAAAAAATCTTCGAGCCGGCAGACTACTTTGTTAGATTTTATGAAACCTTCTACATCAAAATAACTTTGGCTTGCAATTTTCTATTTGTGTTATATATATTTTAGAGTCAGAAACAGACTTAGTTTTTAAAAAGGAACTTTATTTGATCAAAGTTAGACATCATCTGACGCCAGATGCAGAGAGAAAAAAATGCCACCGAAAATCTTAAGTGGGTTAAACACTTAAAACACTGATCGCGGTATTCATGAGTGCTCTTGAAAGTTAATGCTGACATATAGGGCTATTAAATATAACGATCTGGAATTAGACATGTTTATTGGCTAGGCCATATGTTAGGAAGAAATAAATGGGTGATTAGTTTTATACTTGACAAGGTGAGGAGATTATTGTGACGTCTTCGATTGGGGTGAACCCAACCCTATCAATTCATCTGAAGTCACCCTATCTATTCACCCCCAAATAGATTTTGGGATGACAGTGCAGGTGGCCATGGGGTCATTGTTTGTTGTCTGGCCTCGGACAAGCGCGGACATCTGGTCTGGAATTTGCAATGGCTAAAGAATGCCGGTGACAATAGACATTCCTGTATGAGTCTTGAAAAGGCGAAGCCTGTATGCAAGTCGTTGCATAGAGAATAAGCTATGAGGCCCAGGTGTGAGATGAATGGAAATTTTCAGAAGTTGGATGAGTTATGGCGCCCTTGGATTGACGGACGAGGATATATTTGTGTTTGCCGCGCAAATGGGAGACGAAAGTGGCCGGGGACGGGGCAGACCTTTTGACCTGCCAATGAGGGAAGCGAGGGCCCGCCGCCTGCCAATGAGAAAACGAGGGGGTGTGGGGGACCCGCCCTGTGTTTAAAAGGGTGAATTTTGAGAAAGAGAAACGGACGGGGGAAGGAAAACTTGAAAAGAGTGGAACGTTGGACGGAGAGGAAAGAAACTTGGACATAGAGCCCTGAGTGAGACGGACGGGGCCCGGATGAAACAGAAGGCCAGGAGAAACTGGCCCGGAAAAGCAAGGGGTTGTATGCCTTGCGGAATAAGGATTGACCTCGAGTGAAAAGACTGTCCCCGGCTTGGCCTATTTAATGACATTTTAATAACTTATGAAGCTATTTAAAAACGTTTAAAATTTTAAGATGAGGCTGTAACAAATTTTCTGTACTAACTAACTAAGACGTTACAACATTAAAATAATTGCTAGATAGGGAATTTAATTTTAATCTAATTTAATTATATATATATATATATATATATATATATATTTTAAGGTTTATTAAACTTCTTTACTAAATTATTATTTCATTTCGTTTCCATCTCAAATAAAAATAATTTATATGTATTTATAAGCAAAATTATACCCCAATTTACGCGATCATCACTCAGTTCTATCTGTCGCATAAGCTCGGGTTTTGTATTCTTAAGTGAACATTTTAATTTTGTCAGTTTGGTATTACAGTAATACCCCGAATTTACGCGATAGGTTGGACTGAGTGATAACCACATAAGTCGGGGTATAATTTCACCTATAAACATATAAATTATTTTTAGTTGAGGGTGGAGATGAAAGAAAATAATAATTAAGAGAAAAACAAATTGTTTAGTGGAATCTTAGGTAACACAAATACAATATCAAAAACTTAAGTTTATTTGGTGCAGATTGTTAAAAAAAATTAAACAAAGCATTCTGCCGTCTCAAATTTTTTTTTCTCTCTCGCAAAATTTCATCACAGCATGCTAATTTTTTTTATTTCTTGTTTTGTTGAAAAAATATCCTCATCATTTAAGTTTAGATTTTCAAAAATTTGCAGCCTTTTTACAATGAAACTTTACTTTTTTTACATTTCTGTGAGCTCATCTATTTTCAACTTCTTATTGTGGAAAAAAATTCAGCAGTTCTTGAACGTCATCACTATCTACTTCTAACTTTATTTGCCTGGCAAGGTCAACAACTTCTTCAATCACATTACCATATTTATCCATTTTACCAATTTTGTTTCTCAAGCAAAAGACGAATTGACGAGATTAGAAAATCGCGTATCTACAGGTTCATCTCAATCGAGAAATTACTGTATACATCAAGTTTTCCAATGTATTTTGAAACTTTAACTCTGGTCCTAATATGAGTTTGTTCAAATTTGCTTGAGATTCGGAACTGTATGTTTGAACTTGCCTGGAAATTATGTAAACCTGCTTTCGTGTACTTTGTAGTGGATTCTCGATTAATTTATTTAGCTTCGAATAGCCGTGGTAACCAAGGGATCTATGTTCATGAACTGGCATCCGCTATGTCTCAGGTTTGAGTCCCTTCACAACTGTAGACCTGCTGTGTCGTGGAGATGAGGCACTGTCATGTGTCAAAATCCTCTCGTTAACTTGGAGTGGTAATTTGGAGAAGCATGTACCTGCTCAAGTGTCATTCTGAACACTGGACAGAGGGTCCTAATTATAAGTCCATCGGCAATAGTCTCCGTGTTGCCTAATAGTGTGACGTCATTATAACTCTCTCAACTAATTTCTAGAGAGTGCTCAACGAACTCTCAGAGGGACGCCCCTGAGCTCTCTTGATGCTGATTTTGTCTAGAGAACCCGCCAAACAAGCACTCAAGAGATCTTTTCATACGATACGGAGGCTGTCGATTTTTTGCATCATGAACAACCAACGACCTGGGCCAAGGTCGAACCTTCAAACTTGGGCGTACAAGGTTAGAGCAAAACCAAATACTCCACCCAGCCTGCTCGTTGCTGATATGCAACTAATCAATCTAGAATGTATACATTTTAACACTCTCTCGTGATTCCTTCTTATACAAAATACAATATTTCAGAGTTCAAAAATAACACATTATTATTTTTTTATTTGAAACTACATTTCAACCTTGTCATAGTAAAATATTTATTCCAAATCCATTTAGTCTCTTTTCAAATGTATGTTAACATTCGCAAAGGTCATCAAAGCGTCAATTACTGATGCCTATAAGATAGAACAGTTTAATAAAAAAATAAAGGAAAGTTCCTCACGGTCAGCGTTGAAAGCCCTGCAAAGTCCTTCTTCAGAAGTAGTGCCTAGTCTGTGAAACTGAATAGACGTCCCTGGTTTGAGGCAGAGATTGACTCCTCCAACAACAGCTGCTTCGATCTCCCCTCTTACAATAGACTGCACGGACACAATGTAAAGCCACGAGTCCTGAGGAACAACCGGTGTCTACAATGAAATTCTGACCTAAAAAATAAATGCATATGAAATGGGGAGACAGCAATACGTTAAAATTAAAAAAATCTTCGGCAAAGTTTTTTTTAAACCTAATTTAAAATAGTTTATTAACACTAGATTGCCCAAGGAAGTCATTTTGACTGCTTTTTAATTCCAATCAGAAAAACAATTACATATATAATGCACAACTTCTTAGACTATTTTAGAATATATTTTTTTTTCAAGCGAAGTAAATTTTTTTTATTGTTAATATTTACTAATAACTTGTATGATTGTAAATAATATAAAAAATATTAAGTTTTAAACAAATTTTTTACACATTAGTCATTATTTCCCCATGCAGTCATTTTGACTGCTTTTGGGCAATATAGCGATATACTAAATTTCCGTCTTTTTAGTGTTAAAGCCACTTATGAAAAAAGAGCCTGCCATCTGGTATAGGGGTTAGTGACTTTGACTGTTGTTCCGTAAGGCTTGGGTTTGAATCCCTGAGAAGACATGGATGTGTTTGTAAATGTATAGTACCTGTGTGGTATGGGGCACTTTAAATATTCGTCCAGTCGTAAGTCTTTTTGAGAATTTGGTAAAAAGAGGAGAAGGGTGAGAGAGGCACGTGACCCATCTCCCAGAGTGTTCTCCCTTAAAGCTGGGGTGGAACCAAGACTATAATCGTACCATCCCATATACGGGGCTCAAACGGTTAACAGAAGACGTAAACTAGCCACGACTAAATTCGGGAGTCTCGATCTGACACCGTCGATCAGATTTCATCAGAAACAGCAAAAACACCATATAAAGAAAAAATTCAAAACATAAAGTTAATTCAAGAAATAAGGAACCAGAGTCAAGAGTCTGTAATCTTTAGGATGCCAAATTGACTTTTTCTGGATAGCTCTGATTTGAAAGAGGACAAGGATTGAGCATGCTTTTTTACCCGAAGTCGAATATTTAGTAAGGTTATTTTTCAGTAACATTTAACAGTCAAATATTTAACACTACGAAATATAGCTCTACTGAAATATTTTATTTTTTGTTTACGAAGTGATTAGTTCTGTTGGAGTGCAAATGAAACTGCAATGTATGTCTTGGATTTTGAAAATGTGTTCCTTCATGAGGAAGAATTAAGAAACATTTCATTCGCTTACTTCGAACTACTTCTACCTGACGCGCACCGCCTTGTAGAGGGGACCGATGCAAATTTAATATCTCGAGACTCAAATACTCTCGAGACTCCTCCCATTGGTGTGAAGTGGAAGTTAGAAAAGGGGGATGCCAGCTTAGATGTCATCCTTGTCACTTGACTATGGATCAAAAGTATGAGGCCTGTCTCCAAAAGACAATTACTTTAGAATTCAGTAGCTTGCTTCGAAACCCTATGTTCCAGCTCTTGAATGATGCCTTTGGTTTGACAAATCACCGACCCTGCAATGTTTTCTTTAGTCCTGGAAATAAGGAAAAGTCACTTAAGAGAGAAGAGGGCGAGTGTGGCAAATTTTAAAGCAATTTGATTCCTCAACATAAATGAGCCATTGCGTTGTCTGCTAGAAGACGACGCCTTTGGTAATCCTACTTCGTATTTATTGAACTAATAATAGGGAATGATTTCAGTTATAGGCACGAAATGGCCTAAGTCTTCTCTAGGTTGCCCATTAAGATGACTTTTAATGCCGGATCCTTGTGCTGCAATTATTTCACTCTTTGTTCATCTCTGTATCATATTTGTAGTTCCATGGTTTAACCCTAGTTACTAGTTTTGATCATCTTACCTTCTTTGTCTCGATGTAAAAATGTTACATCTCTTATGACAAGTCACGCCGTGTTTTCTTCTGAAAATAACTTGGTCATTGGGAAACATAGCCTTCTTTCACCACTTTTGCCACGTACAGGTTTTCGTGAATCATTTTCCACACACTTCCGTAACCAAGAGTAGTTTCCATCGGAAAGCATCGTCCGTAAATGTTGATCTTCTACTTCTTGTGTCATCTGAGTGAGACATTTGAAAATTCCTTCTCCGCCTAACAGGATATCGTGTCCATTAACAACTTTGACGCGTTTAAACGGACATTGAAAACCTTTCAAATGAAGGAACTTAATCCTACCTCGAGCCTATATTTTCTCCATGCTGCAGGTATTTTTAATCTATCACTTCATGAAATCAAACAAATAAACTTAACACAGGTAAGCTTCTTACAGCGTGGCAAACCCAGCAAACGTGTCGTACAAAACATTTTCGCCTCAACGCGTGGTTGAAAAAAATCACAGAAACTTTCAAACAATGCATTTTAAGAAATGTGTAGCAGATCTCTCACACACAGTCCTCAAAGGGCTTGTCCCTAAATCAGTGCTTCTGAAACTTTTTATACTTCTGATCCTATTTTCAATCATAATTTTCTTCGCGCCCCCTTCATATAATAACAATGTATTGGATTCAATAATAATATACTTTGACATAAAGCTGCAAAGCTCTACTCTAATTATAAACCCTACACATTATCAAGATAAATGTTAAATTTTGTATAGAACTTTATGACATGCCCATAGGATCACTGGTAATTATTAAACTTGTTCTTAACTTAGTACTGTTAAATTAATTATGAAACACATTGTGCAGTCCTGATAAATTTATAAGTGCATTACATCAATGTAAATGTGCATTTTATTTTTTATTATGTCAGAATGCATTTTCTTTTGCTTTCTTTCAGTAAATTAATAATTTTTTTTTAAAAAAATAGTCTTTTATTTTTGATTTTTTGATAAGCTCGCACCCCCTTGTAGGGCCCCCTAGAGAGGAGCGCCCCACAGTTTGAGAAACTCTGCCCTAAATGAAATGGGACAGCTCACTCTAAAGGCTTTCTAGAAAGATGTATTTAAAAAAATGGTCAAGCAGAAAAATGCTTTTTTTTTAAATTTCTAATGCAGTTGGTAATGAAAGTTTCCATATACCATAAACAGATTTAAAAAAATACATTAGTATTTCAGAAGAATACAATGTAGAATAGTTTACACAGAAAAGTGTGAAGTACGAAGTAGAATTAAGGGAACAGAGACGTTCTAACCCTTCAAAAATCGATTTTCACTTTCATCTTAAAAAAGTAGATTTTAATGCTGATTCCAAAATGTATATAAATATGTATAGTTTAAAGCTTAATATCTCGAGTAATTGCGGTTTTGGGTAACAAGCACAGTTGTCACGCCTGTTGTTTACGTTATCGCACGTCAACTGCCACGCCCATATTTTACAGCTGACCGAAGCATATTTTTATGTAGATTGGTTTCTTATATCACTCTTAATCTGATTTATTTTATTTTATTCTTGTGGTTTGAGAAGTTGACTATAACTACCTCAACTCAATCTTGCTTCTATACCCCAAGCTGTGTGCGAATTTTAAACATTTTGCTTTCGTGCTTGGAGTTACAAACACGTGAGTTACGAACTTCGTATTTGACTGCTAATTTACTTTTTTTTGTTTACATTCAATTTGTTTGCAATTTTATGAGAATTTTTAAACATTTGAAATGCCTCGAAACAGTGTTGTTTGGGCAGGTTAAACGTCATTTAATCTGTAAAACACTTCAGTAAATGCTGAGGGTGAACGAGTTGATGTCATGCATCTAAAAAGAAAATTGAGAAGAGTGAAGTATCTTTAAGGACTATGAAGATAATTCTTCAGTTGAAACTCAAAGCAGGTGGTATGTCATTATTGACTTAAATATGCTCAATGATATTTTCAACAATATTGCAAAATGCAGATATTGTGATAGATCTTTCTGCTTTGATGCTGCTGAAAATAAAAAGTAGTCGCAAAGGCCCTTGCTTACCTGTGTCAGCAACTCTTGCAAGTATTGTGGTTCTGGTCATTCTTCAATGACTTCAAATACCGTGTCAGATGGATATGAAGTAAATCTGAGGTTTGTTTATGGCATGAGGTGCATTGGAATTGGCAAAAGTGCAGCCTGTGATATTTTGTGTAACTGATGAACTTCTACCTCCCTCCTCCAAGCAGCTAAATTTGAAAGACTGTATACGCCAATTTTGTAGCGTTGGAAACTGTTTCATCTCGTTCAATGGTTAACAGCGTTAATGAAGCTATCATTGAAAATGAACACAGTAAGAACATAAAAATTGCTCTTGATGGGACCTGGCAGAAAAGAGACACTCTTCGAAGAATGGCGTTGTAACTGCAACTTTCCTCGATAATGGAAAGTATTGATTTTGAGTGCCTATCAAAATATTGCTTTGAATGCAAAAAATACGAACAAAACCTGTGATAATTGCCAGTTAAACTATCATGGATTTAGTGCGTGGGAATGGAGAGTGAAGGAGACAGGATTTTCAGTCGCTCCTTACCAAATTACAATGTTCGGTATGTTAAGTACCTTGGAGATGGAGATTCGAAAGGGTTCCTAAAAGTTCAAGAATCAAACATATACGGTGATGAATTTCCTGTTGAAAAACTAGAGTGCATCACTACGTCCAAAAAGGATGGGAGCAAGACCGAGAGCCCTAAAGAACAATTTTAAAATCCACTGCCGTCAGACAACAAAACCAATATCTGGACGAGGAAGGTTGACTGATGCAGAAATTTTCTGTTGCAAAAATATTATGGCCTAGCCATAAGAAGAAATGTTGGAAAATCAGTCGGTGATATGTCCAAAGCCATCTGGGCAATATATTTGCCTACAAACCGTCGACAGATGAAAATCCGCAACATGCTTTAGGCCCCATGGGAGAAGAAAGTTGGTGCGGGTACAATAAAAGCATTGTATCAGGTGAAAAATACACCCACAAACATTCCCTCCCAGAAGCAGTTCTTTTTAAAATTAAAAAAATTTTAGAGACTTAACTGCAAAAGAACTGTTATTAAAATGTCTGGTTGGCCAAACTCAGAACCCCAACGAAAGCTTTAATAACTGTGTGTGGAATCGTGTACCGAAAAACACATTTGTGAGCAAAAGAACTTGTAAATGGGTGCTATGGACGCAGTTAGTATGCTTCAATGAAGGTGCATACGCAAGGACAGAAGTATTAAAAAGCATTAAAAATCAATCCAGGCATCAACATCATCTCTGTGAAGGCCTCCGCAAAATTGACTACGCCAGAATTTGTGAAGCTGAGATGGTTGTTCTAAAAGCTACCAAAGAAGCCAAAACAATAAAAAGGCAATTAAAAGGAAGCAGGATGCTTTGTGGAACAGTCAATGCAAGATGATACAGTTGGAAAATTTTAAAGTAGAAATCTTAGGTAAGTGCATCATTTTATTTAGTTTTTCTAATTTTCCTAAAATAAGTTTTTCAGTTTTGTGGGTACATGTGTAGAAAATCTATTTGTTATATTTTAATGAAACTTTGGTATGAGTATTTGTGTCAAGGATAATGTATTTAATGCTACTAATTTTTGTTTCTGAAATGTTAATATTTTTACTTTTATTGCTCAATTTCTAAAAAAATGCCATTTTTATCAAAAATTTGAAAAAAGTCAAATTCAAAAAATTTTTAAAAAATTCTGTGCAAGGAAATATAAAAAGAACTATTACATTTAAATAGGGGTACAATTTTATAACTAAAAACAGCATGTTTTGTGGGTGTTATATGTTATAAAAGGAAAGATACATGTACCTAAAGAGCAACTATGTATCCGAAAACTTTTTTGGTGTGTACTTTTCGAATCCTTATATTTCTTAAAATATTTTATATATTTAATAATTTTATGTTGTAGTATATTAAGAAAAATATATATATTGTATGACACAAATTTTTTATTTATGGAGTCTTTCTGTTTTTGAAAATAATGTTCTTTCGAAAAGCCAAATTTTGCTCATTTTGTGTCATCGAGAACGTCCCGGTTCCCTTAAACAAAAAGGAAAGTATAAGGAATAAACTTTGTACATATATATATATATATATATATATATATATATATATAAACAAGATCAAGTCTACAATCTACTTAAAAGGTCTCTATCCTCTAATTATCTCTGCAAAACACTGTTCTGAGAAAGCGCTGGACAGACAAGGAGGTGTCCAGCGTTCACCATAGCACCATTGCAAGTAAGGGGGCCAGGTAGGACTATCAATTACTATGAATCTGTGAAGGCGTTCTTACAAATCCATAGTAGCAGGTACAGCGCTGCTTTTGAGATAATCTGGGTGGTTATAGATGTCACTTTCCGACAGTTTATTAGTTGTTCTTTTTCAATTCCTACTATTGGCTCACTCTCTCTCTCTATATATATTTATTTACTTATTTATCTTCGTGGAATTTTCAATCGTTAATAAAATACATTTTAAAGCGCTCAATTGAGCTGAAATTTTGTATACATAGATTATTTTGATGACAATATAATAATTTTAATGATAATGAATAAAATTCACTCACCACTTAATGTTGTGATTCTGTCATATGCATATTAATATTTATATTAATTGTAACTATTTAATAAAAAGTAGCTAAAATAAAATTTCTCTTTGTTGATCTAAGTAGGAATTGACTTAAAATTTTTTTTATATATTTCTTGTTTTTATTTGTGACAGTTGTTTGGCTTTGAAGATCATATCTTTTTGCTGATGTAGTAGAATTATAACCAGCCTGGATATTCGAATCTTTAGTAAATTTTCATATTCTTTTGCTCTAGCCAATCTACATTTTCATTCAGGGATGCCACAATGAGATAGAAAATGACCATGTTATGCTTTTATGTAATTCTCGTAATAAGAACATACATTGCATTTCCAATAAGGAAATAGAAATGGGACAACCATTAGCAATTGTTGTTGCTTGAAAGACTGATAAAATGACAAACTGTACAGAAACGGTAAGACGAGCTTTTCAATGGGTCAAAACATAGTTAGGAAAATGTTATTAAATCTTATCAGCGTGAATACAATAACATTGTAAAAAAACACAGCCGGAATGGGAGACGATGAATTCACTGAAATAACTGTTGATAGTATTTCAGAATTATTCACTGAAAATGAAATAAACGGAGCAGATTTGGCGACATTTATATCAGAAATATTGCTGATTATTCGGATATATTGATATCCTGAAGATATTTTCAATGTAGAATTCAAAAATTTCATTCTAGAAGGCATCTAAAAATTTTTGTACCTGGTGAAATATATATATAATTTTACTTTTTAGAATATTTCTTAATGCCAGATATAGCAGAAATATTTAAAGGAAATGTTCAAAATTTCTTACATGGCATTCAAGAAATTTATAAAGATTTGCAAATCAAGAGTAAACAATCTCTATCGACAGTTTAAATCCCAAATATATTGGCAGTACAGTAGAACTAGTTGATGAAACAAGCTCAGATCGTAAAATAAGGCCAGTTAAATGTCAAAGTGAGTGAATATTAGCATCGTACTGTTCAGTTACTCGAGGGATTTTGGCGACGGATCTTGTAATTTTGAAACATGGTCCCGGGAATCCGTGGCTGCAAGTCCTAATTTAACATGCATCATAGATCATCTGCTCTACTCAGTGGCACTAGGACTACTACTGGCCTGGGCCAACCACCAATCAAACTGTACTTTCATTTTGTCTTTTACAATTAGTAGACATCTCTCTCTCTCTAAAGTTAAATTGCCTGAAATAAACTAATCTTATCTACATAAATGAAGA
This sequence comes from Trichonephila inaurata madagascariensis, assembly GCA_019973955.1. Classification (NCBI taxonomy): domain Eukaryota; kingdom Metazoa; phylum Arthropoda; class Arachnida; order Araneae; family Nephilidae; genus Trichonephila; species Trichonephila inaurata. The sequence continues at coordinate 74,800 of BMAV01010694.1, read as the reverse complement.
AAATTCATAAGAAAGATAATAAAAAAATACAATTACCTTTAAAATCAAAGATGTGAGATATGCGATTGGCTAACAGAGTATTGCTGCAACCCGTTGCAGCGCACTCATTAATTACTTCGGCATCATACAGAAGGAATTCGAGAGTCTCGAGATAAGAATTTCCAATAAACACACCTATCTTTCTACCCCGCAGATCGTCTGGATCATAGCCTAAATAATAATAATAACAGTATAAGAATAAATATACTGAAAAACAAAATACGAGATGACACTTAAAAGTTTGCCTTTCATCGTGTTATGCGATCGAGGTTGAGAATTTGCGTGCTGGAAAAGTTTTCCAGCTCAAAATCTTTTCATCGATTTTTAAACATTTTCTATTATAAATAAATAATTCTAAGTGGATAACGGCAACTCCACGCGTTTCACCTTCATCGTAATGCTTAATTACAGTTAATATTCTTTCTTCTTTTTAAGTATTTAGTCACTTATTAACGACTAATGCATTATCAACGCGATTATTAATACAGCCATTACTAAAACTTAGTATGTAGTATTTCGAGCTTTCCGTTTTAATATACAACAAATATCAGTTTCGTTAGTACTAAAAGATTCATTCCATGATTGTGGTAGCTAAATGGTTCAGATTACACACTCATAGCCCACGTTGTTTTGGACAAGTTCTGGTGTCAATGAAGACCCACTTTGTAGAGGAGAAGCACGTTAAATATGACACAGTCTTCACGTTAGCGTAGTGCAGAGTGTGGGATGCCAGCTCAAGCTTCGCTTTCGTCCCTTGACCACAGTTCAAGGTCACCGATAATGACCGTGCAGCTCCACATTGTGACATTAGTAAACAATCAAGAAATTAATCGCAAAAACATTAAAATATCTTGAGTTTATAAAAATCACATGCTGTATTGGGGATAATAGCTTTTGTTGCTCTATATCTCACAAAACCAGAACTGAGCTGAACATGCTGTATTTTATACAGGGTGCCCCAGGACATTCGGACAAACTGTAAAGGGATATCTCAAGGATTTAGATTTGAATAGCAATCCATGGTCGGAAACGTCATGGGAAATTGGTACAAGAAAGGAAGACTAAGATCATCTGAAATATTTATGGGTCAAAGAAATTACATGTGCTGAGGCAGAGAATATGTGGAATGTCCTAAAATAGGTTCAAAGTTTCCATCATTGCTAACATTACAGTGATTGGTGAACCTCCTCAAATACACATGGACTTTGTTGGATATTCACAGCAGCACGGACGATTCTTACAACCATTTCCATTTCGGAATTCACAGCTCTTTTCAGTGCAACCCAAAGAAAAAACTCCATGCTGCGTAAATAAGGAGAGCGTAGTGGACAGAGAAAATGCCCATTACACACAATCCATTGGTGACCAAACACCTGGTTCAAATGTTCAAAACATGACGAGAGATCCTCCTATGACAGCAGCGATGGCTCAAACGCTGGTACTCGCACTCTCTTAAAACGGTATCCAATACATTTTGTTTCATACTGGGAGTTCCTGTCACTAGCGGCCCGCAATTGTGAAGTAAATTTGTAAATATTTGGTGGACAAATGAATCTCTTTGTGGGTATCTTTCGCGAAGCAATCTATCTTTGCTGCTCGTGCTTTTCTTGCTGCCACTCCCTAAATCAGGTGCATATCTAACAGCTCGGTGTTCATAAGACATCTCATACTCCTCTGTGGTTTATGACAGCTCAAATGACTGCGGTGATTTAGGTCTGATTCTTCAAATGCTCTTGTGAACAGCGTCACCTCGCACCGAACGAAAAAGTTTCCAACCATGGGTTGCTTTACAAATTTGAGTCCTTCTAATACCTCACCTTCCTGTACAGTTTGTTCGTGCTACAACGAGACTAAGAAGAAATCGTTTTTCGTTTTGCATGAGGGGTCTCAGGGGTGATAATTTTGTCTCGAGGGGTGAAAATATAAACAATTTTCAAACAGGTATAATTCTTTTAAATTTAAATTGAATAATTCGAATCTTTTACATATTATTTACAAAGGATTATGGTTTCAAAAAAAAGACAAACTGTTTGAAATAAAATCATAATTTTAAAAATTATAAGCATATGAAAATAAGAAATAATTTTGTAATAAATATTAAGTAATTTTTGCATTGCATATGCTATTTTCTAAAATAGTGGACTTTGATGTATAAAATTATATAGAATTATACAATATATCATACTCTTTAAACCCTACTAATTTATGAATAATATATCTTTTGTGTTTTAAAACATTTGAAAAATGTTTAAATTTAAAAAAAATTGAAATGTAATTTTTTTATTGTTTATAAAAATGTAATTTATTATTCTATTTATATAAAACTACTACAGTGTAATAAGAGGATACATTTATAAAACTTTATAAATCAACTTATTGCTAGTAATTAAGGCTACTATTTTGGAAAATAGTAGCTTTAGTTGTAAAACTTAATTAATGTTTCTTAGAAATGTTTCTTACTTTCATATGCTTATAATTTTGAAAATTATGATTATATTTTAAACATTTTACACTTTTCTGAAGCCCCATTTCTTTATAAATAGTGTGTTAAAGCATCTAATTATTTAATTTTAATTTCAAAAAGTTATATGTATTTGAATATTGTTTATATTTTCAGCCCTCTAGAGGAAGTTAAAACCCCTGAGACCCTGTAAAATGTTATTTTAACCAAAAGAGTAAGTTTTTTTATTGTAGTTATGTAGGTAAGTACATATTCTGTATCTATTATTCTTATAATATAAATATTGTTGAACTTTTTTTTAGTTCACCGCACTTGCGCCACTGGGTGGACCGCAACACCTTGTTTAAAAAATTGAAAGTGGACATTTAGCCCACCCCTGCCTTAAGTAATTCAATGATTCCAATCGAGAAAAAATTATTATCAACTTATTTCTGTAAGAAAGTTAACTACATTTTGTCGTGTTTATGAAATTAGAAAATAATACAATCATTATTCGAAAGAGGAGAATACCTTTTTTGAAGTTAATGTCTTTTTAATACAGTGTTGGATAAAAAAAAAAAGGATAACTTTTTTTAAAAAAAATTAACTTTAAAACTTAGCTGCTTAAATTATATTTCAGGCTCTATGAAAATTTATTCATAGAGCCAATCTATCTGAAAGCTGAATGCCGCAATGATAAAGAGAAGATTAAGTTTTCTCTAGTGCCTCTACATACTCAAAAGGATTTTTTTCTCCTCCATTCTGATATAATAGCATAGAAACTTAATGGCATAATGGTACTCAAACATCACGTAATATTTGTTTTGAACATTAAAAACTTTTATTTCCAATTTTCTCGTCTGTTTATCTAGAACATAAAAATCATTCTTTTCATATTTTACGGCATTCTATTTTCCTTCACAATAAAAAGTAAAGCAGGTGTGGCCTTTTTTTCCAATCATATAAGGCTTAACGGAATAAGATCAGGTATTGCGTATGATGTATTGCTGTGGAGTGCCCTATTTAGAACTTTTGATTATCTGATTTAGCACACACTTGATATAACAATATTTGTGTGTCACTGATATAAAGGCTTAACATTTTTATAGATATTTCACCGATGCAGTGGGTCTGGCGATTTATGTTTTTTTATCTATCGCGAGCACATACATGGGTTCGTGATGCAACGTGCTGTTCAATTCCTTTTGAAATAGATCGTCTCAAATATAAAACGCCACTTACACATTTATAAGTATCATATATCGGTGTGAATATGTATTTTATTTTTTTATTATGTCAGAATGTATTTTGCTTTGCTTCCTTTCGATAAATTAATATTTATTTTAAATATTTTATTTTGAACTTTTGTCTAAAATAAAAGATTTAAAATGTCGTTGGATAATTCAAATACGATTAGACTCGGACTGGTTTTTTTGTTGTTGTTTGATCAAGATCTTCAATTTACCCTTTTCTCCAATACATCCCTAAGACTCGGCAGTTCTCTAACATGGATCAATGATGGGCGTTGCATCCATTGAGACTCAAAATCTTCATGTTGGTTCTGTATAGAAAGCTGGAGACTAGGATGCTATCTCCAATTTCGTCCTCGTCACATAACAGTGGCTCGAATGGATGAAATATTTATTGCTAATAACTCTCGTGACTGTTCAAAGCTCGACATTTTTAAAAAAAATCAACCAATAAATAAAATGTCCCTCACTCCCACATAAATAAAAAGGCTAAAGTCATTTCTTACAATTAAATTTAATTTTGTTTTCATTTATAATCATGACAGCTCTTTTTAAAAAATATGGAATATAACAAACTTAAATTCAAAAGTTTTATTGTACGAGAATTTAACGAATTCATTTGCAATTCAAGCCATAATTCAGCAATAATTAAAAATAGAGAGGAGCAAAGCAGAAAAAAAAAAGAATTGCTATTTCATACTAATACTTCTGTTGTGATCGCTTTATAGATTTAAAGATAGAGGAAAGTTGATAAAGTAATTTTTTTGGGGGTGGGGGAAGGCGATCTATTACAATATCAATTCACATTCCCAGAGAAAAGAATTCCGAATGAAATTTTAATGTTAATCAATAGAGGAAAATAAAAACTTGGAAAACATGTAAATAAGTGTTCCACAGTTAATTTCATTCTCCCAAATGAGTACGTATAGTAGGCCTAAGAAAATACAATTTAAGCTTTCAACTACTAGAGAGAGTTTATAAATATATTTTCAAGCATAAACAAAAATAGTTCTAATAATATAAAATAATGTGTAGAATTATTCAAGTATTTAAATTTGGGGTAAGAAACCATTTAAAGTTATTTATTAGTAGATTCTTACACTTGAAAGTAAGACAAAGGTTATGCGGTGTTAAATCTCTTAATATTGAATCAGGGTCAAATACGAAAGAGGCTATCTGGTCAGTCCTTTCTTCCATTCCACGCCAAGGGGTGAACTTTGATACAAGATAGACGCAATGCACATCTTCAGTGACACCAAGACTTTTGAACCTCTGACTCATCAGTAAGAATCTCAGTTACAAATTGGAGACCCCTTAGTTACATCATGACAAATTGATAAACATTATGCGAGCCTACATTGTCGACAGAATTCCATACAGCCTAGTATATGCATACATAAAACCCTTTTTATCTTTAAAACAAAATTTTTAAATTTTTGCAGTCAGCCCTAGAGCGAAAGAATTCGCTGGTATTTTTTTTAAAAAAACTCATAAATAAAAAAACTACCTCGCACATAAATGTTCTCATAGATGGTGTCAAATATAAAGTATGCAAAAATGTTAAGCTATATAGAAGACTTTTCTTAATATACAGTGACTTAACTATTTTTAGCTATAAATATAAAAATCCCATCACTTCTTCAAGTATTTTAAGATCAAGAAGTTTTGTTTAAAAAGAATAACTTACCGGCATCGACAATCGCTTCATAGGTAGTTTCCAAAAGCATCCTCCCTTGGGGGTCGGAGAGATGAGCTTGTTTCTCTGACACATTGAAAAACTCATTGTCAAATTTACTGATATCTTTTAGCTGTCCCAACCTTTTAGGTAAACCACACAATCCTAAAATCAGGAAAAGATAGAGCTTTTTAAAATACTTTTTCTATATATTCTCTACAGTTTTATTCCTTTTAATCTAAATAAGAAATATAAAGATACGAAATATTTGATTTGATATAATCTATCACATTGAAGATGGCTTATCTTTTCAAAATATTTTATAATGAAAAAAAAAACAACTATTAGTCTTTTTCTCTCTCATTTCTCAAATCCAATAACTTTTTTGAAAAATTCTTCCGCATCAAACAATGCTTAACGCGGATGAGTAAGTGAGAGCAAAAAAACAACAACAACAACAAAACCGTCCCACTATAAGCCAACATGAGGGCTATTAGTGTTGGACTTCGTGACTTAAAATCTCGCTCAAGTAACGAGGATGGTACCTGAGCTCACACTCCTCCACATCAAAGCAACTGAAGGACTTTGAGCCCAACAACTTTGGTGTGCATCAGCACCCTGTATATAGGGGGTCTTCATTGACACGAAACCGCAACACGTCTGACACGATTTGGAGATCATAACCAATAGGCTACAACGTGGGGTAATTAAACACTTTAAATTTAATTATGGCAAATTAGTGAATCACAATTGTCACACATCTTGATTTCTGTAATTTAGTATCAATATTTGTTGAATTTGCAAAAGTTATATAACTAGTCACTAAGACTTTTGTCGCAGCTAATCACTTTTCGATTTTGTTTATAAAGCAATTTTCATCTGTTTCACAATTAATGCACTTCATTTTAAAAATATTTTATACCTGCAAAAAAATTTCCTTTTTAATTATTTATTCAACTGATTTTTTTTAATGATGTAGTCCCTTTTATAACTAAAACACTTCTAAAAATTTGCGTAGAATTATTTATTATGTAGCGGTTCAAGACCGTAAAATACGTTGCCAGTTCAGTTGTCAACCTCGTCATCTGATTATGTGCATGTGTGTGTTTTCCTTTAATTAAAAATTTTTCTAATTATTTTATACTAATGAATCAATAAAGTACTGAATTTAGAATGATAGTTTATAACATACGACATAGTAAATAAAAATAAAAAATAGTCCGAAATTTCCCCGAAGTAAAACTTGTTTGTCTAAGTGTGAGTTCATTTACACTACACAATAAAGCTATTCGCGACCAATGTCTATTTGCGACGGAAATCTTAATGTTGACCAGGGTCAAATGACGATGTGACACCGGAACAAACACGCCCTCTTCAAAACTACCACGCAAACATGTTCCGCACGTTTTCGATCGGTGAAACATCGAGAGAACAAGCATGTCAAGGAAGCAAATAATTTGATCGGTAAAGAACTCTTGAACATTGCGTGCCACTTATGGTCGCGCATTACCCTGTTGGAAAATCGCTGATGGAAAGCGCTGAATGTAGGAGAGACTGTGTACAGTGTACCACCAATGCGTTTTAAAGGGGTGTGGCAATGAAATCCAATAACACCCCACACAAACCATGATATCTGGTTCAGGACCACTGTGGGGATGCATAACGCAACAGTTCAGCAGCCTCTCACCACGGTGTATCTAAACTCGAATCCGACCATCGTGATGTTGCAGGCAGAAGCGGGATTCGTCAGTAAACACAATGTCGTCCTATCCCATTGTCCATGTCCACCGTTCTTCGCCCCATTGGTGGCAGAAATGCTTGTGGCTTCCAGTCAAAGATAAACGAAGCAATGGACGCCTTGTGAACAATCCACTTTGCTGCAAACAGCCTCGAATGGTACGAGCGGACACCAAAGGACGCATAACAAACGGAATCTGTTGTGCTATGGTTCTTGATGTGGCTGCGCGATCCATCACTGCCATGTACGCAAGCCGCCTGTCATCACGGGCAGTGGTGCAATGAGGCGGGTGCGATCGGCTCCGTTGGTCCGTCGTTTCCTCCTGCATCTAGCGAGGAGAATCCGCGTCACAGCTGTTTGGTTTCGTCCAACACGTTGACTGATTTCTCTGAAGGATAATCCGCAATCACTATAGGCTGCTATTCTTCCTCGGTCGAATTCAGAAACTTGGTCAAAAGACGCTCGATGTCTTCCACATGGTATAAGTAAACAGTTTACGCAAAAAAAAAAGTCATATTTTAAATTGCCAATTTTTGCTCCCCCTTATATAGCACTTGTGGGTGGCTGTGAATCTGCGCTGTAAGGCGAATGATTTACATATTTCATCGTCGCCAACGCAAGATGTAGAATGCTTCCTTCCGGATGTTGCATTTTGTGTAGCCAGCAGTGTAGTTGGCTTTTAGAGACCATTTTTTAACGATTCAACTATTGTCTTATGTGTGGAAGTATTCGGTATATACAAAGAAATGGCATTAGGGGGTACCAAGTCTTGAATATAGAACAAATATTAGAATAAAGACTTACCAGGTTCCCATCTTTTCTTGCTTTCAGTCACGAGATCTATTTTTTGGTAGAGATTTCGACTGAATTCTGCAACATCATCAGATTCGGGGAATCTTCCCGATATGCCTGAAATTACAATTTCGCTTTGCATGTTTTGTCCCACAGTTGTCTCCTTTGAGGAAAACTGAGTGAGTCGTACACAGAAAGAAACGTTGGTATAATCTGAAAGATAGAAGAAAAAACTCATTGTGTTGAAAGGGTAACAAGACAACTAACGAAAACATTTATTCTGAGTATGCGTAGAGTGTCAAAAAATATCCGACCAAAAGTTTTTTCGCATAAGCACGTAAAGCGAAGTCCAGTGCATGCATGAAGATGATCCTAGCGTGAAATTTTGCTTGCTCACAAAATCTGTCAGCTGCCTAAAAACAGCTGAGGCAAATGAATGCCGTTTGATTTTCATTTCTGACAAATTAATTTAAAAAAACTTGAACAACTCAATTGCATAAAGTTAACACTATGGCAAGCCAAACTGCAGACATTATCATTACAAGGCAGGCATCCTCGCATTGCCAAGACTAAACAATGCAAGGCGGGTACGTATCGATGTCAAAGGTCACGCTGACAGCTTTCCTTGAGTCCAATGGTGTGGTTCATTAGGAGAAGCCATCAAGACGTGAGGCTCCACACCAGAGGTGTAGTTCTTCACTATCAATATCAAGCACGTTCTGCGTCGACATCATAACAGTGACATGCAAGTGGCCAGATCAGAAGTCGGCAACCTTGCACTGTGATGTGCCAAATCATTCTACCAATACGATTCGGGGTGCCCACACAACAGGAAATATCTGAAACAATTCGATTCCCCGGCATTGTATGCAGAGTCAAGTTTTAATTATTTAATAATTACGCATAATTTAAAGACATATTATTAAAACAAAATTAAGCAGCATTAAATATAACTATTCCTTCAACATACATAAATTATTCAAGTTGTACATATTTACTAAAAGAAGAAATAAACAACATAAAATATAAGTATTCTTCAATACTGTTAAGCAAAAAAATAAATATTTTAATGCCCCTCTCTATTTTATATTGCAGTATCCCTTTCAATTTGACATGGTTCTGGAAGTTCAGTTGTTAAACAATTTCTGTGGCTATTCAAAACATTTTGCATGAGATGCCATTTGTTCACATAGAAATGTAGAAACATGCACTTTCCTTCAAATACTTAATCTCTTCAGCAATGACATCTAACAATTTAAAAAAAGAAGTTGATTTACCATTACTTATCTTTCAGAAATTTTCAAAATTGCTTAAAATTTACTTTCCATAATTCTGAAGAAGTTTTCTTAACAAGTTCCCGCTCAAAATTATTAACTTCAATCCTCTCAAAAATTGGTTAGTTTGTAGAGTGCCATTGAAAATTGTACTGCGTGATAAAACTAGCACGCGTGCCATGTATTGACGACGCCTTGACTAGTCCCACAGCACTGAGTAATTGATAGCTTCTCTCTCGTCATGATAACATACCCGCCCCATTCTTGACATTTGATACAGAGTTTCTTCAGCAAACACAGCATACCTATGTTTCGCTCAACTCTCTGCTCTATATGATTCCGCGGGAGACATCTGGTTTACCCTCGAGCTAAAAATGTCTCTTAAAGGAATTAGATATTTAAGACGCGCACAGAAGGCATCCTACCGAATACGTTGGACCTCTCTGTATAAAATGGTATGCCAAAAGAGTTGCTTTCAACAGAGGCAGAATTGGTAAGAAATTATGCGACAGCTCGAGGGGAATTCTTTGAAGGATATTGGTGTAACCTTTTTATGTATATGAATATGAGTATTTTTTATAAATAAAAGTCAAATATTTTTGAACTCATCTCTCGTATACCTACATTTTACAATACGAAAACAAGTATTCTTAAACAGAGCTTCAGTTAATAATATCATTCAACTAAGTAGTTATTACTATTTTTCTCAAATTCTTTTTTTATATAAGAGATAGTAATCTGTTATTTTATTATTAATCTGTTCCGCTAAATTACAGTTATTCGAAAAGAGAACGCAAAGCACCAAACATTTAAAATTCAATTTAAAACAACTTAAAAGCAAAAATTATTATTCACATTCAAAATGATATTTTTAAAACTAAAGCAGTGCTTCTCAAACTTTCAATATTTGCGACCCAATATTCAATCATATTTTCCTCGTGCCCCCCATACAATAACAATGTATTGCATTCAATAACACAATATTTTGACGCTGAACTTACAATTCAACTTTAATCTCTTAAATGCTGCCGGCGTATATAAACGTCTCGCTCAGCTAGTATGTTAATTGCTCCGGACGTATATATACGTCTTTGATTAGTACGATCTTTCCTGTGCACTGCTATCCATAAAATTATTCCGAAGGCTTTGGAATGCAATAAAATTACCTTGACAGTGTTTGCGAAGAATTTACTTGTTTCAGAGGTATTTCATATTTGTTCCCTTACTACCCCCTCCCCCAATACACCACATAGTGTATACAGGTAGTATTGAGAGCGAATCGTGTAATTTTTAATCGGCATTGAAATAATTAATTATAAACCGGACAAATCATCAAGTATTAATGTTTGCATATAAATTTAATATGATGAGCCCATGGGCTTACTGGTAATTGTTAAACGTTCTTAATTTAATATTGTTAAATTAATAAAATACATTGAGCAGTACTGACGTATTTATGAGTGTATCATATGAGTGTAAATGTGTTTTTCATTTTTATACTTTATTTTTTTCAAAATGTATTTTGTTTGTTTACTTTCAGAAAATTAATAATTTCTTTAAATAATCTTTTGATTTTGACTTTGCAATATGCTCGCGTCCCCTTGTAGGGTTATGACGCCCCTCTAGGGGGCGCACGCCACAGTTTGAGAAACACTGAACTAAAGCAATGTATTTAAAATGTTACAGTATTAGCCTTAAAATATAATTTTAAAACTAAAACTTGTTACACTATTAATATTTTAAAAAGTTTTGCATGTACACAAAAATGTGGGATTTTATAAAACTTTTCATAAGATTTTGAAATTATAAATCAGAATATTAAAGAGATAAGAATATGTGAATAGAAATACGAACTAATATAAAAATCATAAAATTCTACATTCAATTATATTTATATTTTCATTTTCGTTAACTCTTGATTAAGAATTTCTCAATACTACTAAAACAATGCTTCTTACATTTCGTTAAAGGGTTTCAAGCAGTCTTGTGATAATAAATAAATTGTGATAATTCTTGTAACAACAATAAAGATTCTATGCGTGAGAATTTCTCCATTGGTTTATGGTGGTGTACTGTAGATATGTTGATATTTCTTTTGAACTTTTCAGGTATATTAAAAAGTTAATTAATCAACTCAAACAGCATTTTCATTCATATTGTTCTCTAAAATACTCTCAGAAACGAACTAAAAATAAAACAACGTTAAAAAAACTGATTAATATTTTCATCATTCAAGAAGTATGTTTTTAAAAATACTGAAAACTGATAAAATAACTTCAAAAATCATTTAAAAAAAAAAAATAGACTCAAATGTTTTTAAAAAGCATTAAAAAAGGGCTCGTACAGCCAAAATAAAGTCAAATAATCAAAATCTATACACGTTATCAATATTTGCGAAAAAACAATAAACACTTTAAAATAATTCGAAGGCCGTGAGGTAGCCTAGTGGTTAGAGCACCGGACTCCGGACCGGAAGGCCTAGGTTCGATGCCCGTACCGCCAAATACCCTCCGAGTACACGCGGAGCACGTGCTCGTTAAATCAGTGGTCCGAAAATCTTGTGGGCTGAATCACCAGTGCAGGGAACTGAAGAAAATTTCCTTTCAATTCAGTCTCTATCGTTCCTTCGAGAATTTCCGAGCTTAATCGTACTGTCACCGTATGGTGCTCATCTAAAGCCAACGCAATACATCTAGCCCATGCCAATGATAATTCTGTGGCCTCGATCTGACTGCTCAGGCATAGCACAACAACAAATAATTCGAACTTTAAGTATTCTATCAGAAAATGGAGTTATGTGAATGTAACCTATGAAATGAAGCCCAGTGTCTGAGTGGTAGTGTATCGCGCTGAAACGCCACAGGTCCGGGGTTCAAATCTTGGACTGGGCAAGGTCGACTCTGCCTTCATCGCATTATTGGATCGATAAATGAGTACCAAGCTTTTTAGGAACTGAGCTCTGGGGTAATCAATTGTGAAAGAAAAAATATTCGAAATATTAGTTCCAAACTGAATATTTATATATACAGATTGTGTGGTGAAAATCGTTTAACATGAAACTGAGTGGGCTGAAATGTTTTTTGTTAAAGGATACTGAAAAAAAAAACATATATGCAACAAAATTAAGTTTATTAGAATACGTTTGGAATTATTAGAATTTATTAGAATGCGAAATGGGTATATATGCATGTATTTAATAAAAATAAATGAAACAAAAATATTCATAAGCGCTCTTAATGAAAATTTAATACAAGTTTTTCGAAAACAAAACATTTATTGAGTTTTTGGAAAATAATCTGATATTTGTCATTGTATTACCTTTTTAGCATTGAATATTGTCAACACCCATTGTGTGTTAAATGTCATCCGTTTCTTAAAATTTATTTCACCATTGGTATGTGCGTCTAAATAACTGCGCATATTTTTCAAGACTCCTTTTCAGTTCATTTTTGTCTACGGAATCTGCATCAATGATATTTTTTGAACTTTAAACAAACTCCGAAATGTCTTTGTCTGCCATAATTGGGGATGATCCTCCCTTCTGTGGTCTTCAAGCTGAGTTCCACGTAACCTTGAGCTTCCATAAGCCATACTCAGGGGTTCCACGAGTCAAAAGGGAAAATGAAAACGAAAATTATAAATGTGTACATACAAAATGAAATAACATCCTCTATAGAGTTTATATGACCACGAGTATCTGAAGAACATCAAAGCAATTTTCTCTCTCTATATATATATATTACTAGCTGTATGGCCCGGCGTTGCGTTCTGTCTTATATAAGTAAAAGCTTCCGTAAAATATACTTTTTCGAAATTTCTTTGCGTTGCAGTTTTAGAAATATTGTTTTAAAATATAGTAGCATTTTTATTTTTCAAAATAAAAAAATGCTACGATTCATATGTGCATTAATAAAATAAACGTAAAGCATGACAAATTAAATTGATAAAAGTGTCGTATTTTATTTTTCTTAACATTTAAAAACAACCTTTTAAAAAAATTAAAAGGTTGTATAAAAATAAAGATCTTCAGTTTTATTATGTTTTTCAAAAATAATATATTATTAATTATGTTATGTTCATTATATTTTACATATGTATCTATAAAATGAATTTAACATTCAAGAAATATTTTACTAAGCGAAAAGCACAATTTTTTAAAAAACTCGTAATTTTTAAGTAATTGTTTCAATCTTTGTACAGATTACGGATATTGATAAAATAGCTTAAAAATTACGGTTTTCTTTTAAAAAATTGTGTTTTGGTTTTCTTCCCTTTTTGCGAGAAATATGTAAGCATTATTTTTGTTACATTTTTTTTAAAATTACCATTGTTTGCAATTGATATATGAAGTTACAAGGCATTAAAAAAATTATTTTCATATAAACGCCTCGATATTGATTCATTTTAGAAAAAATCTTAAATTATGTAAAGTATCGTTGTTTTGTAAAAAAAAAACTGTATCGTGACGAAATAAATTATCTTTCCAATTACAAACTTGCTGGTGAAGTTTTTAAATGCGCGAATAAAATTTGAAGTATTTTTATAAAATCATAAAAATTAAACGTCGGTTCCGAACCCGTTTAGTAGGGTCTATAAAGAAGCGCCTTTAGCGATTGCACCGCGATTCCTTGGGGAAAAAGCACAGAAAAGACCTTCAACGTAAAAGGAAGAAATGTTCAATTTCGCATTGCGTTATTTGATAAAGTTAGAATTTTTTTTTCGGGCTTCATTTTTAAGTTAATGCATTCAAACTTCATATATCGATTGCAAACAACGACAATTTTTAAACAAAAAACTTTTAAAAAATAATGCTTACATATTTCTCGCAAAAAGAAAAAAAAACGAAAAACACATTTTTAAAAAAAAAGTAATTTTTAAGATATTTCATCAATCTTTGTACAAATTACGTGTAATATTGTTCTACACACGGAAAAAAAGTTTCGCGAGATTATTTTCATAAATAAAGAAGTTATTGGATATTTAAATAAAATTTTGAGTATTTTTTGAAAAATCGAAAAAACGGTTTTTTACATTTAATTTTTTAAATAACTGATTCTAAAAAAAAAATCATGAACTTTTTTAGTGTAAGATATTTTTTCATTAGCGAGAAAGAAAATGCAAGCGGAACGATTTAGTAATCATACTCATAAAAACGTATTGATTTCGACTCATTTTAAAAAAATCGTAAAAAATACAAAATATAATTATTTTGTAGAATAAATTATACCATATCGTGGCGAAGTAAATGATCCTTCCGAATCTGTAGTTATTGTTTGTCTGAGTCTCATGAAAAAATTAGATCGTATTTTAAAAACGTCTGGAAAAAATTCGAATTTTTGAACTTGTCCTTGGTGGTGAAAAATGGTACTAATTATGCGTTTTAAGGTTTTTAATTTATTTATTTTGAACAATTGGAATGTCAGAATATAATTGTCAAAACGTATTCCTCAAATCATTCCCAAAATTTTAGTACCTTTGGCGAGTTTTTGCGTCATGCGATTCGTGAGAAGATAGGGCATCAAAGATACATGCGTTTGTTTACCTACGAGTTTTAATAGTGTAGATGTTACCGGCAAAGTATGAAATCCGGCATTCTATAGAATGCCTAAAACTAGACGGCAATGTATGAAATGATTTTTATTCCATACATTGCCTAGGCATTCTATAGACTGCCAAATGAGAAACCGGCAAAGTATGAAATACAGCAATTAGCTGAGTCGTTGGTGGGAAGGAGAGCGAGAGGAATGACTAGTGTGTACGAGCGACCCTTTGATTAACAGGGGAGAAAGAATTTCATGATTTCACCCCTGACGGTCACCGCCTGTACATCTCCAATTCGGTTCGAATATCACGTTGAAAGACACATGACTTTTAATGTTCGCCTCAATTCTCAAATTAGTTAGTTGCACTTTGCGGTTTGTTCGTAAGTGTGAAAATACGCAAATTTGCTTAGCAAAAAAGTTTTTTACTGTGCTGCATGAAAATGGAGAAGCAAATAGCAGTGTTGAAAAAGGAATCAAGGTCTATAGATATGAAACAACGATTCGACAATGCTGCAAAAAACAGTTTTTTCTTCACCGAAACTACTTACCAGAAGTTAATAAATGATGTACAAAATCCCCAAAATGACTTCTAGGAAGGAACCTAGAGATTATTGGTTGCTGAATCGCTATGACATGATGATTGTGGAAAACAAAATAAACTTATTTATCCTGTTAAAGAAGGCGTCAGTAGTATACAGTATTACGTAACGGACTCTGAGTTATTTCATGTACTTCATGAAGCTCATTTGGCTATTGGACACAAAGGACGTGATAGAATGTTGAAAGAACTGTCAACCAAATACAAGAACATTTCACGTCATGATATTGAAGTACACATTCACCTTTGTGAACCTTGCCAGAAAAAACAGAAAGGTATTAAAAAGGGCATTGTTGTGAAACCAATTATTTTTTCTGAGTTTAATTCTCGTTGTCAAGTAGATCTTATTGACTTTCAATCTCAGCCTGATAAAGAATACAAATTTATTATGGTGTACCAAGATCATCTCACAAAATTTGTTATTCTCAAGTCTCTAACGTCAAAAAAAGCTGAAGAAGTAGCCTACAACCTAGTGGACGTATTCTCGTTGCTTGGAGCGCCTTCTATATTACAGTCTGATAATGGAAGGGAGTTTGCCTATAAAGTGGTGACCAGCTTGAAGGAGTTTTGGCCAGCACTGAGATCGTCCATGGAAGCCTCGTCATTCACAAAGCCAGGAAGTGTCGAAAGAGCAAATCAAGATATCGAAAATATGCTCTGTACTTGGATGCAGGATAAAAAATCTTACCGTTGGAATGAAGGATTGCGTTTTGTTCAATTTAATGAAAAATAGAGCTCATCATTCTGGAATTAAAAGAACCCCAGATGAAGCCCTTTTTGGCTGCAAACCTAAAGTAGGCCGTGCTACGTCTTTTCTACCCGAAGATGTTTTAAAAGACATAAATACTAAGGAACAACTATAGAAAAAATAATAGAAAGTGTCTACACAAATAATGGATAAAGGAGAAACTATTAAGATTATGCAAGAAAAAGAACCTGTGTTTCAAAAAATGTGGAGGGGATAAGAGTCGATAGTGAAGAAGACATGCTTACCGACGATATTGCCATTTCTGATACCTGTTGTGTGTGTTTAAAATAAACGAGTGATGCACTTGCATGCAAAAAGGGTCGTGAAAAAATTCATACCTTCTGTGGCCATGCTAGTAAAGATGATGAAATGGATATTTTGTGCACCCTTTGCTACAGAACCGAAAATGCTATTGAAGGTAAAATAAATTCCAAAATCAATCGAAATTCAAGCCAAAAAATGAAAAATGAATTCGGAAAAAAAAAATTCCCACTGCTTCTTTGCGAACTACTGTGCGAGTTCCTATTCCTAACGTCGACAAGGGGGAGAGGCGATTCGCGCAATATATTGATAGAGGATGGTTTCTGCCGACTTGGAACTTCTGAAGGAATTTTAAAACAATTATATGCTAGATCACAATTCACTTTATGCCCTCAGAACTTACTTAGAATTGAAAATATTCCTGATCCCGAAATTTCTCTCCGGTCAGTTGCAATTGCTCAATCCAGTGGAAGCGGCCAAGGATTCGTCAAATGTATGTGCAAAACAAAGTGTCAAAATATGAAATGTCTTTGGGTAAAAAATGAAATGAAATGTAATTCAAAATGCATCAAGCTTACCTATGTTGTAAACTAAATAAAGTAATTTTGATTTCTTATTTTTCTATGAACATTATTTCCTTAAGAGGACTTGGCGCCCTAAAATGATACCAATATCTTTTTATATTTTTATTTAGTTATATTCTCATTTTTGCATGCCTGTGAAAATTAGAAGTTGGAAAACGTCAATTGAAAAGTATAAACAAACACATCACTTTTTAGATAAAAAAAATGAGAGAGATAAAAAAAAGCTGTTGTAAAAAGTGAAATAATAACTAAAAAAAAGAAGCTTTTATAAATAAAGCAGGATATTTCTTAAATATTGCATTAATGTAATTTGTATTTTTTTAGAAATGTGTACACGTAAAATTTTTTCATTAAGGTTTTTTTATAATTTTTTATTATTATTGTCTTAATTTTATTCAACATATGTTTTCCATAAAATATAATATTTAATATTATATAGAGAAAAATTTTTTAATTTGTACAATTGTAAAAAAAAATTTTTTAACGTTTTCCTTGAGTTTTCTTATGCAATTAAAAACTCTAAAAGGGATCATTTATAAAATATATGATTTGAAATAATTTGAAAATGCTATTATTATTACGAAAATATGTAGCAAATATTTAAAAAGTGATATTTTATGTTTATTTAAACTTATAATGATTATTTTCTTAGAATTACAACTACAGTGGTTTATCCCCAGTTTGTTTTTTTTCGCATTCAAAATGCTTCTCCTTCCATAAATATTAATCAATCACTTCGTTTTTTTCCCCTGTGTTTTATATATAATGCAGTAACAAAATTAGTATCAGTTTGTGTTTAAACTTAATACATTTTTTAAAATTTAATGTAGGAGACTTTGACATATTTTCGTTTAATTTTAACATGCATATCTACTTTTATATTTGTTCTCTAATATTAATTATTGTAAAAACGATTCATAAATTTTTTAAGACTTAGGAAAGTTCAAAAAATTTCCAGGTCAAATAATTAGTAAATACAAAAGGAGTATTATTTTAAAATGTTCCATATTTTTTTTAAAAAATTTCAATTTTTCAAAATTGTGTGAATAATTTACACAAACTTTCGTCTCGTATTATCTTCTGGAATAAAAACATTATATGTAACGCTAAAATAAAATTTTTAAATACATAAATAAAAAATAATTGTTCAAAATATGCCAAGTCCTCTTAATAAGAAAGGCAATAATCTTGTTCTCAGTAAACTTTATTTTTCTTTACGTATTTTTTAATATAAATTTTTTTAAAGGCACTCTCATTATTTTTCTAGTATAACATTTGTATTTCTTAGGGAAAGCAATCATTTATAAAATCGTCTTATTAGGACCTTTTTCATACTTTGCCTAGTTAGCATTTGGCATTCTATTTCAAGCCTAGTCAAAGTATAATAATTCTCCTATTTCATACTTTGCTTAAAACGTTTAGGCATTCTATAGAATCCGGCATTTCATACCTTTTCCGTAACATAGATACTAGATTGTGAATATTCTATAGTTTAGGATCCCGCCTTCCACGAAACAATTTCATACTCGTTGATGTAATATTTTGTGAATATAATTAATTTATAATGGAAAAGGACCCGTTTTTTCATTTGTGGAAAAAAGCTTCCGTAGGAGAATATTTTCAAAAAGAATCTAAAAACTTAATATAAAAAAAAGAGAAACTAAGTATGAGTGTGTATGTGTGAATGTATAAAAGTCCATTTGAGTACTACAAGAAATCCGTAGATTTGATGTATCAACAGATTTGATGTTACAGTCTAAATTTATGCAAAATCAGCTCCTAAAATTTAGATTATATAAATTCATACAGAATATACACGGATTTCTAACACAACTATAAACATTTTAATGCCATTCCGAACAACTGTTTAAGTGAAAATTCTTCCTCAATGTATATATGTGGCAGCAAAGCAAAATGTAGAAACAAATAAAAAACGCAGAATAAGAAATGCTGATGCAGTTAATTTCAAAAGGGCTAGAATTCGAGAGTTTGTGTGAAAACTGTAAGTACATCTCATTTACTAAATATCATGCATGAATAGATGATACTTGGAGCACAAATAAATATTATTATTGTGAGTACACTATATTAACATTATATTAAGCAGCATTATATTAATACAATATTTTTTTCTCTTCTTGTCTAAATTTTATAAACTTCGAATTCTATTTATTTTATTTGGTTTTACCTACCGAGTTGGAAAGGGGGAAGGTTGGCTCCTTTAAAATAGTTTAACCCCACTTATTCGGTCCTAAGTTCGAAATAGCTTTCCGACTCGCTAGGTACATTTTTTTTACGCATTTCCTTTTCTGTACTCTTTTTTTTATAGATTCTATCTTCCTGCTTTTCTTTTATATTTTTGTTATGTTATTTCTTGTTATGCTCTTTATTTACTTTTTCTTGTTTTT
Source organism: Trichonephila inaurata madagascariensis (assembly GCA_019973955.1). Taxonomy (NCBI): domain Eukaryota; kingdom Metazoa; phylum Arthropoda; class Arachnida; order Araneae; family Nephilidae; genus Trichonephila; species Trichonephila inaurata. The sequence goes on along the minus strand of BMAV01010694.1, from coordinate 55,450 downwards.
GATATATTATACAAATTCCTTCCTTATATTTATATATGCATATATATAGAGATAGATAAATCTCTCTCTCTCTCTCTCTCTCTATATATATATATATATGTGTGTGTGTGTGTTGTGTGTGTGTGTGTATGTGTGTGTGTGTGTGTATGTGTGTGTGTGTGTGTAAGGATAATTAAATTAGATTAAAAATTAAATTCCCTATCTAGCACTTAACTTTTATTTTCTCCTTACCTCTTCAAGTATCAAACTAATCACCCATTTATTTCTTCCGAACATATGGCCTAGCCAATAAACATGTCTAATTCCAGATCGTTATATTTAATAGCCCTATATGTCAGCATTAACTTTCAAGTACAATCATAAAATTCGCGATACTTACCCCATCGGTGTGTTTTAGTGCTAACCCACTTAAAACATACCGTAGTGTGTTTTTCCTCTCTGCTCTTAGCGTCAGAAGAGATGTACTAATTCTAGAATAAAGACCTTTTTAAAAACTAAGTCTGATTCTGTCTCAAAACATGTCATATACGAGTATACACATATATATATATACAGTTTGGCAAATAAGTTTTAAGACTCGTCGCAGAGCGTTGGCTCTATGGGCGCCATGAAGGCAAATTTGTATGCGTCAGAATGTCCATGGTCTTCTGACATACAGCTAACAAGTTGATGGCATTTGGTTAAGTAGCTGAGAGAAGATGAGCGTTCATTGCAGAAGTGAATTTTTTTCATGTTGATTTTTTAAGAGGAAGAAAAGAGCTGTAATAAAATTTTACACAAAACTTGGTAAAAGTGCTTCAGAAACATACTAACTCATGAAACAAGTTTACGGTGACTGTTGTCTAAGTGGATCAAACGTTTTTGTGTGGCACAAACGTTTTTTGGATGGAAGAGATGCTGTAGAAGATGATCAGCGTAAGGGAAGACCAATTTCATCTAGAACACCTGAAATTATTGAGAAAGTACAAAATTTCGTGGTAAACGATCACTGTGCGTCATTAAGAATGATGGCAGAATCTTTAAAGAGCAACAAAGAAACAATTCGAACCATCTTGTATGAACATTTGGGCAAAACAAAAGTGTGCGCTAAATTTGTTCCACACACTTTATTCCCTGAACAAAAACCATTGAGAAGTGCACACTGTACGAGACATCATTTCAGCCACTGAAAACGAACCAAACTTCTTGAAGTCCATTGTTACAGGTGATGAAACCTGGCTTTTCTGATATGAGCTTTAAACAAAACGTCAAAGTGTGGAATGGAAGTCAGAAAATCTACCACAAGCCATAAAAACAAGGAAAATTCCATCCAAAATCAAAACAATGCTTATTACATTCTTCGATGCTAGGGGTATTATCCACAAAGAACTTTTACAATTTGACAAAAAATCCCAGGTTAGTACTACTTAGCTGTTTTAAAGCGTTTGATGGCCAGAATTCGTCGCATTCGTCCAGCATATTGGACTGAAAGCGGTGTTTGTTACATGGCAATGCACCCAGTCACACTTCCCTTGTTGTTTGTCGATTGTTGGCAAAAAATAATGTCTGTGTGTTGAACCATTCCCCTTATTCACTTGATTTTGCACCCTGTGACTACTCCTTAATCCGAAAAATTAAATTGAAATTTTAAGGATGTTATTTTGAGGATATTTCGACCTTACAAGCAGTTTCGACGCATGCTTTGCAGGCCAATCCACAAAGTGATTTGCAACAGTCCTTCGATTCCTTAATAAATCTCTATAGCAAGCGCATTGAAACCGGAGGGTCCTATTTTGAATAAAAAACCAAAACAGGAATTAATTTCTTGTTTCTATTTCTTTTTAAGGACACAGTCTTAAAATTTATTTGCCGCACTGTGTATACCAGGTGTCCAGAATTAAACATGAAATTTGAGAGCAGTCTGTAGCAAAAACTATTAAACGAAAATGCATGAAAATTGGGTAAATGGCAGAATGAAACGATGGGAATTTTATCGAGAGAAGAAGGTACAATGAAATTCAAAAGCTACCTCTAGGTGGCGTATCATAGGTTTATCGAGAACAAATAAATAATCTACAAAAGTTTACAAAACCGACGTTGTCTACTATCATTTGGAAGCGTAAAATCGCATGTTCGACTGTTGAAAGTAGCATTAACTGAGGAATGTTACTCACAATGCGTACTATGCCTTCTTTTGGGTGGATGAAGATGTGATGGAATGGAATCACGGTAGAAAATGCACTTGAGGTATCCTCACAGCCAAAAGTCTAAAGGATTCAAATACGAGGATCTAGGAGGCCAAGTTGTAGGAAAATGCTGGCTGATGTTTTTGTCGTCACCGGAATGGCAGCGGAGCACTTGTTTCATTCAACACGCATTGTGTGAAGGAGCACCATCCTGCATAAAGCCTGTGGTTGTATCACATCGCCTTGCCTGAAGAGCCGGAATCACAGATTGATTTATGTTTACGAAATTTTTAAATGTTAATAGTTTGCATTGCCAAAGCCATCTAGTGGTGTTTTTGATATTCGCTTAGTTTTTTTCCTGGATAAAATTTCCATCATTTTATACTGCCAATTCCCAATTATAATGCAATTCTGCTGTATAGTTTTTGCTACAGACTGCTCGCAAATTTCAAGTTTAATTATGGAAACCTGCTCCTCGTGCGTGGCACCACTCCAAAAGGAGGCGTCGATGGGTGGGCGTCAAGCAAAGCTCACGTAATGGGCGCCATGATCCCAAATGTCTTTCAGCCAGGCACCTTTGTATGGTTCGAGAAGACACAGGGGCTCCTAGTGAAGGTACCATTTGTGCCTGGATGGCGGCCTATGAAGCAGGTGGCTGTACGCATGCATTTCTTACGATGTGGCGGTCTTCTCGACGACTGGTCTGTCGCGGGCGTCCTGAGCCTGATCTTCATGTAAATGACATCTCTCGGATCCACTGGTCCCAACACTTCCTCACAACACAATCACAGTGGCCTAATTGACGAGCTACTTGCCTAGTTGACCACCCAGCTTCCATTATGCCGATGATTCTCCCCCTCGCAGACTGCGACAGCTGCTCATATTGACTTCAAAAATGGCGTAATGGCATGCCTACCTCAGCTCTTCTTTTGTAAATGATTCACCACACTCAAACAGGCTTTTGTTACCTGTTTTTTACTCCACGGAGAATGACGTTAAACGCCCTCTATCGCCTATACGTTATGCGCAATCACGCTGCTTTTCTATTCATTTGCATATCCTCCTGACATCTATCTTCATGCCAACTTTCGTTACGATCCCGCAATTATTTCTTAATGCGCTAATTTTTCCCCTGATTTAACGAATTTCTCAAGATGGAACATTTTGTTTGTTAAATCAGGGTTCAAACAAAATACACTTTTCTCCAACTACTTTCGGAAATTCTACAATAAGCAACTGCACAAAAAATTATCTATTGTTAGAAATTTTGCAGTTTTTTTTCATTAACTAAAAATACTGTTAGTGGATTATTACTCGTCAGTTAAATGGACATTTTAAAATATTCATGGATAGATGATTAAAAATCCTTTTGTTTCCTGACTCGAAAGAATTCTTTTTTCGACTTTATGCAAGGAAAATACTGCGTCATTTACATCCAGCTGCATAAGGTATATTTTCGCAGTTTCCAGACAGTGTAAAGCCTTAGAAAATATAACAGTTTTGAGAGGAGTTTCAATATCGATTTCTGCATCAGAATCGCTGTTCATTTCTTCCGGCAGATCAACAATTTCCCCAACTTTAGTTGCAGTCCGTCAGCAAATGGAACATAATCATTAAAATATTTAAATATCCCTGAGTTCTGCAGTGGGATGCGATAAGAAGGGAATTTCCTGTCTTATTGAAGGTGCACACGATAAGGTACACTCCTGACTCATCTGCACTAGATACATCTAATAATGCTCTGTACCTGTGACCGTCGAAAATTGTTACTGACAAGAAAAATCCATTTTCTGTTCCGGACAAAACGGATGCCATTTGAAAATAGTCCAATTTTTTCTGTCACAAACTAATAAAAAAATATTTTCAGCTGTTGAAGTAATTCGTTAATTCGGGGTTTTTGCATTCATTTTATTCAGAGGAAGAGAAAAATTCATTATACCATTCAATTTGTTAAACGGGGGTTTGTAAAATCGAGGTCCGACTGTATACACGGAGAAAAAAGACATACTCAAAAATGAGCACGTCGATATTCTTATCTTGAAATAAATATGCTTGTGTCAGATTTGACGGCATGCTTCGATCGAATTTGATTCGTTACATGTACTCAAAACCTCCCAAAATGTTAATTAATGCCTTTTGGACAAATTAAAAACATATTCAGGATTACAGAAACTCTTTTATAACCGGCTACATATTTTGAAAATTGAGGTTCAAAAACAAATTTAATTCTCTTAAATCTTACGAACTATATTTCGTATCTACCACGTTACACGCGGAGGAGCACATATTAAAATGAGTACTCGATTATTTGTTATTTTACTTAACTGATTTTCTCTTGTTTGTAAAACTAAAAGTACATGATTTGTTTTTAATAAAAGATAAGTTAAATAAGTTGGTAAAATTACTAATTACACTCTCTGTACAGTTGACTGCCAACTAAGCGATATGGTAAATTTATGTTTACTTTATTTGACGGATTATATAAAAAGCAATTTACTTGATTCATAAGTCATATTGTTTGATTTATTCCAGGCAAAAAAATTTATTTGTAAGCATCATTCTTTTAAACCCACCCTGGGTGTTTAAGTGTAGAATTCGGGGTGCTTTGGCGAAGTTAATTTTTTAGCAACCGAAATTAGGCGCCAAGCAACTTTAGCGATAGGTGTTAAGAGAAATTGCAAAGTGGAATTTTACAATAAAAATAAATATTAATGAGAAATAAAAAAAATATATTGATAAAGTTATCAGTAATGCATTTTATAGTTGTTTGGCGATCGATTCCAGTCGCCGAATCCAAAGGCTAACTATTCAACACTAACCCAAAGTGAAAAGCTTTTTTTTATGTCATTACACATAGTCAACTACTAAAACCCATTTAAAGTTCTGCTTTGAAAAGGGGGTCAACCATTATGTTACATAAATAAAACTATTGTTTTGCAGTAAAATGTTCTTGTATGAATTGTAGCATTAACATGTTTCAGTATGCAATATGGTTTTACCAATTGATTGAACATGGTATTAAGTTTTTATCAATTATCACTGTTAGTAGAAGGTGCCTTGAATGTAGGAATAAATACAACTTTAGACATCCCATTTTATCCCAATCAATACCAAAAAGATTCAGGATTTATTTAAATTTTACTATATAAGTTTTTGTTGACAATTATTAATCTTTTTAGGAGACTAATTTCTTGAAAATTTTAAAGTACTTTTTTAGCTTATTAATTAAGTTATGGAAAATGTCTTAAAAGTTCCCATGAAGAAATTATTAAAGAGTTTCAACAATTTCAATACTCTTATTTTATGATTCTTTTCACTCTCATTTTCGAATATTGAAAGAATCAAAATTAAATGAACAAAAATTATAGAATGAGTAAAATTAGTTAGTAAAATTGAGCATAATATATTTCACACAAGAATGTTTTTTACTTTTCAGTATTAGACATTAAGTATAAAAATTAAATCTACTTAACTACTAATATTTAACGTATAATTTGTCCTATTAATAATTGATCAGCATTGTTTAAATTAGATCAGTGTTTCTCAAACTGTGGGGCGCGCCCCTGAGGGGCGCGATATCCCTTCAAGGGGGCGCGAGCATATCGAAAATAAAAGGTTAAAAAAATTAATTTACTGGAATGAAAAAAAACAAAATACTTTCTGATATAATAAAAAATACAGATCTACATTGATATGATTTATATATATCATCTGGTGAAAAAAGGTCATCAAAAATAAAAGAAAATATTTTGTTTGCTTTGCTGTAATCCTACGATGAGAGATTTTTTATTACGTTTCTTTTAATCTAAAATATTACTTTTGCTGACTTTCGAACTTAGTGGTATGTTATCTGCATCCCCTTTTTAGGGAAGTTGTAAATTATATAATTCTGTTGCGCTTTTTTCACAATGTGAAAGAGTTTTATGATACATGGATAAGCATATTGAGCACTTTGAAGGATTAATTGGCCAAGATTTATTTTTATGAGTCTACTGAAATATATAATACAAAAATCGTTAATTCTGGGAAAACTGTTTATTTGTTACCAATAACCTTGACAGAGAATCCTCTAATATGACAGTCTTAATGGGAGCTAAAATGAATTGATCACATATCTCCTTTTTTGGCAGTGGCAAATGTTTTTTTAGAATCTTAGGATACTTGTTTAGACCGAGTTTTCGGCACGATCACTTTTTTTCAAAAATATTTTCTTGAACATGCTTCATTTTCCCCTATGAATAACTTAGTGGTTTTAATTGTGATGTTGTGTACGACTGATTATGGTTTATAAATGTAAATGCGCAGAATATTAAAAAAGAATTGGACATCTCTGATCTCTCTGAAAAGAAATTGAAGCTGATCAAACAAAAGAAACACTTGCTGAAATAATGCATATTAATCATGTTAGCGAAAGTAAATTTTAGAAAAGCAATAAACATGAAACGAAAGGAAAATTTTCAATAGCTACATTAAGAACTTTATCAAGAAAATACGAAGCCATAAGTGTACCGCAAAATGCACTTCACCCTGTCAAAAAGACACAAGCAAGAAAAAGTTCAACAGGATACTTGTCGATCATCAACGGACATTAAAATTACAATAACGTGAACAAAATGTGACAGTTTTACTTGCAAATAACTTTCCTGTAATGTTAGCAAAAAGTGTCTGTAATTTGTGTCCTTTATTAAGGTCACGTACATTTGGAACAGTTTAGTTCAGTTTTATTGGATATTTTCTCAATTTATGAAAGACAAACAGAAAAATCCTTGAAATAGGTAAGTATATTTTCTCTTAGTTAAATTATTCACTGAAATTGTGATTTTTATCTTGTATATTGAAAATAATTATAAAAAAAAGAATTGTTGTGCATCACTCCCCGCGACCATTAACGTTAGTATCGAGTGCACACCTGATCCCGGGCTAAAACATTTTGAAGTTTTCTCGCTTTAAATATTAAAAAAATAACACAATTGTTATTCATTAGAATTTTATATTCTTTTTTTATTACTTAACATTTATTCTAAATGCTAATTCTGCGAGGCTTAAAATTACAGTTCATTCAAAACCGTTTGTAATATGAGTATTCATTTCAATAAATCATTTTACATTTTTGTATACATTGTCATGCACTTAGTTTTACTCTCCTTACAATTAAGCTATTATATCAAGAATAATATATTATAATTTTTTAAAAAAATTAACTCGTGTTAAGAGTGGATACTTCAGCCATTATAAGAACAAGTTTAATAATCAACAGTGACTTCCCCATGGGCTTGTCTTGCAGAGCAAAGTTTTTCAAAGGAAGGCTAAAAATTAGAAATTGACAGTCAGAGTTATTTTTTGATATTTAGTTCAAATCTATATTTTGTCTTCAAAATAGCCATCGCAGAAAATACGGATTCACAAAGGTATGATGTTAATAAATTAAAAGTGTAAAAAAAACTTTTTAAAAACAAGCTTTTATTTAAATGCTCTAAAAAGAATAAAATAAACTTTTCTTTTAAAAATTTTTTTGCTATCAACTTATAAAATCGTTACACAATTTATGATATAAAAACTTGTCGCGAGATTTAAATAATCGCGAGCAAATTAAATAACTTGATCTGATTGTTTTAAATTTTCAATCTAAGTGAAAACGAGTACTTAAATCTCGCGACCAGCTTTTATATCATAAATTGTGTAACGATTTTATAAGTTGATAAAAAAATATTTTAAAAGAAAATTTTATTTTCTTTAACATTTAAATAAAAGCTGTTTTAAAAGTTATTATCTATATTAACTGATATCTATATTTTGTCTTCCTAAGCAGCCACCACATTTTACAATATGTTCCAATTTAAAAATTAGAGAAAGGAAAAATAACATAATAATTATCCTATTACTTAATTTTTTTTTGAAAAGTAACGTATACAAAATTTAATACTTATGTTATTAATTTGTACGATTTATAATTAAGATCGTGTATTGTAGCTTTAGTGTCAAAGTGCATTATTATTGCATTCAGTAATTTATTAATGGTTTTAAGGGGGCGCGATAAAAAATTTTGATTGAAAAGGGGCGCAGTATTGAAAGTTTGAGAAGCACTGAATTAGATTTATCACAGTACTTACAAATCATCACAGCCTTTTGGTAACATTATATGAAACGAAACACATGACCGCCAATTCAGCCCATAATCCACATGCAAAATTGGTACTGCCAACTTGGCGAGTTATCTTGAACGTTGTTGCCATAATATGTAAGTACAGATTTATCTTAAACCATAGTGCAGAAAGACAGTGGCATAACGGGAACATTTGGGCCTCCATGTTGGATTTTACAAAGGGTAGGTACTTGGCGAATGTCAGGCTTTTGGGCCCTCCAACTGCAATATGAGGCTGTATGTTACGCCACTGAAGAAAGGCTATACTTTCATGACCATAATACTTGCTTCATTTCATATAATCTTGCCCAAACTGTTACGATAATATGCAAGTTCCAAAAATTAACACAGCTTTGGTATAAAATTTTCTGTGTGCAGGTATGTTATACTTGAGCAGAAAAAGCAAGAAATCTGCCATAATACTTAAGTACCGATTTATCTTATAATATAGTCAGAAGGCGGGGGCGCAACAGAGAACATTTAGGCCCCCCGAAAGTAAGTTTTTTGGGCCCCCCAAATTGGATTCTACAAAGGGTAGGTCTTGGCGGCTGACGGCTTTGGGCTCCCAAAGGGCCTTTTGCCTCCCACCCCCCCAATATGGGGGGGTACGTTATCCACTGCAGAAAGGCTACAATACTTTTTTTTTGATTAAAACTATTGTGATATTTCTAAAAATCTTTAAATTTTCTGATATTTTTTTTTAATAATAAAGACACAAGACCAGTCAAAGTCGTTTTAATTCCCAAAAATTGATTTTATGAGTATTCGGAAACATATAATACATAATGAAAAACGTTTATACAATTATTTTTTTTATGAAACTGACATCGATATTTTTGTACTGAATACACTTTTAATATGTGGGGAGCGTAGCATGAGGTGCAGAGTCACTCCAGGCTCATGAAATCATTAGTTCTGGGAAAACTGTTTATTCGTTAACAGTGACCTTTAACAGTATCCTCCTATTAGACAGTCTTACGAACTAATATAAATGAATTTGTCACATATATTCTTCTTTTGAGAGGGGCAAACGTTTTTACAATCATGTACTTGTTTTGATCGAGTTCCCTGCGCGATTACATTGTGACGGGCTCACGCGTCTTTTCTTTAACATAACCTCTGGGTTCTTGGGTGCCAAGATTAATGGCAACTCTTTTTCCAAACGAAACCCAAGAAGTAAAAGGTGAAAGAAATTCAAATAAGAGAGCTTTAAATAACGGAAGTTTCCAGTAAGTGAGATGTCACTTTTGGAGGAATGGTATGTGTGCGGAAAGAAACAAGTGTGAATTAACAGCCAATCGTGAAGTTGGCCTAGAAAACAAGCTATTAAAACAAGGTGCATACCATTGCACGCTGTCCAAACGTTTCCTCATTGATTGAATCTAAATTTGATTAAGGTAGGAATGGATTACTGACATTAGGTCGTAATATTATTAGAAGTGAGAGTAGGCAAATTAAATACTTATAGTGTGGTCTAAGTTACGCGATTCGGCTTAATCCATTACTGTGTGTTTGTTCATTATAGATTCTCACTAAATTGAATATTATCTAAATTGTTAGACATTTAAGTTTCTATTCTTAATAAAGTCATATTAAGAATCACAAAAATGCTCATTCCTTCTTTGCAAACCCTACACTTCTAGTTTCACGCTGACAATCAAAGATACGGTCACCATATGGGGGCGGTATCACAAATTTTGTTCAAAAAATATTTTCTATGAATATGTATACTCTTCTGCGAATAACTTCGTGGTTTTGATTGTTGTTTTGTATGACTTATTTATGGTTTATAAATGTAAATCGAGCAGAATAATATAAAAAATTGAATCTGGTGGTCTCTATTGAATAAAGCTTGAAACTGATCAAGCAATTGAAGAAACCGAGAACGTGATAGCGAAAGTAAATATGAGATAAACGTGATAAACATGAAAGAAACGCTTGAGTTGAATTTGAAATTTTCAAATGCTGCTTAAAGAACTCTAGCAAGAAAACAATGAAGCCATAAATATAGCACTTCGCCTTGTCAAAAGACACGCGCTGAAAAGGTGAATATGCTATTTGTAGATCATCAGCGACCGCAAACTGTACACGTGAACAAAATATGACACTTTTGCTGTCAAATAACGTTCCTGTATTGTTAGCAAAAGTGCCTGTGATTTATGTGTCCTTTATTAAGGTCACGCACATCTGGAACATTCTCTTTAGTTTTATTTGATGCCAAATAGTCGTTAAAAAATGGAAAATCTTTTGAGAAAGTAAGTAAGTATATTTTCTCTTAATTAAATTATTCACTGAATTGTGAATTTATCGTATAGTAAAAAATAATTATAAAAAGATTTCCACCATTAACGTTAGCGTGGCGGATGCAAACATCAGCGTTTGAACATTTTGAAGGTTTCGCTTTAAATATTAAATATTAAAAATAACACAATTATTCTTTATTGAATTTTACATTTTTTTTCCTTATTTAACATTAATTCTAAAATGCCAATTCTATGAGGCTTAAAATTACAGTTCGTTTTACACTATTTATGGCCAGGAGAATTCATTTACATAAAAATCATTTTACATTTTGTATACATTGTTGTGCACCCGGTTTTACTCTCCTTATAGTTAAGCTTACATATCATAATAATATATTATTTTTTTAAAAATAATCGCAGAGCGGGTACTCAGCCAGTGTACTTTATAAATGTATCAGTACTGCACGATGTATTTTATAACTAATTTATTAATACTTAATTTAAGAACAAGTTAATTATTATTAGTGATTTTCATGGGTTTGTTCCTGAAGAGCAAAAGGTTTTCAAACGAAGGATTAATATTGTGAAATCATTACCGTGAGTTCTTTTTTCGAAATTTTGTTGAGATCTATATTTGTCTTCAAAGCAGCCACCGCATAGCAAAATCCTGTTTCACAAAGGTACGATGTTGAAATGGTAATAGTATGCCAAAAATGCTCTTAGAGCCAATGCAGAAGATTCATCATCTACTTCTTCCCCAAATTAAAAAAGAGAGTTTTGTTACAAAATTGTCTTCTACTCCCCTGCCATTGATGTGAAATCTGTGAACATTTCTTCTTGGTAGTTGAGAGAGCCCTTCTGTGGTGTTTTGAAATGGATCTCTAACCCATTCGTAACTTGCTATCAAGCTGTCCTCAGCAGAAAAAATAATTTTAAAATTTCTGCCAACATAGCTAAATGATATTCAATAGTTTTATAAACAACTTCCAAGTGTTGTTCTTCGTTTCGTACGTTTTACACATTTATCCGCATTTTCAAACATTTTAGTTTTTTTACTTTAAATTTCGGTTCCATAATTTAATTTTCTACAAAAGTATTAATTTTATCACCTGTGTCAAAACATATACATTTGATCCTTTGTTGAAGATTCAATATATTTAATTTCTCAAATATATCGACCAAGTAGAAGCTCAACTTCATCAGAAATAAACCATCTCGTTCTCAGCTTCCGGTAAGTTTCAGCGTCATGATGGTAGCGGTCAACATAGGGCCATAGCACATCAGGAGGACAGATGGTTTATCAGATCAACAGTCACAACGCTTGATTTATCGATATCAACCATTAAACGTGCAACCCACACGTGATTGTTCAACATGACCATTCTCAGACCTCTGATAGAGCGAAATTTGCACTCGTACCAACCCCTACGCCACCTGCCACTTACGCCTACACATTGTTGAGCCAGATTACGGTGGTGCTTGGCTCAATCAGGTTGAAATTATGCTGACTGGGGACGTATAGCCTTTAGCAATGAATCCCGCTGCCAACTGTGTCCTGACAACCATCAAAGACGTGTCTGGAGATGCACAGGGCAGCGTACCAATCCTTGTTTCACTATTGCACACCACAGAGGCCCTCAACCAGGTGTTATGGTCTGAGGTTCCATTTCTTTTGACAGCCGGACCCCTTTGGTCGTCATTAGAAGCACATATACTGCACAGCTGTGCGTCGACGGCATTTTGAGAACTGTTTTGCTACCGTTCCTTTTACAGTACCTGTGCCTTATTTTTCAGAAAATAAGGCCAGACCACACGCGGCACGTGTTACTATGAACTGTTCTACAGCATGTCAAACACTTTTTTGGCCAGCCAGATCACCAGATCTCTCTTCAATAGAGCATGTCTGGAATATGATGGGAAAACAACAGCATCTACCAGGGAACGTTTATTACTTTGCCCAATGATTGGAGCAAATTTGGCTAGAAATTCCGCAGTAGACCATCAGGGTGCTTTATCACTCTATGCCACGTCGTGTGACAGTTTTCATCCAGGCTAGAGATGGTTCAACACCTTATTGAGCTCATTACTTTGTAACTATGTAACTCTGAAATAAATCATTCAATCTTTCTGAAATTTTAATCATATTCTATTCCGTACATAATCTTTCTACCCCCAATTTTTGTCTTTATTGGACAACTCGTTCTTGGTGCGTCGTTTTTTTAAATATAGAGTGTATTTTCAGACAAGTTAAGAAACTTTGCTTCTGGATTATCTCGTCTTAAAACCCTGTTGGAAAAGAAAGTCCTCGGAAAAGCAGATCAAATTAATTTTCAAATCGTTCACTATTATGTTAACGATGCAAAAATTTTTGACCTCTTGATATTAGATTCTGTTGGGATAAAAGAAGATAATATAAAGCATAATAAAACAAATACTTAAATATTTGCTCTAGAATATTTTAGAAAAACAGTATGTAGAGACAGTATTGGTAAATTAAAAGTAAATTTGTTATATGGGCAAATCCTCCTTTACAAGGTAATAAATGTTAACTCAAAAAAGACTTAAATATACAGTTCTATCCCTGAAATCAAAAAATCGATTAAAAGAAAATATCAAGAGGTTTTTTAATCAGCGGGAAAAACAGACAATATTATTCAGGAAATAAATCCAGATGAGATATATCTAAAACTTTTGGAGTTACATTATCTACCTAACAGAGTAGTTTTTAAAGATAAATCTACAACTAAAATGCTGCCTGTTTTGACGGATTGACAAAAATTAAAAACTCCGTATCAATAAATGAAGGTATAGAAAAGGGTCCAAATCTTATTACAAATTGCCTCCAACGAAGTAGACAGAGACGTACAACGTTTCATCTGATGGAGGGAAGGAGACTACAAAACACGATCTATTACATCAGTGCTTCTCAAAGTTTCGGTACCTTCGACCTAATTTCAGTCATACTTTTCTTCGCGCCGCCCCCTACCTTATTCAAAACAATAACAATGTATTGAATTCAATAATAATAATGTACTTCAACGTAAATCTACAATACGAATTTAACTACAGACCGTACAAATTATCAAGATGAATATTACATTCTTTATATAATTTTATATATGACAATTCCATGGAGTCATTGGTAATTGTTAAACTTGTTCTTAGCTTGGCATCGTTAAATTAATTACCAAATACATTGTGCAGTACTGGTACATTTATAAATATAATATATTGGTATAAATGCCTATTTTATTTATTATGTCAGAATGCATTTTGTTTTGCTTCCTTTCAATAAATAAAAATTTTTAAATAATGTTTTATTCTCGACGTTTCGATATGCTCGCGCCTTCTCGATGGTTTATCACGCCCCCTTAAGGGGGTGCGCCCCACAGTTTGAGAAGCTGTATTACAGACATTGTTGTATCGTTTTTATATATCTTTCAGCCCTTTTCTGCTTGAAGCAGTTTTAAATTATGTTTCAGATCAAGCAGAAGAATCTGTAAAGAGCATTTCAAGGAAATTAAAAAACTTATTTTATGTAAATTGTATTCAAAAAATCCTTGACCCGATAGGGTCTGCGTGTCCAGTTACCCTGCTTCCTAAACTATTACTCATGCGTTAAGGAATTGTGCCGTGACATTGGGTATCGATTCGAAAAATGTCTAAAACATCTAGATGACTTAAAAATGTTGCAATACCTAGACGAGCGAGTGTTTAATATCAGATGTAGACATCTCAAAGAGTATCTCCCTTCAAATGTTTTGTGATGTTAGTACGTTGTCCTATGTCACATGCATTTACATGAGAAGTGAAACGTCTAAACAAATAGTACAAGCACGAAGTAGGGTGGTACATATAAAATGCATGGCAGTCCCACATTTGGAGCTCAAGGTAGGTAACATAGGTGCTAGATTAGCTCATTATACTAAAAAAAAAATGCTGGATGTTGAAAATATAAAAACATATTATTGATGTGACTCGTACGATGCTTTATTCTGGATAAAGGAAAAAGATAACTGGGAAGTTTTTGTCGAAAACCATGTACGGGGGATAATCCATTTGTCAAGTGATCCCAAAAATTTGAACTTTCTGCCAGGTATTATGAATCCAGTGGACTTACCATCACGCGGGTGTATTGCTAAGGTACAAGCTAAATCCCAATGGTGGGAGGGCCACCAGTGGTTACAAAATCCTATTGAAGAGTGTCCAAAGTCAGAAATGTTTCCCAATTTAGGAGTTAAGGCCAGTCAGTATGGTAAACACCTTCGTGAAATCGATTTTGAGTTTTTGATATTTCTAAAATTTCCAAATCAAGCCCTTTCCAATGATATAAATATACTAGTCGATTTACGAATTAGAAGCGGTATTTTTAAAATGTTTTTAAAAAATAATCAACTTATTTGCCAATTCCACTTTGACAGATAGAAATGTAAACATTAGCCCCTTTAAACGTGGGATGCTCTTGCAAAGCCATTATTGATTTTATTTATTCCCACGAAATTAACTGTAGAATAACTGTTAGTGTAACTGTTAGGGTTGTTTACCTATTTTTGGTGCTCTCGAACACGTTTTGATTGAGCACTTATCGTTTATCGATATTTAAAATTTCTGAAATTTTGAAATTTTTTATTTGAAAAATGCCAAGATCTCAAAAGGCTTTCAAGAAATGCAAAGGTAGGTATTATCCACGTAAAAATACTATTAATAGTAAAGTAAATACCACTGATAGTAAATTAAATGCTCGTTGGAGATAATATGACTCAAAGTAGTCATAAAAGTAAAAAGAAAGAAAATTCTTAAATTTAAATGAGGTTTTTTCTTTTTTGATCACAAAGGTAGGTATTATTAATGCAATCATGAATTTGAATATTTTGCATTTGTTTTCAAGAAGGAAGTTCACTGTAAAATGCAACAGTGGTTTAAACATACAAGTTTTAAAAAAGTAAGTCTGGACTATTTACTAGTCCTGAAATGTTTTGTTTTGTCCATATCGTGTAGAATCTTCTTCTTCAGCCTCTATGAAGGAATGCAAATTGCTACCATAAATACCAGGTTTGTGTATGCTATGCGTTCAATAGGAAAAGGTGCAGAAGTAGGGACATTGTTCTGCGGCATAATGAATCTTCCGCAACCCCCTACAAGGTTTTCTCCTTACGGTAAGCGAATTTTAAATGCTGCCAAACTTTTTTACGAAGATTCAATTCAAAATGCTGCTAAGAAAGCTATTAATTGCCAATATTTTTAATCTAGATACAAAGCCTAAAAGAAAATTAAGGTAAAAGCTTACCCTTTCTTTGTAGCTTGTCTCGAAATCGATCGGGTCCGAGCAATTTTATTTCTTGAATCCAACTAAATTAAGCACACTCGCACGCAATCACTGATGAGTCTGTATTCATAATGAACAATATTTAATAGCCATTTAAGTTACAGTTTAAGAGAAAAAAAAAGAGAAATGCTTAGATAACTAATACAAAATTACAGCAGGAATTATCGGGATTATCTACTGTTTTTAAAAAGGTAAACATATACAGTCACAGTCGCAGCTAAAGGTTCAACTCGCGGTTTTAGGAAGAAGTGAAAGTTGAAGTTTCTCAACAGAAGATATTTGGGAAAATGAAGGTAACAAAAATATTGCGGTGGCTGTAGATGGGACATGGCAGAAGCGTGGTTACAAAATACGGACGGTGTGTCATTGTGGCCAGCATTGTTACAGGTAAGGTGATATTCTTTCGAAATATTGTAATTTGTAAAACTTGCCTTTTCGCTAAAAAGGATTGTAAAAGGAATTACGTTGGATCTAGTGGAGTGATAGAAATTCAAGGTGCGTCTAAAATTCTTCAACGGTCATCATCTTTTTATAATGCTCGATATGTTACGTACTTAGGACATGGGGATTGCAAAGCATCTGATGTGGTAAAAAAGAAAAACATTTACGGAAATGAATATCCAATTGAAAAATTGGAGTGTGTTGGCCATGTAATGAAGTGCATGGGAACGAGATTAAAAGCTCAATTGAAAGGGCAAATCTTGTCAGACGGTAAGTGTTTAAGTGGAAAAAATCGTTTGACTGAACATGAAATTGATAACTTACAGTCACTTACATGGATCAGCTAGTTGGAGAAATCACAAGTAGTGTTCAGAATATGCGGCGTTATCTGGTTTCATTTTTCATCAGCTATCAACTGATGAAAAATCCTCAACATGGTTTTTTGTCCCGTCGGTGAAGATTCGTGGAGTGGGATTTCCGCACAAAGAGCGTCAGGTAAGTCTTACAAACATAAAAATAGTCTTCCGGTTGCTGTTGTAGAAGCAATGCAACCATATTTAGAGATCTTTCCCATCCTGATCTGTTAAAAACAGCTGCATGGAAAAACACAAAACCCGAATGAAAGTTTTCTATAATGTCATTTGGTCACGTAGTTCTCAAAGAAACATTTTGTACAGATTGAAACACTTTCATACTTGGTGTTTATGATGCTGTTTGTTCCTTTTAATGATGGTAACGCGTATCGAAATTAAAAATGCTTCAAAAAATGGGCGTAGAACCTGGGGAATATTCCAGTAAGGGCCATGAAACTTCTCATAGGAGAAAACTAATAAAGCAATTTATGCTTTTTTCTGGACGCCTAAAGAAAAATTAGAAAAGATAAAATGAAGAAAAAAGAAAGAAAGAAGAAGATAATATTTTTATTAAGAAAAAATAAGGTAAAACCGGCTACAGTGCAGGATCTTTTTGATGAGGTGTAAAAATTTATACAAAAGTTACTGTGTTTAATTATTATATTTTTAAAATAGTCTGTTCTTTTATCTTTATAAATCTACTGTATAAAAATGAACTGGAAGTTTTACTATATATTTCATTTATATTCTTGTGTTCTTATTCTTTCTGTCAAAGTTTTGAAATATTTTTCAGACATTTTTCCCTTATGAGCAGATGTCGTAACATTATGAAAACACAAATCTTTGCTAAATTGTGTATTCTTCTATAAATCTACCGTATGCATGAACTGGAAATTAATACTATATGTTTCATATATATTCTTATTCTTTCTGTCAAAGTTTTGAAATGTTTCTCAGACATTTTTCCCTTATGAGCAGATGTCGTAACACAGAAAATGACACTTCTTTACGAATGTATTTTTTCTATAAATCTACTGTATGCATGAATCCGGAAACCTTACACTATATGTTTCATATATTCTTATTCTTTCTGTCAAAGTTTGAAATGTTTCTCAGACATTTTTCCCTTTTTATGAGCAGATGTCGTAACATTGTGAAAATGGACACAATTTTATTAAATTACGTAATTTTTCTACAAACGCCGTGTATGCATTGTGACATCTCTCTCGCGTTCTTCTTCTAAATATTAACCCTACGTTCTTTGGATCTACCAGCCACGATTAATGGCAAAACTTTTCCAAACTTCAAATACCAAGAAGTTAAAACAAACAATGCAAATAAGATATACTTTAAAGATAGGAAAGCTTAGTGGAGAAAATAAAATCCTTTTAGATGTAAGTTTAGTGTGGAAACAGTTCGAACAAGTGTTGTGACGCCTACCTGGCTGTATGAAGAAGGAAAACGCCCAAATTTCGATAATACTATTTATAAGCAAGAGTAATTGTACATGAGTACATTCAATTCATCTAGCAGCAGAATAGATGAGTCTTCAACCAAGTGAAGGTTACTTTCTAAACGATAATATAATATAGAAAGTGGAGATTGTGCGGTGATAATCAATCGGTATTTTTAGGATAAGTGATCTAGTTGGTGCGTTCTGATATAAATATTCGGCTTACTTTTGTGGTTTATTCTCACTTAAAAATAAGTTGTTCAATATATGTGAAGTACCCAGTTATTCTAATAAAAGTTGTATTAAGAATTATAAAATGTCCCATCCTTCCGATAACCTACTACCCCTCTAACTTACGCGATCCATCACGTCGCTAGCTATCAGACAGATGGCTATGTCACAGCATGAACTAAACAATATATGTTTCATATATATATTCTTGTGTGTTCTTATTCTTCATGAAAGTTTTAAAATATTCCTCGTATTTTAGCCAAAGTTCACAGCAAACAATATTTTAATAAAGTGTGTATTATTTTTATAAATCTCCACATGAACTGGAAATTTTTACTATATATTTCATATGCAATGTGTATTTTGCACAACCTTGCTTGGTGTCAATAGTTTCAGTAAAAGGTATATAAATATCTCAAAATGCAATGCCTTTTTGTTGCATACATTATATATAAGTATCACATACCCTATGTTCAAAAACATAAAAACAAATTTTGTTGTTTTGAATGCCAATTTATCTATTATTTAAAATATACTTTTTAAATTCGATGCAGTAAAATTTGTTAACAGATGAATATATAAAACACTAATGTTCTTTTCGAAATAGTGTATAATCATATATTAACACATTTTCACAAGTATATTACATGCTTTATAGTCACCCTCACAGTAATGTGGTATCATCAGGAATTTAAAACCTCTAAAAATTAATAATAAGAGAGAGAATTTGAGTAAATAATCAACCGCTATATATGCAAATATTTAGATAGGCTTAAAAGCGGAAAAATACTATATATGTATTTTCGGAGAAATCAAGGAAAGAAAAACTTAAAAAGCCCTTCAAAGTAATAAAGAATAAGCTAATATTTAATAAAATAGGGAAAAATACATGTTGTAATTCATTGTTTTGTAATGAAGTGCTTTTTTACACTAAAAATGCAATTTTCTGAAAATGATTGTTTTCAAAACCGCGTGTACTCGTTTTCTCAGAATCTAAAGAATGAGTGCCTGCCAATTTTACTGCACATAACTAATAGAAAACTCTATATAATAAAAGCCATTTTTGGAGATTTTCCCAAAATATTTCGCAAAAGCAGTTTTATCGCGCAGACAATTTCAAAAAATCGCAAAGTGATACTTTTACGATAAATTTTTGAAAAAGTAAACAAACAGACGGAAATATTTTACCATGGCTTCTAAACAAAAAGCCTAATTAATATTCAGATGTAAAATGCAGTTATATTTACATTTTGAGAAACAGGTTCCTAAAATGGCCTAATTTAACATTGTCGGTTTAGGGATACCGAGTAGTTTTGAAGAAAGAATAAATTGGGAAACCATGTAAGCGCAGTTTTCAATTTATTCATAGAAAAATTACATACATAGAATGTATGTATACTTATGCGCTGAAAAGGAATTTATTTTCAAAACTTTTGAGCAAAGTTTATTTCGCGGTCAGCTTACTCAAGGAGTTTACCAGATTCTCACCCTCTAACATAATAAATTTCTTTACCTGCTTTCTGCATCATCAGACCTTACTAAATTCTTTTCACAAAAGCTCCCTGTATTAGCTGAATACTTGATGTTAATATCTTCACTCACTCAGTCAATGATTTTGTTGCCTACTTAAATGTATTTATCTGTTTAGAAAACAACTCGCAGACCGTGTCTCTCTCGCAAGCACCTAGACGTGTGGGGGAAGGGAAGAAACTATTCTATTATGATTCAAATCCAATCTATTTATTTCAACACTAAGAACAGACAACGCTAATAATATTAAGAGAATGTCTTAAGGGGGTCACTTCACGCAGCATTTTCCCAGTCTCCGTGAATAAGTTAAAATGACCAATTTTATGAAACATTTCTTTTAAAAAAATTCAAGCATGTTGTACAGTCATGAATTTTTTGAGTGCATTCACGCTTATCTGGCTTATTTAATGGGAGCATTTTTCTCAAAATTTTGATTTACCAAAAAATCTTCATATGTGGAGTAACACGTCAAAATTTTAAAAATCTGTGAAAAATTCTCGTACATTTTAACCATAAATATTTTTGAATAAATTTTTTGACAAAACCTCTCATTAAAAATATTTATTTCAAGAAAGTTAAACACATGCAAAAGTTTCAAGGCAAAATAAGTAGTTTTTTCCAAAACGTTCTCGTGTCGGAAATTCTTACAGTTTTGAGAAATAGAGATTTAAAGTAAAACTATTATTAACTAATGTATACCAGAACTATAAACTTGAATTGCTTGTGTAATCTGGGTGACATCTCTTGTCTACATTTTAATGGTTTCGTTTTACTCCTAGCTTCTTTGGTTCATTGTAAAAACCGTTTACCGGCTTTTAATGCACGCATGATCTACATCTTGCAACGCTCGACATTTGTAAATCCAGGAGTTGTTGCTGTTGAATGTTTAATATATCTAAAACTTTTTACTTAGTAAGAAAACTTTGATTCTATAAAGCATTTTCACTCATGTACTCAGTTTTAGAAGTTCACAAATACAGTTTTTGGAATTATGGACCAAATACTATATTTACGCTTTCACTAAAATTTTGAGTTTTATCAAACAAGCATCTAGATAAAAGTTCAAGACTAGAGACCCTAAATACTTTTTATGCAATTCCTAATTGCACAGGTAAGTTGTGTTTATGCTTATATGTGTAACCTTTCAGTATGGGACATATTATATCTTACACCACGAGTCACCTCCCATGGGGCATAAACCGTGTCGTAGATTCAAATCTGGGGAGGATCTACCGCAACAGCCCAAATAGCTTGCCTTATGGCTGACAAGTTTACTGAGTTGCTCTTGAACAGCCAAAACGTAGTATCTTTGCAATTTATCTATTTCTGCATCTGTCAATCTATTACGCCATCCTAGAGATTTTTTGTCCCGAGCCTCTTTACCTTTTAATTTCAATACTCTAAATTGTGTCCCTAACCTTTTCTCAACATGACCAACACATTCTACCTGACATTTTACCTTTAAAGTTTAGGATTCTAAAACTGCTTTGTATGCTTTAGAGTTCCCATATAGTTCAAGTATTGTGTTATCGTAAATTCGTGCAATGCCTTTTGAGCAATGGAAGGTACAAAGTGCACCTTCAACTTCCATTCCCGCATATTATTTCCAACGTCATTTTTGAACACTCATTGCAACAAAAAGCATAGCCATAAAAATTTACATGAGCATTTCCTCGATAATATTTTACATCAACAATTTTCCAGTGTCCCTAATTAACTGCCGTAACAATACTACTTTACAGAAGTATGGCCCTCTTTTTTGCCAGGTACCATTAATAGCCAGCGGTACATTTGGACTTCATTATTATTTATTACTGCATTATTGTTTCAACAGCAGCTAACGTCATAAACGCATTGGCCACTTTCTATGTTGCGTTATTTAATTTATGCATGGACTTTGCAAAACCACTTTGGTGGAGGTGACAAATTCATAACCCGAAAAAATATTTTCGTAACTGCTTTAATATACCTCTCAAATAAAAAGCCTGTGTGTTCAATTTTTCATATAATTTTGTATATCTTTTTTTGATTAACTACTGCTTTAGTAAACTTGGTATTAAGAAATGTTTTAATAACAATTCACAAAATCACAACATATTAACAGTTTTGTAGCGAAACCTTGGATTTGGCAACCAATTTATGTGAATACCTTGTTTTTTTACATTTTATTTATGTAATTAATGTTGTTTCAAAGCACAAGAAAAACAGTACAATGTCAGCTATTTCACAAAAACATTCAAATGAATCTAAAAAGAACATATACTTTATTAAACTTACCTAATTTATTTTCAAAATTGAATATTTATGTTGCAATTGTTTGACTATTATAACATTTAATTCCTCAAAAGTTTGCTTGTACCTATTTTTCCAAACTTTCGTTTTATGTTTTATTTTTATACAGAGGCATATTTATAAAATATTTTGATAAAAAAAAAAACGATTCTGCACAATACATACGGACACATAAACTCTGGGTTAGTTACAAGAGGTGTAAAACCAGTGAAAATAAGTTGATTTTTTGGTTATTTGGGGTAAGAAGTTTTTTCTTATTCTAATGTAGTTCGCATTATTGTGCTCTAATCAAATTAAAAATGATAGCACAGTCCATGCTATAATATTGATTTGCGTGACTTTAAGATATTAAAAGTTTTATTTTGATATCCACTATTCTAAAAGTAAATTTCAGCACTGAAATAACATTTTGAGAAAGCGAAAACTACTAACTTGAGGGTACTAATATGGTGCAAACAAATACTTTAATGAGAAGTTTTGCAAAAAATAATTTTAAATGAAATGGTGGATTAAAAGCAAAGCAGTGAATTTTCATTGTTTCAGAACTTTTTAACTCCAACTTCTCACATATCAATTCCTTATGACAACTAAATTTCTTACAAGTTTTAATTAAAATAGTAACAGAGTATAATAAATATCTAAAGAAATTATTTATTTATTTTTTTTTATAACTTTTTAAAAAATATTTCCTAAATTTTTATCATCTTTAAAATTAAGAGGGGGGTGGGGGAATGTTTAAACAGGCGTTGTTATTTCACGATGGCATTGTTTTAAATAGCCAGCATTTTTAAACTTGGAGTTTGCTTTAAATTCATTTAAATCGAATCATTTAGTTCGTTTTTGCAGATCCAAAGTTAAGTGCTCAGAATGTGGAGGATGACATGTCGTTCACCAAATGGCCTCACGACTAATAAAAATAAAAAACCTGATCAATCAGAACAAGTAGGTAAAAAAGAAGGCTCTTTGGCTCATGGTTCGTGGGTCTCTCTTTTTGTAATCTAAAAACTTTTTTGTACGTTTGTGAGGTAAATAAAGAAAGATTTTCCAGAGTTTTAATAGACATGGTTCACAAAGAAGTTATGTTTCTCTAAACATGCTTTTTTTTTAACTCTTGAACGTCCGGGGTTTCAATTACCCTTAAACGTCTACCGATGTCGTTTCGATACCACAATATAAAATATATAAAGTAATTGTGTTAACTAAATAATTGCAGGCCTACTTTTCAGTAGGGGTTAATTTTAAAAATTTTATTATTATTCCATGTAATTATCATATATTATGACCCTTTATATTATGAAAAACTGACGTTGACATTATCTTTCGAGAAGCGTGTTGTTACAAATCTGCCAGGAACCTTTCTATTATGCAGTATCCATTCGGTGTCATCCCTAGCAACATATATATCAGAATTGACTGGGATATTATCAATTACATCTGCTCTTTCTTCAGGTTCTTCGCAGACACTTTAATTAATTCATAAGTCTTGATCGTAATGTGAATGAAAGCCGATTCATTCTCAGAAAGCAATCGCAATAAATTAGCAATTTCATCAGAGCGAGACCTTTTCTGTTTCTCAACGTTTCAGGGTGCGTGTTCTGCACTGAATCTCAAAAATCGAATGATTTTTTTTATGAGCAGATACATAAATACTATGTAACGAAACACTTAGACACAACAATTTTAGTATAATTGATTCATTTTCACTGTGAACTCAATAAAATTGCATTCAAGGTAAAAAAAAAATGTGCGATAGGACCTTCGAAAGTTTGTTTTACTAATGATATGTACTTATTGAACTATATTTTGTTGAAACAACCTTTTTTATAATGATAAATTGCCTTGGTGTAGAAATGACGAAGCGAACGTTCTAGGTATATTTAGTTGTAAAATTACTCCTAATTAACCTAGAACTACAAAAAAAATTCATGTATAATCAATACTACGGAAAAATGATTGAAAGTCACGTTACTAAATTCCCTCGAAAAAAAAGTGCGGAAAGGAGAACAAAAGTAACAAAACTCCGGTGTCTAATTGACACCGACAAACGTCTGCCATGTTAATGAATTAAAAATCAATCGATGAAGGAAAAATATATCGCAATCTTTTGAGAGGATTAGAAACTGGGGAAAATCATAACAAATATTTAATTCTAGTAACATTGAAAATACGTATCATTTTGTAATTTTAAAGATCTAGACCAAAAACCCATTTGCTCAAGGATACCTAGAACTGATATTAGTTCTTTTGCCCGGGAACTTAAAAAGCGTAAAATCTTCTAAGCCAATACATCACAAACACATAAATTTTTAGAATTTCGAAAGTGAAATACTCATATTAGTAGGATGAGACACATTGGAGGAAAGGTACACTCTATAAGGGCAATCAGTCGGGTAGAAGCCTTTGGGAAATCGATTTTGAGTTTTTGATATTTCTAAAATCTCAAAATCAGGACTTTTCCCCAATGGTATAACTTACTAGCCATTTTATGAATTAAAAGTATTTTAAAATGACTATTAAAAAATCCTCACCCAGTGACCACGCCCACTTTGACAGATAAAATTGACAATATTGGCAATTTAAACCCTTGCAAAGCCTCTATCTTTTTCATTTATTAAACGCCATTTACTTTTAACTGCTAGCTTAACTGTGTGTTAGGGTTTTGAGGGGAACTTATAGCTTATAGTTAGGAGTGTGATTCGAAATTTAATCATTAACAAAAAGAAAATTAAAGATAAAATTTTGTAGATAACATAAATAGATTATAGCTACCTCCTGGGGCGCAATAATCCTTCTAGGGGCAAGTACGAGTATATTGAAAAATAAAAAGATTTAAAAAAATTTTGGATTGAAGTAAAACAAAAAGCTTGAAAATAAAAAGATACACATTTACGCTGATATAATTTTATATATATCTTCTGGTTTTCCACTTTCAAAAAGATTTCACTTCCAAAACGCTCCTAGCTATCTTTTTGATCATCATAAAACCAAATAAAAAAATAATTTTTGTTTGATTTGCCAATCCCACGATGAGAGATTGTTTTATTACATTTCTTTTTAACCTCTAAAGTTACTTTTGATTATCATCTATTTGACCTTCAAAACTTACTGGTATGTTTAACTCCTTCTTTTTTCTTTAAGAAAGCTGTAAATAATATTTTCTGTTGCTTTTTCCCCATATGAATGAGTTTTATGATGTATGGATAAATCATATTGAGAAAACTTTGAAGGATTATTTGGCCAATATATATTTTATGAGTATTCGGAAACATATAATACATAATGAAAAACGTTTATACAATTATTTTTTTTATGAAACTGACATCGATATTTTTGTACTGAATACACTTTTAATATGTGGGGAGCGTAGCATGAGGTGCAGAGTCACTCCAGGCTCATGAAATCATTAGTTCTGGGAAAACTGTTTATTCGTTAACAGTGACCTTTAACAGTATCCTCCTATTAGACAGTCTTACGAACTAATATAAATGAATTTGTCACATATATTCTTCTTTTGAGAGGGGCAAACGTTTTTACAATCATGTACTTGTTTTGATCGAGTTCCCTGCGCGATTACATTGTGACGGGCTCACGCGTCTTTTCTTTAACATAACCTCTGGGTTCTTGGGTGCCAAGATTAATGGCAACTCTTTTTCCAAACGAAACCCAAGAAGTAAAAGGTGAAAGAAATTCAAATAAGAGAGCTTTAAATAACGGAAGTTTCCAGTAAGTGAGATGTCACTTTTGGAGGAATGGTATGTGTGCGGAAAGAAACAAGTGTGAATTAACAGCCAATCGTGAAGTTGGCCTAGAAAACAAGCTATTAAAACAAGGTGCATACCATTGCACGCTGTCCAAACGTTTCCTCATTGATTGAATCTAAATTTGATTAAGGTAGGAATGGATTACTGACATTAGGTCGTAATATTATTAGAAGTGAGAGTAGGCAAATTAAATACTTATAGTGTGGTCTAAGTTACGCGATTCGGCTTAATCCATTACTGTGTGTTTGTTCATTATAGATTCTCACTAAATTGAATATTATCTAAATTGTTAGACATTTAAGTTTCTATTCTTAATAAAGTCATATTAAGAATCACAAAAATGCTCATTCCTTCTTTGCAAACCCTACACTTCTAGTTTCACGCTGACAATCAAAGATACGGTCACCATATGGGGGCGGTATCACAAATTTTGTTCAAAAAATATTTTCTATGAATATGTATACTCTTCTGCGAATAACTTCGTGGTTTTGATTGTTGTTTTGTATGACTTATTTATGGTTTATAAATGTAAATCGAGCAGAATAATATAAAAAATTGAATCTGGTGGTCTCTATTGAATAAAGCTTGAAACTGATCAAGCAATTGAAGAAACCGAGAACGTGATAGCGAAAGTAAATATGAGATAAACGTGATAAACATGAAAGAAACGCTTGAGTTGAATTTGAAATTTTCAAATGCTGCTTAAAGAACTCTAGCAAGAAAACAATGAAGCCATAAATATAGCACTTCGCCTTGTCAAAAGACACGCGCTGAAAAGGTGAATATGCTATTTGTAGATCATCAGCGACCGCAAACTGTACACGTGAACAAAATATGACACTTTTGCTGTCAAATAACGTTCCTGTATTGTTAGCAAAAGTGCCTGTGATTTATGTGTCCTTTATTAAGGTCACGCACATCTGGAACATTCTCTTTAGTTTTATTTGATGCCAAATAGTCGTTAAAAAATGGAAAATCTTTTGAGAAAGTAAGTAAGTATATTTTCTCTTAATTAAATTATTCACTGAATTGTGAATTTATCGTATAGTAAAAAATAATTATAAAAAGATTTCCACCATTAACGTTAGCGTGGCGGATGCAAACATCAGCGTTTGAACATTTTGAAGGTTTCGCTTTAAATATTAAATATTAAAAATAACACAATTATTCTTTATTGAATTTTACATTTTTTTTCCTTATTTAACATTAATTCTAAAATGCCAATTCTATGAGGCTTAAAATTACAGTTCGTTTTACACTATTTATGGCCAGGAGAATTCATTTACATAAAAATCATTTTACATTTTGTATACATTGTTGTGCACCCGGTTTTACTCTCCTTATAGTTAAGCTTACATATCATAATAATATATTATTTTTTTAAAAATAATCGCAGAGCGGGTACTCAGCCAGTGTACTTTATAAATGTATCAGTACTGCACGATGTATTTTATAACTAATTTATTAATACTTAATTTAAGAACAAGTTAATTATTATTAGTGATTTTCATGGGTTTGTTCCTGAAGAGCAAAAGGTTTTCAAACGAAGGATTAATATTGTGAAATCATTACCGTGAGTTCTTTTTTCGAAATTTTGTTGAGATCTATATTTGTCTTCAAAGCAGCCACCGCATAGCAAAATCCTGTTTCACAAAGGTACGATGTTGAAATGGTAATAGTATGCCAAAAATGCTCTTAGAGCCAATGCAGAAGATTCATCATCTACTTCTTCCCCAAATTAAAAAAGAGAGTTTTGTTACAAAATTGTCTTCTACTCCCCTGCCATTGATGTGAAATCTGTGAACATTTCTTCTTGGTAGTTGAGAGAGCCCTTCTGTGGTGTTTTGAAATGGATCTCTAACCCATTCGTAACTTGCTATCAAGCTGTCCTCAGCAGAAAAAATAATTTTAAAATTTCTGCCAACATAGCTAAATGATATTCAATAGTTTTATAAACAACTTCCAAGTGTTGTTCTTCGTTTCGTACGTTTTACACATTTATCCGCATTTTCAAACATTTTAGTTTTTTTACTTTAAATTTCGGTTCCATAATTTAATTTTCTACAAAAGTATTAATTTTATCACCTGTGTCAAAACATATACATTTGATCCTTTGTTGAAGATTCAATATATTTAATTTCTCAAATATATCGACCAAGTAGAAGCTCAACTTCATCAGAAATAAACCATCTCGAAATTTCTCAGCTTCTGGTAAGTTTCAGCGTCATGATGGTAGCGGTCAACATAGGGCCATAGCACATCAGGAGGACAGATGGTTTATCAGATCAACAGTCACAACGCTTGATTTATCGATATCAACCATTAAACGTGCAACCCACACGTGATTGTTCAACATGACCATTCACAGACCTCTGATAGAGCGAAATTTGCACTCGTACCAACCCCTACGCCACCTGCCACTTACGCCTACACATTGTTGAGCCAGATTACGGTGGTGCTGGCTCAATCAGGTTGAAATTATGCTGACTGGGGACGTATAGCCTTTAGCAATGAATCCCGCTGCCAACTGTGTCCTGACAACCATCAAAGACGTGTCTGGAGATGCACAGGGCAGCGTACCAATCCTTGTTTCACTATTGCACACCACAGAGGCCCTCAACCAGGTGTGTGTTATGGCCCTGAGGCCCTACTTTGACAGCCGGACCCTTTGGTCGTCATTAGAAGCACATATACTGCACAGCTGTGCGTCGACGGCATTTTGAGAACTGTTTTGCTACCGTTCCTTTTACAGTACCTGTGCCTTATTTTTCAGAAAATAAGGCCAGACCACACGCGGCACGTGTTACTATGAACTGTTCTACAGCATGTCAAACACTTTTTTGGCCAGCCAGATCACCAGATCTCTCTTCAAAAGAGCATGTCTGGAATATGATGGGAAAACAACAGCATCTACCAGGGAACGTTTATTACTTTGCCCAATGATTGGAGCAAATTTGGCTAGAAATTCCGCAGTAGACCATCAGGGTGCTTTATCACTCTACGCCACGCGTCGCGGACAGTTTTCATCCAGGCTAGAGATGGTTCAACACCTTATTGAGCTCATTACTTGTAACTATGTAACCTTGAAATAAATCATTCAATCTTTCTGAAATTTTAATCATATTCCTATTCCGTACATAATCTTTCTACCCCCAATTTTTGTCTTTATTGGACAACTCGTTCTTGGTGCGTCATGTTTTTAAATATAGAGTGTATTTTCAGACAAGTTAAGAAACTTTGCTTCTGGATTATCTCGTCTTAAAACCCTGTTGGAAAAGAAAGTCCTCGGAAAAGCAGATCAAATTAATTTTCAAATCGTTCACTATTATGTTAACGATGCAAAAATTTTTGACCTCTTGATATTAGATTCTGTTGGGATAAAAGAAGATAATATAAAGCATAATAAAACAAATACTTAAATATTTGCTCTAGAATATTTTAGAAAAACAGTATGTAGAGACAGTATTGGTAAATTAAAAGTAAATTTGTTATATGGGCAAATCCTCCTTTACAAGGTAATAAATGTTAACTCAAAAAAGACTTAAATATACAGTTCTATCCCTGAAATCAAAAAATCGATTAAAAGAAAATATCAAGAGGTTTTTTAATCAGCGGGAAAAACAGACAATATTATTTAGGAAATAAATCCAGATGAGATATATCTAAAACTTTTGGAGTTACATTATCTACCTAACAGAGTAGTTTTTAAAGATAAATCTACAACTAAAATGCTGCCTGTTTTTGACGGATTGACAAAAATTAAAAACTCCGTATCAATAAATGAAGGTATAGAAAAGGGTCCAAATCTTATTACAAATTGCCTCCAACGAAGTAGACAGAGACGTACAACGTTTCATCTGATGGAGGGAAGGAGACTACAAAACACGATCTATTACATCAGTGCTTCTCAAAGTTTCGGTACCTTCGACCTAATTTTCAGTCATACTTTTCTTCGCGCCGCCCCCTACCTTATTCAAACAATAACAATGTATTGAATTCAATAATAATAATGTACTTCAACGTAAATCTACAATACGAATTTAACTACAGACCGTACAAATTATCAAGATGAATATTACATTCTTTATATAATTTTATATATGACAATTCCATGGAGTCATTGGTAATTGTTAAACTTGTTCTTAGCTTGGCATCGTTAAATTAATTACCAAATACATTGTGCAGTACTGGTACATTTATAAATATAATATATTGGTATAAATGCCTATTTTATTTATTATGTCAGAATGCATTTTGTTTTGCTTCCTTTCAATAAATAAAAATTTTTAAATAATGTTTTATTCTCGACGTTTCGATATGCTCGCGCCTTCTCGATGGTTTATCACGCCCCCTTAAGGGGGTGCGCCCCACAGTTTGAGAAGCTGTATTACAGACATTGTTGTATCGTTTTTATATATCTTTCAGCCCTTTTCTGCTTGAAGCAGTTTTAAATTATGTTTCAGATCAAGCAGAAGAATCTGTAAAGAGCATTTCAAGGAAATTAAAAAACTTATTTTATGTAAATTGTATTCAAAAAATCCTTGACCCGATAGGGTCTGCGTGTGTCCAGTTACCCTGCTTCCTAAACTATTACTCATGCGTTAAGGAATTGTGCCGTGACATTGGGTATCGATTCGAAAAATGTCTAAAACATCTAGATGACTTAAAAATGTTGCAATACCTAGACGAGCGAGTGTTTAATATCAGATGTAGACATCTCAAAGAGTATCTCCCTTCAAATGTTTTGTGATGTTAGTACGTTGTCCTATGTCACATGCATTTACATGAGAAGTGAAACGTCTAAACAAATAGTACAAGCACGAAGTAGGGTGGTACATATAAAATGCATGGCAGTCCCACATTTGGAGCTCAAGGTAGGTAACATAGGTGCTAGATTAGCTCATTATACTAAAAAAAAAATGCTGGATGTTGAAAATATAAAAACATATTATTGATGTGACTCGTACGATGCTTTATTCTGGATAAAGGAAAAAGATAACTGGGAAGTTTTTGTCGAAAACCATGTACGGGGGATAATCCATTTGTCAAGTGATCCCAAAAATTTGAACTTTCTGCCAGGTATTATGAATCCAGTGGACTTACCATCACGCGGGTGTATTGCTAAGGTACAAGCTAAATCCCAATGGTGGGAGGGCCACCAGTGGTTACAAAATCCTATTGAAGAGTGTCCAAAGTCAGAAATGTTTCCCAATTTAGGAGTTAAGGCCAGTCAGTATGGTAAACACCTTCGTGAAATCGATTTTGAGTTTTTGATATTTCTAAAATTTCCAAATCAAGCCCTTTCCAATGATATAACATACTAGTCGATTTACGAATTAGAAGTATTTTAAAATGTTTTTAAAAAAATAATCAACTTATTTGCCACTCCCACTTTGAGAGATAGAAATGTAAACATTGGCCTTTTAAAACTGGGATGCTCTTGCAAAGCCATTATTGATTTTATTTATTCCCACGAAATTAACTGTAGAATAACTGTTAGTGTAACTGTTAGGGTTGTTTACCTATTTTTGGTGCTCTCGAACACGTTTTGATTGAGCACTTATCGTTTATCGATATTTAAAATTTCTGAAATTTTGAAATTTTTTATTTGAAAAATGCCAAGATCTCAAAAGGCTTTCAAGAAATGCAAAGGTAGGTATTATCCACGTAAAAATACTATTAATAGTAAAGTAAATACCACTGATAGTAAATTAAATGCTCGTTGGAGATAATATGACTCAAAGTAGTCATAAAAGTAAAAAGAAAGAAAATTCTTAAATTTAAATGAGGTTTTTTCTTTTTTGATCACAAAGGTAGGTATTATTAATGCAATCATGAATTTGAATATTTTGCATTTGTTTTCAAGAAGGAAGTTCACTGTAAAATGCAACAGTGGTTTAAACATACAAGTTTTAAAAAAGTAAGTCTGGACTATTTACTAGTCCTGAAATGTTTTGTTTTGTCCATATCGTGTAGAATCTTCTTCTTCAGCCTCTATGAAGGAATGCAAATTGCTACCATAAATACCAGGTTTGTGTATGCTATGCGTTCAATAGAAAAGGTGCAGAAGTAGGGATACTGTTCCTGCGGTATAATGAATCTTCCCGCAACCCCCCATAAGGTTTCTCCTTACGGTAAGCGAATTTTAAATGCTGCCAAACTTTTTTACGAAGATTCAATTCAAAATGCTGCTAAGAAAGCTATTAATTGCCAATATTTTTAATCTAGATACAAAGCCTAAAAGAAAATTAAGGTAAAAGCTTACCCTTTCTTTGTAGCTTGTCTCGAAATCGATCGGGTCCGAGCAATTTTATTTCTTGAATCCAACTAAATTAAGCACACTCGCGCGCAATCACTGATGAGTCTGTATTCATAATGAACAATATTTAATAGCCATTTAAGTTACAGTTTAAGAGAAAAAAAAAGAGAAATGCTTAGATAACTAATACAAAATTACAGCAGGAATTATCGGGATTATCTACTGTTTTTAAAAAGGTAAACATATACAGTCACAGTCGCAGCTAAAGGTTCAACTCGCGGTTTTAGGAAGAAGTGAAAGTTGAAGTTTCTCAACAGAAGATATTTGGGAAAATGAAGGTAACAAAAATATTGCGGTGGCTGTAGATGGACATGGCAGAAGCTTGATTACAAAATACGGACGGTGTGTCATTGTGGCCAGCATTGTTACAGGTAAGGTGATATTCTTTCGAAATATTGTAATTTGTAAAACTTGCCTTTTCGCTAAAAAGGATTGTAAAAGGAATTACGTTGGATCTAGTGGAGTGATGGAAATTCAAGGTGCGTCTAAAATTCTTCAACGGTCATCATCTTTACATAATGCTCGATATGTTACGTACTTAGGACATGGGGATTGCAAAGCATCTGATGTGGTAAAAAAGAAAAACATTTACGGAAATGAATATCCAATTGAAAAATTGGAGTGTGTTGGCCATGTAATGAAGTGCATGGGAACGAGATTAAAAGCTCAATTGAAAGGGCAAATCTTGTCAGACGGTAAGTGTTAAGTGGAAAAATCGTTTGACTGAACATGAAATTGATAACTTACAGTCACTTACATGGATCAGCTAGTTGGAGAAATCACAAGTAGTGTTCAGAATATGCGGCGTTATCTGGTTTCATTTTTCATCAGCTATCAACTGATGAAAAATCCTCAACATGGTTTTTTGTCCCGTCGGTGAAGATTCGTGGAGTGGGATTTCCGCACAAAGAGCGTCAGGTAAGTCTTACAAACATAAAAAATAGTCTTCCGGTTGCTGTTGTAGAAGCAATGCAACCATATTTAGAGATCTTTCCCATCCTGATCTGTTAAAAACAGCTGCATGGAAAAACACAAAACCCGAATGAAAGTTTTCTATAATGTCATTTGGTCACGTAGTTCTCAAAGAAACATTTTGTACAGATTGAAACACTTTCATACTTGGTGTTTATGATGCTGTTTGTTCCTTTTAATGATGGTAACGCGTATCGAAATTAAAAATGCTTCAAAAAATGGGCGTAGAACCTGGGGAATATTCCAGTAAGGGCCATGAAACTTCTCATAGGAGAAAACTAATAAAGCAATTTATGCTTTTTTCTGGACGCCTAAAGAAAAATTAGAAAAGATAAATGAAGAAAAAGAAAGAAAGAAGAAGATAATATTTTTATTAAGAAAAATAAGGTAAAAACCGGCTACAGTGCAGGATCTTTTTGATGAGGTAAAAATTTATACAAAAGTTACTGTGTTTAATTATTATATTTTTAAAATAGTCTGTTCTTTTATCTTTATAAATCTACTGTATAAAAATGAACTGGAAGTTTTACTATATATTTCATTTATATTCTTGTGCGTTCTTATTCTTTCTGTCAAAGTTTTGAAATATTTTTCAGACATTTTTCCCTTATGAGCAGATGTCGTAACATTATGAAAACACAAATCTTTGCTAAATTGTGTATTCTTCTATAAATCTACCGTATGCATGAACTGAAATTAATACTATATGTTTCATATATATTCTTATTCTTTCTGTCAAAGTTTTGAAATGTTTCTCAGACATTTTTCCCTTATGAGCAGATGTCGTAACACAGAAAATGACACTTCTTTACGAATGTATTTTTTCTATAAATCTACTGTATGCATGAATCCGGAAACCTTACACTATATGTTTCATATATTCTTATTCTTTCTGTCAAAGTTTGAAATGTTTCTCAGACATTTTTCCCTTTTTATGAGCAGATGTCGTAACATTGTGAAAATGGACACAATTTTATTAAATTACGTAATTTTTCTACAAACGCCGTGTATGCATTGTGACATCTCTCTCGCGTTCTTCTTCTAAATATTAACCCTACGTTCTTTGGATCTACCAGCCACGATTAATGGCAAAACTTTTCCAAACTTCAAATACCAAGAAGTTAAAACAAACAATGCAAATAAGATATACTTTAAAGATAGGAAAGCTTAGTGGAGAAAATAAAATCCTTTTAGATGTAAGTTTAGTGTGGAAACAGTTCGAACAAGTGTTGTGACGCCTACCTGGCTGTATGAAGAAGGAAAACGCCCAAATTTCGATAATACTATTTATAAGCAAGAGTAATTGTACATGAGTACATTCAATTCATCTAGCAGCAGAATAGATGAGTCTTCAACCAAGTGAAGGTTACTTTCTAAACGATAATATAATATAGAAAGTGGAGATTGTGCGGTGATAATCAATCGGTATTTTTAGGATAAGTGATCTAGTTGGTGCGTTCTGATATAAATATTCGGCTTACTTTTGTGGTTTATTCTCACTTAAAAATAAGTTGTTCAATATATGTGAAGTACCCAGTTATTCTAATAAAAGTTGTATTAAGAATTATAAAATGTCCCATCCTTCCGATAACCTACTACCCCTCTAACTTACGCGATCCATCACGTCGCTAGCTATCAGACAGATGGCTATGTCACAGCATGAACTAAACAATATATGTTTCATATATATATTCTTGTGTGTTCTTATTCTTCATGAAAGTTTTAAAATATTCCTCGTATTTTAGCCAAAGTTCACAGCAAACAATATTTTAATAAAGTGTGTATTATTTTTATAAATCTCCACATGAACTGGAAATTTTTACTATATATTTCATATGCAATGTGTATTTTGCACAACCTTGCTTGGTGTCAATAGTTTCAGTAAAAGGTATATAAATATCTCAAAATGCAATGCCTTTTTGTTGCATACATTATATATAAGTATCACATACCCTATGTTCAAAAACATAAAAACAAATTTTGTTGTTTTGAATGCCAATTTATCTATTATTTAAAATATACTTTTTAAATTCGATGCAGTAAAATTTGTTAACAGATGAATATATAAAACACTAATGTTCTTTTCGAAATAGTGTATAATCATATATTAACACATTTTCACAAGTATATTACATGCTTTATAGTCACCCTCACAGTAATGTGGTATCATCAGGAATTTAAAACCTCTAAAAATTAATAATAAGAGAGAGAATTTGAGTAAATAATCAACCGCTATATATGCAAATATTTAGATAGGCTTAAAAGCGGAAAAATACTATATATGTATTTTCGGAGAAATCAAGGAAAGAAAAACTTAAAAAGCCCTTCAAAGTAATAAAGAATAAGCTAATATTTAATAAAATAGGGAAAAATACATGTTGTAATTCATTGTTTTGTAATGAAGTGCTTTTTTACACTAAAAATGCAATTTTCTGAAAATGATTGTTTTCAAAACCGCGTGTACTCGTTTTCTCAGAATCTAAAGAATGAGTGCCTGCCAATTTTACTGCACATAACTAATAGAAAACTCTATATAATAAAAGCCATTTTTGGAGATTTTCCCAAAATATTTCGCAAAAGCAGTTTTATCGCGCAGACAATTTCAAAAAATCGCAAAGTGATACTTTTACGATAAATTTTTGAAAAAGTAAACAAACAGACGGAAATATTTTACCATGGCTTCTAAACAAAAAGCCTAATTAATATTCAGATGTAAAATGCAGTTATATTTACATTTTGAGAAACAGGTTCCTAAAATGGCCTAATTTAACATTGTCGGTTTAGGGATACCGAGTAGTTTTGAAGAAAGAATAAATTGGGAAACCATGTAAGCGCAGTTTTCAATTTATTCATAGAAAAATTACATACATAGAATGTATGTATACTTATGCGCTGAAAAGGAATTTATTTTCAAAACTTTTGAGCAAAGTTTATTTCGCGGTCAGCTTACTCAAGGAGTTTACCAGATTCTCACCCTCTAACATAATAAATTTCTTTACCTGCTTTCTGCATCATCAGACCTTACTAAATTCTTTTCACAAAAGCTCCCTGTATTAGCTGAATACTTGATGTTAATATCTTCACTCACTCAGTCAATGATTTTGTTGCCTACTTAAATGTATTTATCTGTTTAGAAAACAACTCGCAGACCGTGTCTCTCTCGCAAGCACCTAGACGTGTGGGGGAAGGGAAGAAACTATTCTATTATGATTCAAATCCAATCTATTTATTTCAACACTAAGAACAGACAACGCTAATAATATTAAGAGAATGTCTTAAGGGGGTCACTTCACGCAGCATTTTCCCAGTCTCCGTGAATAAGTTAAAATGACCAATTTTATGAAACATTTCTTTTAAAAAAATTCAAGCATGTTGTACAGTCATGAATTTTTTGAGTGCATTCACGCTTATCTGGCTTATTTAATGGGAGCATTTTTCTCAAAATTTTGATTTACCAAAAAATCTTCATATGTGGAGTAACACGTCAAAATTTTAAAAATCTGTGAAAAATTCTCGTACATTTTAACCATAAATATTTTTGAATAAATTTTTTGACAAAACCTCTCATTAAAAATATTTATTTCAAGAAAGTTAAACACATGCAAAAGTTTCAAGGCAAAATAAGTAGTTTTTTCCAAAACGTTCTCGTGTCGGAAATTCTTACAGTTTTGAGAAATAGAGATTTAAAGTAAAACTATTATTAACTAATGTATACCAGAACTATAAACTTGAATTGCTTGTGTAATCTGGGTGACATCTCTTGTCTACATTTTAATGGTTTCGTTTTACTCCTAGCTTCTTTGGTTCATTGTAAAAACCGTTTACCGGCTTTTAATGCACGCATGATCTACATCTTGCAACGCTCGACATTTGTAAATCCAGGAGTTGTTGCTGTTGAATGTTTAATATATCTAAAACTTTTTACTTAGTAAGAAAACTTTGATTCTATAAAGCATTTTCACTCATGTACTCAGTTTTAGAAGTTCACAAATACAGTTTTTGGAATTATGGACCAAATACTATATTTACGCTTTCACTAAAATTTTGAGTTTTATCAAACAAGCATCTAGATAAAAGTTCAAGACTAGAGACCCTAAATACTTTTTATGCAATTCCTAATTGCACAGGTAAGTTGTGTTTATGCTTATATGTGTAACCTTTCAGTATGGGACATATTATATCTTACACCACGAGTCACCTCCCATGGGGCATAAACCGTGTCGTAGATTCAAATCTGGGGAGGATCTACCGCAACAGCCCAAATAGCTTGCCTTATGGCTGACAAGTTTACTGAGTTGCTCTTGAACAGCCAAAACGTAGTATCTTTGCAATTTATCTATTTCTGCATCTGTCAATCTATTACGCCATCCTAGAGATTTTTTGTCCCGAGCCTCTTTAC
Source organism: Trichonephila inaurata madagascariensis (assembly GCA_019973955.1). Lineage (NCBI taxonomy): Eukaryota > Metazoa > Arthropoda > Arachnida > Araneae > Nephilidae > Trichonephila > Trichonephila inaurata. Next base: position 17,823 of record BMAV01010694.1, on the reverse strand, counting down.
CTTTTAATTTCAATACTCTAAATTGTGTCCCTAACCTTTTCTCAACATGACCAACACATTCTACCTGACATTTTACCTTTAAAGTTTAGGATTCTAAAACTGCTTTGTATGCTTTAGAGTTCCCATATAGTTCAAGTATTGTGTTATCGTAAATTCGTGCAATGCCTTTTGAGCAATGGAAGGTACAAAGTGCACCTTCAACTTCCATTCCCGCATATTATTTCCAACGTCATTTTTGAACACTCATTGCAACAAAAAGCATAGCCATAAAAATTTACATGAGCATTTCCTCGATAATATTTTACATCAACAATTTTCCAGTGTCCCTAATTAACTGCCGTAACAATACTACTTTACAGAAGTATGGCCCCTTTTTTTGCCAGGTACCATTAATAGCCAGCGGTACATTTGGACCTCCATTATTATTTATTACTGCATTATTGTTTCAACAGCAGCTAACGTCATAAACGCATTGGCTACTTTCTATGTTGCGTTATTTAATTTATGCATGGACTTGCAAAACCACTTTGGTGGAGGTGACAAATTCATAACTCCGAAAAATATTTTCGTAACTGCTTTTTTAATATACCTCATAAATAAAAGCCTAGTGTTCACTTCATATAATTTTGTATATCTTTTTTGATTAACTACTGCTTTAGTAAACTTGGTATTAAGAAATGTTTTAAAACACCACAAAAATCACAACATATTAACAGTTTTGTAGCCAAACCCTGGATTTGGCAACCACAATTTATGTGAATACCTTGTTTTTTACATTTTATTTATGTAATTAATGTTGTTTCAAAGCACAAGAAAACAGTACAATGTCAGTCATTTCACAAAAACATTCAAATGAATCTAAAAAAGAACATATACTTTATTAAACTTACCTAATTTTACTTTCAAAATTGAATTATTTATGTTGCAATTGTTTGACTATTATGCAACATTTAATTCCTCAAAAGTTTGGGTTTTTGTACCTATTTTTCCAAACTTTCGTTTTTTAAGTGTTTTATTTTTATACAGAGGCATATTTATAAAATATTTTTGATAAAAAAAAACGATTCTGCACAATAGCAAAAATTCGTTATATTTAACCTCGTAAAAAACAACATGTAAGCTACCACAAAGTAAGCAAACAGCTACAACTATTCACTTCACTTCTTTCCTGAATAAGCTGCTGATCAAAATGAATTATTTTGATCAATTTAAACTATTTGATAAGGCTGAAAAGTAGCATGTGTCTTTTGTTTTGATTTGAAAGGGGCGTGGCAGTCAGCTATTTTAGGGTTTGACAAATGTAAACAACTTTTTAAAAAAATATTAAAAATACTTCTAATTCAGCTAGAGCAAAAATTTAAATTGCATTAGAAAGAAAAAGAATGGTATTTTATTTTTCAATCAAAATTGAAAAATCGATTTTTAATTCGATTTTCGTGAAGTGACCCCTTAATTATTAGCCCTTATTAGATTATTATCTGATTTAATCTAATATTAATTCAATCTTAGTGAACAATCGTCACTTAAAGATCTCCTTCTATTAGTAACCAAAGGTCTATAACTCAAATATTATACCTTTAAAATCAATCTCACCTGTTCCGATTATATATCTCCGTTCTTTCTCTCTAAAGCTAGAAAACTTCGAATATTTATATTAAGTTAATTTGCATATCACGATTCTCTTCCTTCGAAGGGCTGGTTGTGAATAACGCGAATGGATAGCCCAAAGATTTGACAAGAGAATTAGTTCGAAGGTCGCGTATAGATCCGTCACAAAACTTTATTAATCAAAGTCAGAACCATTTGCTTCAGCACATTTGCCGAGAAGAAACAAGTTTTTTTATGCTTGTATCATAAAATTCTGCATTTTGGGGGGCGACAAACTCATTGAATGCCGTTCTAACATCCCTTGGATTTCTGAAGCATTTCTCCTGAAGAAAGCTATTCAGATATTTGAAAAAGTGATAAATCGTAGGTGAATATGGAGGGTAGTCTAGAGTTTCGTAGCTAAAGGGGTGCAACTTTTAACGAGTCCTGTTGTCCAATGACTGCTATTTATGTGCTAGTTTTTGGTGCAATTCATCGGTTTTATTATAATACTTATCTACTGTGATGGTTTCGCCTGGATTTAGAAAGCTGTGGTGAATCAAACAAGATGAAAACCACTAAACAGTCCCCATAACATTATTTCATTTGAGTTGTGGAACTTTGTTGGCCTCCAGCCACACTGGAGGTCACCACTGAACGTCACCGATTATCGTGCAGAAGCCACTTTTCGTCCCATGTTACTATTCGATTGAGAAATGGATCGTTTTAATTGCGAAGAATTTGCAGAAGATATTTTGAAACGTTTATTTTTTTTATTCTCATTCAACTCATTAGGCACCTCTTTATCCTTTTTTTAAACTTTGCCAATCAATTTTCCTGGTGGAAAATGGTTGTAGGAATTGCGTCTTAGTTCTTCTGGATGTTTACTAATTTCATCACAGTTTGTGATGGTACTCTTTGAAAATGGTTTTAGTGTAATAGTTTGTCTTCACGATGAACCTTTTTTTTAAAAAACCTCCTATAGCAAAAGGGAAAGGGTAGTGCTCGGATTCCATCAAAAAGGTATTAACACATTTTTCCCATGCTAAAAAAATCGAAGACCTCGGGGGCCCAGTCTCACTATGCCTATTATCTCGTAATGATCCATATTTACACAAATTGTAATTCAAATTAGTAAACATCGGGCTATTGGTGCATCTCTCTGTGGGTACATTTTGCAGTAAAAACCCTTTCTACAGTTTCCGGCATTGGGGGTTCTCGGTTTTTCTGTTTAACATGACTCTATTTTTTGAGGGACGAAAGGAAAAAATTTTTTCCAACCCAATACCAAGAAGATAAACGATCAAAATTTGTAAATGAGATATATATAAAAGGATATCGGGTTAGATATAGCGGGGCAGGCTCAAGATATTAGTGTGGAATCAATCTGATCGATAGCGTGACAAAGCTTAGTGTGAAATCTTGCGGATCAAAATTAGCTGCAGGGGATCAAAAATTTCATATAAAAAGTTTATAGATAATTTTCCCCTAGGTCAAGGAACCAGAACTAAAAAAAGGAAATAATATAAGTAATTAGAGGAATAGAATTATTTATGATAATTGAGATAGAGGATCTAGTTGCGTGATCTGACTTAAATACGTGATTTAATTTGGGTTTGACTCTCACTTTAATTAAATTTGAAAAATTAAAATTTTAAATAATATGTTATTCTTAATAAAAGTTGTTTTAAAATTATGTCTCATCATTTTGATAATCCACCCCTTAGCTTACCGGAAACCCGGAAAGACATGGTCATCACAGGATGGTATGTCTCAAGGGGCCCCGAACATTTAAAATTTTGGGGTTAGGTAATGTAGGGGGAAAAATACGATTCTACCGAAATGTACTTTTAGGGTCGGAGAATGTTGCAGAGTTTATCGAGTGTTCGTAACAATATACAGTTACTTGAAATCCGAATCTGTCATGTGCTTACTTAAAAATCATCTCAGGGAAGGGCTCAAGATTGGTATTCGATATTTGGTTCGTTGTTGTGCAAAATACAGCCACGGTTTTCCCACTAAAAAGCTTTAGGAAGGCTTTTCCCGCGATAAAAAAATAAAAAAGAACTACAGTCGGATTTTTATGCATCACAGCAGGGAAGAAATCAGGGGCGACTGATTTTGTGTATAGATTCAAAAATAGAGAAAGTTTAAAATTTAGGAATGCCCCAAAAACAGCTTAGTGGATCATATTTTAGTTCGACTCGAACCACAGGTACGGACTATGTGGGGGTGCGAAATCCACAAAATACGATACAACTTTAGAAGTCCTGGCTAAATTGAAGAAAATATTCTTGCAAATTACAAAGGGGTTATCAGAACCATAATATAGAAAGACGAGGTCAAAATGGATGGGATCCCTAATTTTGAAGCAAGGTAGAAACTGGAGGAATTCGAAATAAGGAGTAGACCAAATAACAGAAATGAGTTTTACGAGAATAGCCGTCAAAATAATAGAGGGTTCGAGAGGAATGGGTTTTAAATAATAATGATCAAAGATTCAGAAAAGGGGGTTACCTTTTCGAAATAGGTGAAATTTTAATAGAGGAGACCGTAGAAATAAGGGTTCAGTGAAAATTTCAATCGGGCGATAGGACGCAAAGGGGGACGATTAAATATTGAAAAGGTTAATGATAAACCTCAAAAGTGTCGACAAGAAAACAATTAGATTTTTCCCAATATGTATAGCACCCGTAGAACTTCCCACTTTCCCTATATTTATTAAATAACAATTTTTGAAAGCGCTTGGGACACAGGAGCAGATAAATCATTTATATCGGAAGAAGTATATAGAAAATATTTTTCTATAAGCAAATTAAAAATCGCGAGCCCAGGTAATAACAGCACAGGGTGCGAAATGCCAAAACGGGGGATTGTAGAATTGAAAATTGGGATCAGACAATTGGAAATTGGTCATTTCATGTTTGAAAGATTTAGAATACCCATGTATTCTAGGTATAGATTTCATAAGGGGTCAAGAATCATTAGATTTTAATAAAAAAATCGTTGAAAATTCCGATTCTCAAATAAATAAGGTGGTTAACCAATTAAAGGGGAAAAAAAGTTGAGATAGATTTATCTAAAACAAAATTGGGGAAGTAGAAAAAAAAAACTAAAAAAATTTTTTAGTAGTTTTAAAGGGTTATTTTCAGACAAACCACGTCTTACCTATGTTTTATACCATAAATTGACAGGGGAGATAACCCACCAGTAGCTTCAAGGCCTTATAGGTATGATCGCACTGAAAGCAAAAAGATTTTCACATACAAAAATTTTACAAGAGGAAACGATTGTTCCAATTCACCCCCATACGCGTCACCGTTGTATTATGCAAGAAAATAATGGGTTACCACCGGATAATCCGAAGCAAAAGATTTCGTAGACTATAGAAAATTAAATTCGATCACAAAGTACCCCCGGATACCCTTTACCGTTAATAGATGATTTATTAACGAACATCCATATCAACAATAATGTCATTCTTGATCTAAGAAGTGGTATTTTCAAAGGCAGTAAACCCCAGCGATATAGTTAAGACCGCATTTGTAGTAAAAGTGGCACTTATGCTTTCAAGCGGATGCCATTCGGTTTATCAGGAGCAGCCCCAATTTTCAAAAGCAATTGACATAATCCTAAAACCGGTGATAGGGAAGTTTGTGAGTGTTTACATGGATGACGTTATTATCGCGTCTCCATCATTCACTCACCATGTTGAACATTTAAGGGAAGTTTTTTTGTTGTTAAAGGATGCAGGTTGACATTTAAAAAAGGAAAAATGTAAATTCGGGTGCGATGAATTGAAATATTTGGGATTAATTTTTAAAAGAAGGAATTAAAACGGATGAGACAAAAAGGGTTTGAGCTATACAAGAGATGAAACCACCCCCCTAACCCCAAAAAAGGTATCTAAGTTTTAGGTATGTCCCAGTGGTACGCGAAATTTATTAAAAAATTTGCGGGTATTTGTGACCACTTTATAATCTTAAACGAAAATTTAAAAAATTTTTGCTGGTCCCAAAAAGCACAAAAAAGGGATTTTAAGAGGTCAAGGAGGCGGGAACAAAGCGCCAGTTTTTAAAAATTTCCAAACTTTCAGGAACCATTCGAGTTATTTACAGATGCCAGTTCGATTGGTTTAGGGGCAGTACTTAACCAACAAAACAGAATGGGTTTTTTCACGTACACGAACAACGCAGAAGGAATTACACAGCAACCGAAAAAGAATGTCTAGCAGTAGTATGGGCGTTGAACAAATTTAGAACAAATTTAATATTTCCAATTTAAAGGGAATAACAGATCACGCCGCATTAACACGCCTAAAACATGGCAAAAAATTTTTCGAGTAGGGTGATTAGATGGGCACAAAGTTAGCAGAATTCAATATAGAATGAACATAACCGGAACTCAAAATGCAGTGGCTGACATTCTTTCAAGGGAAACCAATTAATAGTATAATTGGTGATAAAAATTTAAATTTTGCCATAATCAAAGATTTGGTACTTACTTCGCGGGGAAAAATTAATAAAGGAACAAAAAAAGACCCAGAATTAGGTCATATATATAGATATTTAGAAACCCCGGGAAAATAACTCGGTTAATGCAACGATATGTGAGAATTGGTCCCACGATTTCCGTTTAATTGAAGGATTTTATTTTTTTGCAAAACACGCAACGTCATTGGGGGAAATGCGGTATACATTCCAAAACTTTAAGGAATGAAATAATGAGAGAATTTTATGACAAGTAAATGGACACGTAGGCAGATTTAAAACGTATCAAAAAATTCGGGGCGTTTGTTATTTCCCGACATGGAAATTTTTTGATCAATATGTCCTACATGCCTTTTAAGTTAATAACTATAAAAAAAGCGTTACCAGCTGGTCGGTTAAATCCAAAACGAATTATCCGAATGAGATAGTGACGTTAGATTTATTAGGCCCGTATCCTATACGAGAATAAAACGTAACCCTATATTTTTAGAAATAACCGATCATTTCAGCAAATGGGCTGAAATTATACCTCTAAAAGGCCTCATCTCGTATAATAGGATATTTTTTTGATAACTTTATATCGCGTTATGGAGCTCCAATAAAATTAATAGTGATAATGGTCCCCAATTTATACCCAGATTTTTGAGCACTTAAGTGAAAGATTAGGCATAAGGCATGTGAAGACTGTGCATATCGACCACAAGCAAATCGGACTGAAAGAGTTAATCGAGATATAGCAAATGATTGCAAATTATGTTAATGATCAACACGATACTTGGGATAAATTTCTTACGTGAGTTTGCTTACGCTATTCGTACGGCGGTGAATGAAACAACGGGAAAACACCGGCTGAATTATTTTTAGGTCGAAAATTGATTACACCATTTAAAAAACAAAGTTATGATATCGGAAAGCTCTAAATTCAAAATTCAAGATATACAGAAAAAGTTTTAAAGAAGCTAGACTAAGTACGAAAATTAAACAGGAAAGGTGGGAAAAATATTATAATAGACGTAGAAAAGACATAAAAAATAAAGGAAAAATGATTGGTTTTATTGGAAACACACCCTGTAAGTTCAGCAGCTAACAAAGTATGTGCTAAATTTAAAAAACAAAAATTTGAGGGACCTTATAGAGTCTTAGAAGTTAGGGAACTTTTAAAAATATTGTAATATGGAAATCAGGAAAAAGATTAACAGTTAACGTAGATCAAATAAGAATATATCGTCATAGGAAATGTGACGAAAGGGCGAATTAGGAACAGGTATCCCAAATAGTTTAAAATCAAGTCAGGAAACTCGTACTTCGGAAAAAGTACACCAAGGATTAAATGAGTCACAATATGGGAAAGAAAAAAACTGCGGTGAAACGTAGGTTAGAGGCAAAAGGGATTGGTAACCAATCAAATCAATAAAAAAATACAGAGAGGACCCATAAAACAAATCACTGGTCAGATCACTACCTAATTCATTAGGGAAAAAAAAAAAAAAAAGTTTAAATATAATAGAGGTTTTAAAAAAGATCAGGTGTGTGGGACAAGGGGACCACAAAGAAAGTGGCAAAGAAAGGGTAATAATAAAGTAATAAAAAAAGAAAAATGTCATCTAGTTTTTATTTCTAGAGATAAAAAAAAGCAGAAGAGAATAAACGGAAGTTCCATATAAAAAAGAACTACAATTTAAGGCCAGACGGAGAACAGAAGAACCCCGACCAGCCAAGAACACAAGTTGGGAAGGCAAGGAAAGGACACGGAAATTACAACCCTTTACCAAAAATTCCCAGTAAAACCCAAAGGGAATGAAGAGTGATGCCCCTCATCGTTGAAGGGAATGTGGGAGACCGAATATAAAAAATCAGGTTGTATTGTTTCTTTTTTTATGATCTTCCAACAAGTGGTCGGAAGAATTAGCAAAGGGAAGTCTCGGCGGTGCTTAAAAGTTAAAAACCAAGTCAAACACTACAATGAGTGTTCATTTAATTTTGGAACTTTTGACTTTTTAAAAAATTTTTTTCTGAAGAAAACATTTGTATTCACAAATTTGTTTGCTTCGATGTATGATTTGTGAAAAAATTCCCTTTGGTTATTTTTATAATGGTTTATTGAAAAAGGTAATTGTATAATATTGTATATATATATTTTGTTGTATTGTTACGATTATAGGCATCTGGTTCAGGGAAACGCGGCGTAGTCAAGGCACTAACAAAAAACGGGCGCGGCTCTTGGGAGTTTTGTTGAAACCAGATGGGGGGAGGGAGATAAAATTTATTGTGATATATAAATAATATATGTAAAATTGATTAATATTATGGAAATAGAGACCAAATAGTTTCATTTCAGGAGACACCCCGAAAAATTTAAAAGTATAGCTTCAACGTGTTTCCAGGTTGTTAAAAAAGGGGGCAGGTACCGCCCATATGCAGTGTTAGATTGGGGCTGCGCACCCAGAATAATAGTTTTTTTGTATAAATATTTTAAGTAACGAAATGTAAAAAGGGAGGGACAAATTAAACAGTAATTATTAATGTTGGCCTGTTATTGGAGTAAAATTTTTTGTCAAGAGTTTAAAATTAAAATTTAATATTAAAATTTAAGATATAATGAAAAAATTAAAGTCAAGATAAATTTTGAAATTATAAAAGTTAAAATTTAAGATTAAAATTGCAATGAAAAAAAAAGTCAAGATAGATATTGGAAATTATAAAAGTTAAAAAGAAGATTTAAGATTAAAAATTTTAAAAAAAAAACCAGAAAGCGAAGAAATTTAGAAATAGAGATTTAGACACGTAATTTATTAAGGGCATTGAGAACCCTTAATAAATCACGTTTTTCTTCTGAGGGGGTTTTGGACGTCCTCGCGTCTTTCTGATTAACATGACTCCTATGTTCTTGAGGCCACGATTAAGGGAAAACTTTTCCAACCCAATACCAAGAAGATAAACGATCATAATATGTAAATAGATATACATAAAAGGATATGGGGGTAAGCAGATATAGCGCGGCAGGCTCAAAAATTTTAGTGTGGAATCATTCTGATCGATAGGTGACAAAGCTTAGTGTAAATCTTGCGGATCAAAATTGCTGCTTCGGATAAAGAATCTTCATATATAAAGTTTATAGATAATATTCTCTAGGTAAAGGGAAACCCAGAACGAAAAAGGTAATATTGGATATAAGTAATTAGGGGAAAGAATTATTTATGATAATTGAGATAGAGGATCTAGTTGCGGATCTGACTTAAATACGTGATTTAATTTGGGCTTGACTCTCACTTTAATTAAATTTGTCAAATTAAATTTAAGTAATAAAAGTTATTTTAATAAAAGTTGTATTAAAAATTTTGTCTCATCATTTTTATAATCCCCCACCTCTAGCTTTCGCGGAACCGGAAGACATGGTCATCACAGGATGGCTATGTCTCAGCATTTTCCCTTTTTCCCAAACTATAAATCAGGTGAACATTCCCAAATACGTGTCCGCAAAACTGTTTATACTCCTCTGCGTGTGATAACCACCCCCAAAAAACGGGTAAAGAAGGTTTCTTTCCCCCACAACTCTTGTGAACAACGCCACCAAGCGCTAAAGAAAATGTTTCCGACCATGGATTCATGCAAATCTGAATCCTTGTGATGTCTACTATTTTCCCCTTAAAAATTTGTCCCTATAATCCTGGGACACCCTTTTTATATACACCATGGACTAAAGAAATTTGCTTATCAAGAAGGGTTCAAAATGAAACGAAATTTTGCATACGTAAGATTACTTTGATATAAGTAAATGATTAGAAAATCAAAGAAAAAAGGGTAATTTATTTCAGGGGGAAGGGGAAGAATGGTGGATTTAATACCCCATTGAACCCCCCCAGCACAATGCACGATGAGGTACGATCGTGTATTGGGGCATACAAGTTCTGTGTGATGTCTTGAGACATTTCGTTCTATATTTGCTGTAACATTGCCTCTAGTTCATTCAACCTCGTGGGATGCCCTACTCGCCGTCCCAAATAATCCCTGATATGCTCTATTGGAGACAAATCTGGGAATAGGGCAGGCCAAGGAAGGGTAGTAACAGTGCAGAGACAGTCTTGTAACACCCTTGCCGTGTGAGGCCGAGCATTGTCTTGTTGAAAAATGACTCCTGGGAGCCGTTGCATGAGTGGCAACACATGTGGTTCCAGGATGTCATGGGCCACCTGGGCTGTCATGGTGCCACGGATCAATACTAGGGGTGACAGTGTAATGTAGGCAATGGCATCCCATACCATCACACCAGCTGCGGGAGCGGTGTGTCGCTGTAGCACAAAGGCAGGATTGTGGCATTCACCAAGGAGTCGCCACACACGAACACGATTGTCATCACTGCTAAGATTGAATCTGGATTCGTCGCTAAAGACGACCTGGTTCCATTCCGCTGCTGTCCTGGTCTGTCGAGGGCATCCTGAGCCTGTTCTTCGTGTAAATGACATATCTCGGATCCACTGGTCCCAACATCTCCTCACAACACAATCAAAGCGGCCTAATTGACGAGCTACTCAGCTATCTCACCATCCAGTTTCTATCATGCCAAGGATTCTCTCTCTCTCAAACTGGGACAGCTGCTCATATTGTCTTCGAAAATGGCGTAATGGCATGTTTGCCTCGGCTCTTTCTTTGTAAACGATTCATCACTCTCAAATAAGCTTTCGTTACTAGTTTTATACTCCACGGAGAACGACTTTAAACGCCCTCTACCGGCTATACGTAAGGCTTAATCCTGCAGTATTTCTAATCATTTGCATATTTCCCCAACACGTACCTTCATGCCAAGTTTCGTTAAGATCCCACCATTACTTCTTGGTGCGCTAATTTTTTTGTCCATGAGTGTATATATATTGTGTGTATGTATAAACTCAATCGCACGATAGCCCACGAGGGCCAAGACCTACTGTGCCCAACTCAGTATTCGCGACATTGGGCCCTGAGATGCATGCGCAGAAGTTCCGGTCAGGTGGTCAGTCTAACGTGAAATCCCCAGCGTTACGTTCCCAACCAAGCTTTGCACTCATTTATCGACCAACTGAAGCGATGAAAGGCTGATTATATATATATATATATATATATATATATATATATATATATATATATATATATATATATATATATATATATATATATATATATATATATATATATATATATATATATATATATATATATATGTGTGTGGTGTGTGTGTGTTTGTGTGTGTGTTTGTAATGTTTCAAGTGTTGAATTGAGAACTTTTTGTATAAAAAAAACATTTATACAGGGAGAGAAAACGAACTCTATGTGATCCGGTTGTATTTGGGCTCTATACTTAATTCCAGAACTGTTTAGTAACACTTTTTAGCTTATGTGTTTTACTCGAAAGTGTGGTATAGTGTACGCTTTTACGTAAATTTAATGACCTGGGAACGGAATTGTTATGATTAGAATAACTTTTCTGAGAAATAATTAGGTGTTTAGACTCGACTATGTTATGGAAAATAAAAGTTAAATGGTAAGTAGGAGATTTTGTTTGAGATATAATTAGTTATCCTTATATTCCCCCCCCAATTTTATGAGAGTGTGCCTGGAGTGTCTTTGTCCCTTCAAGCTTTTATCAATTTTCAATGTGTACAAAATAATGCATAACATCAAAAAAAAGCACATAGTATACATATTTATATAATGCAAAAAAAGAAAACATACAACATAAACATACATCAATACTGAATACAGCGTAAGAGAAGTTGTTGTATATAACCATGAGGTATTGAGTTGTAACGTGTAGATACATGCAGGCCTACATTTCAATAGGATTTTGTTTTCTTATTATGTAGAAATATTCTGCTGAACGGGGAATGTGGATCCATAAAGTGATTCTTAACCGTATTTCACTGTTCTAAATCTGTGACAGCAGTGGAAATCATAACAGTTCTATATTTTAGTTTAATGACTTTTTCGGTCTTTTCAATTTTAATAGCTCAATACGTCAGAGATTCTTGTAAATTCACATATTATTCAATCTTAGTACGATATTCTTTTGCACCATTTATTTTATTTATAGTTAATATTCTCAATTATAGACAGATGAATCATCAATAATCACTAAAACTGTAACAAAAAAAAATCGTAAGTGTAATATAAACCATACATGAAAATTTATCAAAGATATATTTGAAATTATAAAAATAATAGAATTTAAGAATTTATATATGGATGCTGTAGTATATTATAAGCATGACTGATTTAGGAGAGCTCTTATATATATATATAATTTATATAAAAGTGAGTTTGAATGTGTTTTGGGCCAGCCAACCTTCTGTTGTGTAACGTCGTCAGTCATTCGTACACAAAAAATTTGTTACAGCCTCATTTTAAAATTTAAATTAGAATTTAATAGCTTCAAAAATATTTCATTAAATAGCCAAGGCCGGACGGACCAGTCTTTATCACTCGAGGTCAATCCTAGCTTTTCCGGCTCCAGTTTACCCATGGCTCTATCCTCAAGTTTCTCCTCTCTCCGTTCGTTCCAGTCTTTTTTCTTTTAAGTCTTTCAAAATTCACCCCTTTTAAACACCAGGGACGGGTCCACCACACGCCCTCGTTTTCCTCATTGGCAGGTCAAAAAAGAAAAGGGTCTGCCCTCGTCTTCCTCATTGGCAGGTCAAAGAAAAGGTCTGTCCTCGTCCCCGGGCCACCATCGTCTCTCATTTACGCGGCAAACACAAACACATTCCCCGTCCGTCTGGAATCCAAGGGCGCCATAACTCATCCATTCATCTCACACCTGGGCTTCACAGCCCCACTCTCAATGCATCGACTTCTATTCAAAACTTTCATAAAGGAATGCCTATTGACACCGGCATTCCTTAGCCATTGTAGATTCCAGACCAGATGTCTGCGCTTGTCCGAGGCCAGTCAACAAACAATGACCCCATGGCCACCTGCACCTGTCATCCAACATCTGTTTGGGGATGAATGGAAGGGTGATTTCAGATGAATTGACGGGTGGGGTTCACATCAATTGAAGACGTCACAACTTACTCCTTCCCCCTGAAAAAGGTCCATTTCACTGGACTGCTCTGGCCTCAGGCTAGTTCAGTTCTTAATATTTCACACCGAAAGGTTGTCTTATCAATGAGACTGACCAGGACAGCAATCCAAGTAATAAATACAATCAAAAGTAAAATAAATAAATAAATCCAAAATTCTATAAAACATTCACTTTACAACTAAGACTTAATTCCCAAATCTTGGATTCCTTTTCCTTTTCTGTAAGTTACATCACACCTTACATTTTCAGGGTTTCAAGAAGTTAAATCAAATCATAATATTTCACTAACTCCAATACATTAAATCGCTCAATCAATTGTGTTAAACATCTGTGAGTATTCACCTTACTAAGAGACACAAGATTTTCAATAACACATAATATCCTTCCACCTTACACACACACAAACACTCATACACCTACAGATATTAATTCACACCTAGCACAAATCCAAAGAATTGCTTATTCCCTTCTACTTATTCCAACGATATTAAATAAACAAAATAAACACCTATAAATTCCAAGCTTTGAAAATAACATTAAAACAATTTTTTTTTAAATTAAGAATTTTAAATCAAGACCTTCTAAATTAAGTTAAATTTTGGCTTTCGGTAGGCATTCTCACAACCATTATGACAAGTTATTCACAATTCATGGTATTGTCTTCCATTACGTTAGTTATTGAGGAAAATTAGACACTTTAATTGGGAATATAATTAACATACCTCATTAGCTCATGCAATGAATTTACTAAGTCTATATTACGTGCATGGAACAAATTTTCCGACGGCTCTAATTTTCCTTTGGTCGATCTGACTTCCGACCCAATCCAACTCAACCACTTTAATACAAGCTGCTTTACACGATTTTTCCAAATCTGCATCAGAATGTCTATATCGACCATTCGTGATACATCATTCTGCTCTAACCATCTCATAACCTGTGTGGTTAAATTACATCCATAAGAAGAAGCGCATACAAACTTAAACCTCACTTTCTTAATAATGTACATGCCAAATGGCATAACGCATGCGGCATACTTCGGATAACTCATCATGAGAGAACGACGAAAATACCACTTCCACAAATCCAGTACAGTGACCCACGATACCTCGCTATTCTTTTCTACCAAACCTTCCATTTTTAATAAAAGATAAATTTCGGCTCGCGTCACCTGGTTCAAATTCCTAAACTTATTACATTTAATACGTGGATAAGGGTATCGGCTCACTCTTTCTAACCAAACAACGGGCAGAGTACCGTTCGACTGCCCCATCCCGTTTACATCTAATTCCAAAAGATACTCTGTATCTTCTCGTAGCGAATTAATTAACATCTGGGATGTACAACAAGTTTTAATTTTGAACGGCTTTCCCGTATTTAAACTACTATCCTTCTGCCTTAAAGAAATCATCCCAGGATATGAAAGAAACCTTTCTTTCTTTTTAGTGTTAATCATTCTTAAATAGTTACTTCGATCAGGCGGTAATTTAAAATACAGTTGACTTTCCCTTAAAACACCCTGAAAGTTAAAATCCATAAATAGCTTTACCGAATAGAGAATTTCGAATCTTTCCCTATTCTCTTGAGCTATTCTTTCTAACCAAATTTGCTCAAATCCGGCTTCCTACGGGTACAATTTTACTAAATTAAGACGATAAATGGTACTGCGATCTCTTTTCCGGGTAAATCTATCTCGAAAGTAAATTCGAGCTAAAACTAGACCTATTATCCGTCTCTAAACTGTTCCTATCAATCTCTTTGGGTTTTGAGAGAGGCAAACACATTGTTAACTCACCTCTCAAACCTCCCCACACATCAGCTTTACACGTGTTTTCTTTTCCTTTATTTAACTGCCCTGCTATCTTAGCAATTGTATGATTTCGAAAATCTTCACCATTCACTGTTAACTGCTTTTCACCACCCGTTAACGTCATACTGGTATCTTCTTTCTCGCATTCCTTTTCGCAACTCAAAAATTCAGGGTTCACTATTCCCCTATCTGCTACCAATTCTAAAGAATCAGCTCCTATTTCATTAGAATTTATTACCCGCTTTGCACACAAAGTGATTGATTTAACACTTTTTCCACCTGGAAAGGACCCCACTTCCCTTACACAATGACCAATTCTATCCACATTGATTTCTTTCCCTTTTTCAACCATAAATTTACTATCCTTTTTCTGTTCCTATCCCTCTTACTTCAGAAGGGGGGAAAACGTTCGTCCTTCTCACTGGGGGAACAATTCTCCTTTTCAAAATCACCAGACATGGCGTTCTCCACGCTTTTATTAACTACCGAATTAATTAAAGGCCTACACTTATTAACCGGTTCACTAACTTCTGCGGTACGTTTTCCTGACACACAATAAACATTTGCGAGATTGTTAATCCTATTCCCTGACTTCAATTCATTTTCGTTTAACTTATTTCTGTGTTGAGCTCTTAGTCTTTCTAACTCAGATTCCCTAGCTAGTCTACGCTTCTCAATTTCCCGTTCCTTAATTTCCTGTTTTTCACTTTCTTCGCGTTCCTCCAAAATACCCTCTAACAAATATTTAACTACTTCATCAGTATAGTATTTACTTTGACAAATTCTCTTATAAATTTCCATCTTAGGTAAAGTAATATCAACTTCTACCCTAAATTCTTTCGCAACTTCTAACATTACGTCTTTTCCTTCTCTTAACAGAAACGCCATGATGCACTAATACACACAAAACCAAATCTAAACTTAATCGTTACAAAAATTATACACAGACTCAAGGTAAACTAACAATACACTAGACCTAGACTTAACTATATTTTACAAATGTGCGCAAATCTAAAACCAACACAATAACCTCAACCTTGTACCTACACAACAAGTATAACTACTGTATACTAACTTTCACAAATCTATAACCTCAACAATACCCTACAATCTGGTACCAACACAACTAGTATAACTACTGTATACTAAATTTCACAAATCTAAAACCACAACAATATCCTACACAATATTGTACCAACACAACAAGTATAACTACTGTATACTAATTTCACAAATCTAAAACCACAACAATACCCTACACAATTACTGTGCCAACACAACAAGTATAACTACTATATACTAACTTTCACAACTCAAACAAAATACCAATATCGCACATTTATACACTTCATACAAAACTCAAAAATCTTTCTAGTCTCTTACTGTTTACTAAATTTACCTAGTCTTTTATATTCCTTATCTCAACATTTTACATACAAAAACAATACCAGTTGCTGTCCTGAAAATAATTCTCAAAGAAAAGACTCACCTTAAAATTGTGATCGAGACATAGGAACACTCAGGAACTCTCTTTACACACAAATCACTTCTTAAAAAACCGCACTCATCACAAACTGACAGGAACTCGTGACTTCTTGACACTGGGAACTCTTGAAAACGTCCCTCAAAACACACGGGCAAACAGGTCCTCTTAAATCCTCGTTGATTCATCAGGCACGAACAGGAGACACTTCTATCCGGCTCTTCTCACAGCTGGGGACTCCAGGAAAACATCTCATAGCAAGCAATTTCAAAAATCAGGCGAGCACACTTCATCACTAGCAGGAACAGAAACCTCTCGAAGTCGGCGCTCCCAAAAAATCAGGCGGGCATTAAAATTCATCACATTCGCACACGGCTGGCCGTTTTTCTCTATTTTCCATAAAACTAAGGATTCGGGCATCTATTCACTTAAATGCCGGATCAACACCGCTGCCACCAATTTAATACATATATATATATAGCTGTAATGTCGTCAGTCATTCGTACAAAAAAAGAATTTGTTACAGCCTCATTTTAAAATTTTAAATTAGAATTTAATAGCTTCAAAAAATATTCATTAAATAGGCCAAGGCCGGACGGACAGTCTTATCACTCGAGGTCAATCCCAGCTTTTCCGGGCTCCAGTTACTCCATGGCTCTATCCCTCCAGTTTCTCCTCTCTCCGTTCGTTCCAGTCTTTTTCTTTAAGTCTTTCAAAATTCACCCTTTAAACACCAGGACGGTCCACCACACGCCCCTCGTTTTCCCTCATTGGCAGGTCAAAAGAAAAGGGTCTGCCCTCGTCTTCCTCATTGGCAGGTCAAGGAAAAAAAAGAAAAGGTCTGTCCTCGTCCCGGGCCACCTTCGTCTCTCATTTACGCGGCAAACACAAACACATTCCCCGTCCGTCTGGAATCCAAGGGCGCCATAACTCATCCATTCATTCACACCTGGGCTTCACAGCCCCACTCTCAATGCATCGACTTCTATTCAAAACTTTCATAAAGGAAATGCCTATTGACCGGCATTCCTTAGCCATTCGCTAGATTCCAGACCAGATGTCTGCGCTTGTCCGAGGCCGTCAACAAACAATGACCATGGCCACCTTGCACCTGTCATCCAACATCTGTTTGGGGATGAATGGAAGGGTGATTTCAGATGAATTGACGGGTGGGGTTCACATCAATTGAAGACGTCACAGTTGTAATACTGATACTGAGCAAAATCGTATTGAAAATAATGAATACAATAACTAACTCCATTACAAGAAAAAGGTAATTTACCTAAAAGTTGCTTTCAAAAATGAATAGCACGAGCTAAGTCAAAGTATAATAAACAATGTATTATCAAAATAATATGACTACTATGGTTAACATAAATAAGAAAAGTTTTTTCTTAAA